>OW121740.1:41331924-41621924 GCA_933228675.1 Stomorhina lunata | reverse complement strand
AAAAATTTTATATTAAAAATTTTTTTATCAAAAATTTTTCTATAGAAAATTTTTTACTCAAAATTTTTCTATAGAAAATTTTTTTATTAAAAGTTTTCCTAAGAAAATTTTTTTTATCAAAAAATTTTTTTATCAAAAATTTTTCTATAGATTTTTTTTTAATTTATCTATAGAAAATTTTTTAATTAACAATTTTTTTATCAAAAATTTTCCCATAGAAAATTTTTTTATTCAAAATTTTTCTATAGAAAATTTTTTTATTAAAAGTTTTTCTAGGAAAATTTTTTTATCAAAAATTTTTCTACAGAAAATTTTTTTATTAAAAATTTTTCTATAGAAAATTTTTTTAACAAGAATTTTTTTTAATTTAAATTTTTACTATAGAAAATTTTTTTAATTAACAATTTTTCTATAGAAAGTTTTTTTTATCGAAAATTTTTCTTTCAAAAATTTTTGTATTAAAAATTTTTCTATAGAAAACTTTTTTATCAAAAATTTTTCTAAAGAAAATGTTTAAATCAAAAATATTTCCACAGAAAATTTTTTTAATAAAAAATTTTTCTATAGAAAATTTTTTTATCAAAAATTTTTCTATAGAATATTTTTTTATCAAAAATTTTTCTATAGAAACGCGTAGAGCAAAGGTTTCCCCAACAACATTTTTTGGTTTTATCAAAAACTATTTATTTCAGTAATAAATAATTGTAATAAATTGGGTTCTTAGTGCAATACACTTCAGTAAAACTTTTTAATGAACATTTTTCTATAGAAATTTTTTTTCAAACATTTTTTCATGGACAATTTTTTGACAAAATATTTTTTTATCAACAATTTTTCTATAAATTTTTTTTTTTATTAAAAATTTTTCTATACAAAATTTTTTTACCAAAAATTTTTCTATAGAAAATTTTTTTATCAAAAATTTTTTTATCAAAAATTTTTTTTTCAAAATTTTTTTTTTAATTTTTCTATAGAAATTTTTTTTATCAAAAATTTTTTCTATAGAAATTGTTATTATTTTATCAAAAATATTCTATAGAAAATTTTTTTATCAAAATTTTTTCCTTAGAAAATTTTTTATCAAAAATTTTTCTAAAAAAATTCAAAATCTATCAAAATTTTTCTATGGAAAATTTGTTTATCAAAAATTTTTCTATAAAAAATTCTTTTTATCAAAAATTTTTTTAATAGAAAATTTTTTATCAAAAATTTTTACAGAAAAATATTTTTATTGAAAATGTTTCTTTAGAAAAAATAAAGCGGCCAACAGTTATCTATAGAGAATTTTTTTTCAAAAATTTTTTCGTAGACAATTTTTTTACAAAAAATTTTTTTATCAACAATTTTTCTATAAAATTGTTTTATTAAAAATTTTTCTATACAAAAATTTTTTACTAAAAATTTTTCTATAGAAAATTTTTTTATCAAAAATTTTTCTATACAAAATTTTTTTATCAAAAATTTTTCTAAAAAAATTCAAAATCTATCAAAATTTTTCTATGGAAAATTTGTTTATCAAAAATTTTTCTATAAAAAATTCTTTTTATCAAAAATTTTTTTAATAGAAAATTTTTTATCAAAAATTTTTACAGAAAAATATTTTTATTGAAAATGTTTCTTTAGAAAAAATAAAGCGGCCAACAGTTATCTATAGAGAATTTTTTTTCAAATATTTTTTTTCAAAAATTTTTTCGTAGACAATTTTTTTACAAAAAATTTTTTTATCAACAATTTTTCTATAAAATTGTTTTATTAAAAATTTTTCTATAGAAAAATTTTTTACTAAAAATTTTTCTATAGAAAATTTTTTTATCAAAAATTTTTCTATACAAAATTTTTTTATCAAAAATTTTTCTATAGAAATATTTTTTATCAAAAATTTTTTTTTAATTTTTCTATAGAAAACTTTTTTATCAAAAATTTTTCTATAGATATTATTATTATTAAAAATATTATATAGAAAATTTTTTTATCAAAATTTTTACTTTAGAAAATTTTTTTTCAAAAATTTTTCTAAAAAAATTCAAAACCTGTCAAAATTTTTTTATAGAAAATTTTTTTTATCAAAAATTTTTCTATAAAAACTTCTTATTATCAAAAATTTTTTAAATAGAAATTTTTTTATCAAACATTTTTACAGAAAAATATTTTTATTGAAAAAAAAAATTTGTAATAGAAAATTTTTTATCAAAAAATTTTTACAGAAAAAAATTTTTATTGAAAATGTTTCTTTAGAAAAAACAAAGCGGCACCAACCGACTTTGCTAACATCCAAATTTCAACTGAATGCTTTTAATAGTCATTTTCACGAGTTTCATAAACGATCGCGATATTTACGAAACTTACAAAAAGTCTTCGGCATCTGGTTGTTTGCCCTTGGCTAGTTTATAGTATAATTAGCCATAGTTCTCTAAAACTTTTACTACCGGAAATCCCTTAAATGCAAACCACTGAAACCACTTAAGTACCTACTAATAAATGTGGAACTTTAATAGCTACGACAACTAAATTTAGAATTTAGTTCACTATTAAAATTAGCTGCTTCTTCGGAGATATGTATCGGGTGTTTTTTATTGAGGTATAGAACTTTAAGTTGGCATCACTTTTTTAACTGGCGGCCATTTTGTCAGCTGTCAAGTGATTAGTATTTAGTTTGGTTTGCCATCATGAACAGGTTGACAAAAGAACAACGCTTGCAAATCGTGCAAATTTATTTCGAAAATAATGGTTCAGTTCGCGAAGTTTACCGCAAGCTCCGTCCATTTTATGTTCGACATAATCGTCCATCAGAGCAATTAATTCGGTTAACCATGGATCGTTTTCGCACTACGTTTACTCTATGTGATAATACGCATCCGCAGCGACGTCGAACAGTGCGCACCGAAGAAACAATTGCCGCTGTAGAGCAAAGTGTTGAAGAGGACCCGAATGAATCGATTCGCCACCGTGCACAGCAATTGGAGCTTTGTCCATCAACTTTATGGAAGATTTTGCGCAAAGATCTTGGCTTGCGACCTTACAAGATCCAGCTTGTGCAAGAATTAAAGCCGCAACACCATGCAATGCGTCGTGATTTTGGTGTATGGGCCGAAAATGAGATTGATCTCGATGCTGATTTTTATCGCAAAATTTTGTTCAGTGATGAGGCTCATTTTTGGTTGAATGGCTATGTCAACAAGCAAAATTGCCGCATTTGGAGTGAAGAGAATCCACATGAGACCCTTGAGACGCCATTACATCCACAAAAACTGACTGTTCGGTGTGCTCTATGGGCTGGTGGAGTCAATGGGCCATACTTCTTCCGAAATAATCCTGGAGAGTAGGGTTTGCAGTTCGGTTTTAACCGAAACCGAAACCTCGGTTTTTTATGCCTTAAAACCGAAACCGAAAACCGTAGAAAAAACCGCGGGTTTAGCTATTTATTTTTTATAATTTTTTGGTTGGTATTATTTAGAAAAAACATTATCTTATCATAAATCTGCACATAATTTGTCTATGAAATAAAGCAGAAGAATGAAAAAAACAAAAGGTGCCTTACAATGGACAAGTGCAAGGGGAGGACGGTATGTGACGGCATATTTTATAACCTGGGACTCAGCAGTATTTTTGGAACTTGTAATTCCAAGCAAACGCAAGAAACCATTAGACAAAAGCTAATTGAGTTTAATATTTCACTTGATACAAACATCGTGCCATGTACTATAGATATCAAATTTGGATCTGAAAATCAAACACTGCTTCAGTTATGGTTGGCACACGGAATTCAGCTTTCAGTCACTGATGTTTTTATGAAAATTTCTTATAAATCCAGATGTGGATGAATTTCAAACCGACGAAAGCTAAGACAATTTTGAAGATGGCGACGATGAAACTTGGAATCATTTAATAATTCATTCAATAATTCGTCAGTTCGTAATACTATTTTACAAACAAGCGTTAAAAAGCATCATAATCGTTAATTAAGTTTACACTTAGATTTCTGCTTCTAAAAGAAAGTATTCATGAAAGTTTAGAAAAGCTGTCGACCTTAGATTTGCTTCTATCGACTTTGAAATTATAAATTCTTTTAAAGATTCGTTGCTGTTCGTAAAAATGACTGTTGAAGCAATTTGTCGCTCGGATGAAAATATTAGTCCCAGTTTACATTGTACAACTTTTGTCGTTGCAATCCTTAGTTTGTGGGAAAATAGGGGGAGTAAAAATACTAGGGGAAGAGAGAAACTAAAAGTAGTACACATATGCATGTACTCTTGCAATTCGTTTATTCCCCAATTCGTAATTTTAATCGTGAAGTTAGCTGCAAGTATATTTTGACACTTGTTTTATTTTCTTATTCATGAGTGCTCACGTTCAAGTGGCTTTATTTTCAATTGAATTAAATATAAAATTAATACATTCAATAAACTCACTTATTAATTGGTATTTACCAATATCCATTTCGAAAAACAATTTCTTTTACACGAAAAATACTTGTTTGAGCACAAATGTATTGTTTTTTTTTTACCACACGAATATACTTAAAAAAGAAAATGTCAAAAATTATGTACCAATGCATGCGTCAATAAAAAATATCGGCGACAAAAATCGTACAATTTAAACGCAAATGCAATTTTAAAGAAAGAACGACAAAAATCGCAGCGATAAAGATTGTACAATGTAAACTGGGACTTATACAAGCTAAAGGGGATCTGCAGTTTCTCTAAAAGAAACAATTTTAGTATTAAATTATAAATATGAGCTTTAATAAATATACCTCTTTGTTCTAATAAAATTATCTAAATTTTACTACAAATTTAAATCAAATTACTTTTATTTAAAAAACCGAAAACCGAAACCGGCCGGTTTTGGGTGTTTTAAAACCGAAACCGCGATTTCTCATTTTCACGGTTTTTTGCAAACTCTACTGGAGAGTCAGTTAACATAAATGGAGACCGGTATAGAGCCATGATAACCGACTATATTGTTCCCCAATTGGATGGCATGAATGTGGATGAGTTGTGGTTCCAACAAGACGGCGCTACATGCCACACAGCGCTCGTCACAATTGATTTATTGTGAGCGCATAATTTCGCGGAATGGACCTGTCAATTGGCCACCAAGATCGTGCGATTGACACCACTGGATTATTTTCTTTGGGGATATGTGAAGTCGCTCGTCTACGCCAATAAACCAGAAACGTTAGGGGACTTGGAAGCCAACATTCGTGGCGTTATTGCCAACATACGGCCCCATATGCTCGAAAAAGTAGTTGAAAATTGGACCTGTAGAATTGGCTTTATTCGAGCCAGCCGCGGCGGCCATATTTAAACATTAATGGCATAAAATTATCCTTCCAATAAAGCCAAATTGATGGACATTAAAACGACTTTCTTGTGTTTTATTTCAATTCGAAGTTCTATACCTCTAAAAAAAACACCCAGTAAGATATGTTTAAAAATTTAACTGAATTTCGATGGTGGATATATAATATATCGTCATTTGAAATGCAGTCCATTTAATTAATTATGGACTTACTTCGATTAGGAGCATCAAAAATAACAAAAAAATATTTTTTATTTTTATGTTAGTTACGTCCTTTTGCATTTCAGGTGACGATATGTATGTTACATTTTCACTTGTTTTTTAAAGAGTCCTTGTGAGGAAAACATTAAATCAAAATTATTTTATATAAATGTATATCAATTTTATATGAAAATTAGTTTCTTTACTATTAAATAAAATTTTACGATTTTTTGTTTTGAAAACAAAAAATTCAACAAAGTTTATGCATTTGTAGCATGAAAATGTTTTTACATGACAATAAATAGAAAATTATGAAAAGAAGGTCAAAGTTTATTTTGGCTGGTTAGGAATTGTTTTGTTTGAAATTTTCTTGAATTTTAGTAAAAAGAAAATGCATAGAAAAAATTTGGTAGAAAGCCTTTGAAATACATTTTTTCAACTATATATTATTTAGGTTTTCTAGGTTCACCAGGAAATTTATCGCTTGGATAAACAAAAAATTTTAAAGAAAACTTTCTTCAAATAATATTTTGTTGTTGCGGCTTTTCATGATTTATGGCCTAAAATACACAGTTTTCTTAATGCTAAAATGTTGTTCCAGATTCTGAAAAGTACTATAAAATTTTAGAAAGTTTTAAATTATTTAACATTAAATTTATTTATGTTTTAAGAATAGAATCTTATATGTGAAAAAATTTAGAAACAAATCTCATACATACATACATATATCTACGAGGGTGCAGCTGAATCAAAATGTGGACCAAAATTTTAAAAAAAATTTACTCTAGTTGGTATTGTTGGTAAAATATTTGGAGTAAATTCGTTTGCAGTTGCTTTATAATTTAACATTTAAAAGTATCTAAGTGGTTTCCCTAGTATTTACTTTGCGCAAAATTTTGTTGTTGTTGTAACAGCTCTAACATTTACAATTTTATAATTTTGTTTTTATGGGGGATCTGTTTGGAGATCAAGGCCAAGAAATTGTGCTACTTCAACTGGATGAGTCCACAAAACCTCAGGACTAAGTGAAGTAGGGTTGGCGGTACAGTTGAAAATGTGGGGGTATCATGAGGACCCTGACCACAAGCTGGGCATATGTTAGGGACGGCACGGTCTATGCGGAACGACTGTTGTTTTCCGCGGCAGGTTCTTTTCTTCTTCTGCTATGGGCGGTGGGCGACCTCCTAATACAACATCCATGCGATAACCTGAAATCGCGGAGTTGGTGGCGTCTTTATGAATGTTGTTTAATGCTGCATTGTACGAGGTATGATCTAAAGGATCAAGTACATATCTTCGTATGCTATCCTCATACACGCGAAGATCTTTCCTGACATGCCTCGGGGAAGATGCCAACTGTGTGATGTTAAAGTTTGGATGATTTCTCCGATGACATCCCAAAAGGAACTGCTGAGATAGCATAATGTTGTGTTCCTTTACTGGAAGGATCTTTGTTTCCTCGTGAAGATGATGTGGTGAGGTAATTTGTAGGCAGCCTGTAATAGTTCTTAGGGCTGCATTTTGGCAGCATTGAATATTTCTCCACTGAGTATCACTTAGCGACGCTGCGATGGAGCTGGGACTTTAGAGAGGTAGAGGTTAAACAGGAGTGGCGACAGGACTCCGCCCTGAGGAACTCCCTGTTTGACTCTACGGTGTTTTGAGCGCTGGTCTCTAAACTCTACAAACGACTGACGTCCACTCAGATAATTTACAATCCATCTCTTCAAATTTGTTGGCATTGTGAACATCAGAATGTCCTGGAAGAGGGTGGCATGGCTTACCGTGTCAAAGGCTTTTGACAAGTCAAGCGCCACAAGGACCCTTCTTCCACAAGGCCTCTGCTGGTTTAAGCCTTGTGCGATCTGAGTGGTTATGGCTGTTAATGCTGTGGTGGTGCTGTGCATTTTGCGGAATCCATGCTGGTGGCGAGCTGCTGGAAGTTGGCTGGTCAGCTGGGGGAGGAGTAGAGCCTCGAGTGTTTTCGCGACTGGAGACAGGAGGGATATCGGTCTGTACGATGATCCCTCATTCGCAGGTTTCCCAGGTTTTAATATCGGGATCACTCTACCCACTTTCCAGACATCGGGTATAGTGAGGCTGGTCATAGATAGATTTATGAAACCTGTCAAAAACTCGACTCCCCACTCGCCTAGGTGTTTAAGCATCAGCATGGAAATTCCGTCAGGGCCAATTGCCTTTGAAGGCTTAGCTGTACGGATGGCCTTAGCAACTTCCGCTGGTGTAAAAAGTTGTGGTGGGTCCGAGACTGGGAGATCTCGGGGTGCTCAATAAATAACCGGCTAAAAGCACGCGAGCACGCTTTCGGGTCTGATATGGTGTTATCGGCAAACTTAATCGCGACCCGATCATCCTTTTTCAAAGGGTTCGAGAGAGATCGAACAGTGGTCCACAACTTACTTATACCAGCACCAAGGTTGCAGTTCTTCAGGTGTTCTAACCAACGGTTTCGCTTATCCTCGTTTACCAACCTGCTGATATCGCGGTTCAGCTGGACGATCCTGGGATCATCAGGGTTGGTATTTCGGATCGCATCACGCTCATCTGCTAATCCCACTGCTTTTGCTGGGAAGTGCGGCCTCACTACGGGTATTCAGCGAGTGGCTGCAGCGTTGATGGTTACGCTAAACTCCCTCTCTGCTTCATGCATGTTCGAGGGTGGTTGCATATCTCTGAAGTGGCGGTCGGTGAATTCTCTGAAGCCGTTCCAGTCTGCTTTTTTGTGGTTTATGTACGTACGGCGTTCAGAGACGATAAAATTTTGTCTCATAGCCGGGTATAGTTTAACATTAATAATCTGTTAAATACTTTTCGTTGCGCCTAATATTTTGTTAGGCTAAACACGTTGATAGTAATGCATCTACCTTATATAAAGGTATGCATCTACCTTATATAAAGTCTGGACCTAATACTGACTTAATAGCTTTTAACTGGCCTATTGATATTTGTGGCCAAAATATCAATTCCGGAAAGTGGTGTCCATGGGAGGTACCATAAATAATAGACCGATTTTGACAAGTTTTAATAGTCATGGTCCCACTATCAAAAAAATTATCTGTGCCAAATTTCATCAAATTATCGTAAGAACTGCGACCTATATTTTGATTACATCGTTTGCACGGGGGTCCGGACGGGCGAACTGACATCACTAATTCGACTCAGAAAGTGATACTATTGGTATACAAAAAGGTGGGTCTATCCGTTACATACATCAGCAAAAACTTATAATACCCTTTCCGCTTATGGTGGTGAAGGGTATAAAAATATAGTGATGATTAGTTTACACCGAAAATCCTTAACAGATTTAAATAATCCCATACAAATTGTTTTGTTTATTTTATGATTAAAACTTTTTTTAGTCCACAAAACGTTTTTAAATGGTTTGTATTATCAAATAATTTGTCTTTTATTTAAGATTTTTTAATTTTTTTCTAGTCCCTCTGCCAACACCAAAGACCATTTATTTTTTAGCCTTTGGGCTTAATCTTCAAAATCTCTTCAACTGAAAAGCAGAAGAATGGAAAAAGTGAAAATAAAACATTTTTATACCAAGACTTAGTTAAGCCAAAGTTGGTTTTTTCTTGGAACTATAAACAAAACAAATAAATTGGTATTGTAGGCGCCAAAGTCGACCATGTGATAACCTACACCAAAGGCTGATTTGCCGTATTTTCTTTTTTGAAAAATTCCATGAAAAAGGGAGTATACCGTGGATGCATTAGGACACATATTTAAAAACTACAAATATCACCACACACCCAATATACCTATATGTATGGTGTAGGGTATCATGACATTTTACTGAATAATAAAATTAGTGTTGAGATTCCCATTATATGACTTTCAAATACCTCTTAGTGATTTCAATGGGGTTACAAACATTTTAGAAAAGGTGATGAATAATAGCATGAATGGAATAAAAGGGTAATCAAATTTTAATTACACTAGTCTACTGATTTTATAAATTTTATAATTCTTTAAAAATATTCTCTAAAACAAGTAAGAAAGTGCTTTAATCGGACAAGTCCGGCCACACGACTGATCCACTTATTTTATCATATCTTTAGAATGGTTTATCCGATTTTGTTGAAAATCACAAAATAGTTTAGAAACTAAAATTATCCTTGAGTCTCTTTGAAACAATTTTTAATACTTAACAAATTTTTTAAGTTACTCGAAGTAAAAAATTTGTATTTCAACAATTTAATATTGGATGAATTTGTATAATATTTTAGCAAATTTTTCTACTTTGAAGAATTTGTATATTGTACAGCTTAAGTTTATATTACAGAATACATATACAAATTTTACACTGAACACTCCTTATATACTTAATAATCTTTAACCATTAATTTTTGAATAGGAAGTAAATTGAAAATCGTAATTTAAATTTATAAATTAAATTTTATCGTCTATTAATATATATTTATGTCGTAAAAATTATATTTAGATCCTTAAATTTATATATACAAGTTTTTGTTCCATTAATTAAATTTTGTTCTATTAAATTTTAAAACGTTCTAATAGCCTATATAATTTTACAACCCTGAAATTACTACCAACAACTTGGCAGCACTTTTATCAAAACATGTGTTTGTAGATAAATTCTCAACAGCTGATGTTTGTTTACATTTTTTGTTATTGTGAAGCCGGCTCTTTTTTCTCAAGCAATTGCGTAAAACTCGTGAAAACAAATCCAAATTTCCCTGCAAATGGCTCTCCAGAAGCTAAACCTTATTCCCTTTAACATATTTCATACCTCCAAGCGTTTGTTTTACACAACCACAGCAAAATGTAAAACATTTCGTCAAATGTATCGTGATTTTTGGACACCCAAAGATGAAAATCATCCACCATACTCGCACTTTACACAAGTAGGAGATCCTGTATTGCGTTCTAAAGCTGCCGCTGTACCTTCGGATATGGTGGACAGTAAGGAAATCGAAATTATTGTTGAACAAATGGTTAAGGTCTTGAGAAAATTTAATTGTGTGGGTATTGCGGCGCCACAGATTGGAGTGTCATTGCGTATAATCGTTATGGAGTTTAGGCAGGACTTAAATAAAAAGTTCACAAAAGAAGTGTATGAGGCAAGGAAGATGTCACCACTGCCATTGACGGTAAGTACTTAAGTAGTGAACAAATCAAGTTACAAAACATAGAGGCTAAGCTCCAGTACGTCTTTTTCAACATCATGAGCTCTTTACGTTTGTAGCAAATGTTTTTTTTTTTTCTAGTTTAGTTTTAGACCAGTTGTTTTCCAGTTGAAATTCGGTTCTAGTTTAGCTATAGTTAAGTTTTATTTAAAGTTCTTTTCTAGTTCAGTTCCAGCTAAGTTCTAGATTACTCCTAGTTCAGTTCTAGCTAAGTTCTAGATTACTCCTAGCTCAGTTATAGCTAAGTTCTAGATTACTCCTAGTTCAGTTTTTGTTTATTTCTAGTTCAGTTCAGTTCTAGTTCAGTTCTAGTTCAGTTCTAGTTCAGTTCTAGTTCAGATCTAGTTCAGTACTAGTTCAGTTCTAGTTCAGTTCTAGTTCAGTTCTAGTTCAGTTCTAGTTCAGTTCTAGTTCAGTTCTAGTTCAGTTCTAGTTCAGTTCTAGTTCAGTTCTAGTTCAGTTCTAGTTCAGTTCTAGTTCAGTTCTAGTTCAGTTCTAGTTCAGTTCTAGTTCAGTTCTAGTTCAGTTCTAGTTCAGTTCTAGTTCAGTTCTAGTTCAGTTCTAGTTCAGTTCTAGTTCAGTTCTAGTCCAGTTCTAGTCCAGTTATAGTTCAGTTATAGTTCAGTTTTAGTTCAGTTATAGTTCAGTTTTAGTTCAGTTCTATTTCCCAATCTAGAAACTTGGTGAAAGTATATATAACTTTATTATTATTATTTAATCAAACCTTTATTTTTCATATCCCAGGTCATGATAAATCCCACTTTAAAAGTTACCAACTACACCAAACACAAACATCCTGAAGGCTGTATGAGTGTCAGAGGTTATTCCGCAGAGGTTGAACGCTATGAGGCCGTTACCCTTACAGGAGTGGGGAAACGTAATACCCCCTCTGAAGTACAGCTAACAGGTTGGAATGCCCGAATTGCTCAACATGAAATGGATCATTTAGATGGAAAACTTTACATTGATCAAATGGATCGTTCAACATTTTATTGCACCTGTTGGGAGGCGGTGAATAAAAATTCGGGTCGTGTGGAAATACCTTTTTATAAATAGAAGAAATTTAAGTTTAAAGTTGTTGAGTTGTTTTGTTAATAAACTGAAAAAAATCAAAATGGGTCTAATGTTTCCTTGCGGTTCTAACTTTTTTGGTTACCCAATATTCTGGTGATATTATCTTGAATATTCTCCGGTCTTTATCAAACTTCATTTTAACATCCAAAGATAAAATGTTCAATATAATTATCAGTTAAAAAATAATGGTCGTCGTTGAAACTCTAAAAATCGGACTTAAAAGTTAATGTGGAGTGTATTTATTATTGCAAATATTCAGTGATTAAATTTAAAGTTTTTAAAAAAAGGAAAAGAAAATATAGCTAATTTTTTTTAAATGTCCTATTCAAATCGGATTTTTAAAATAGTACTTTAAGAAAATAATTTATAATTGATGGCTTTATTTGTATGATTCTTTAAAATTCAATTCGAATATCAATTTGATGCCCTAAACACTCAACATAAATCTTGTTTTAGAAACTCAAATCCATGAAGTCTCGTTAAATAAAAAATTCCTATTAATTAAATTACTTTTGTTAACAATCCATTTATTTAACAAAAGCAGAAAAAATGACAACAAAATAAATAATCGTACACCTTTAAATTAATGATGATAATGGAATATTGAACAATAATAAGAAAAATGTACCTGCAACAAAAATAAACAATTCATATCTTAAAAAATACAATACTCGACATCAGTTGTAAAATTAGAAAAAAAAATATTTCCCCTTAAGCATCATTATCGGAAAAAATCAAATAATAATAAATACATTTCTTTAAATAACAATAATGTCATTCTTAGTGAAAAATTATATACTTCGGGTAGCCCATCTTCACTTTAATATCATTCTTAGAATCATTATTTTGATATTAAGTGATGGAAACAAACAAATTGGTACGTAGTTAAATTGTATATTATAACACATTTGATATAACATTGTCATAATGCAAAATGGAAAGTTTTAAAATAATTCTTGTACTTTTCGAATCATCTTTTCAGAGTAAATTGATTTAAATTCCAAATTAATAAAGTTATAACAAATTGAAATTTATTCCTAAACAAAAATAAGAAGTTTGGTAATATTTTTAAATGTGTTTCAGGCACTCGAGCAGATTCTTTCGGTAATATTGTATAGTATCTCCCAAATTAATAAAGTTATCAATACAAATTAAAACTTAATATTAAATATTTTTAATTGTGGGCCAAGCTCATGAACGGATTCCTTCAGTAATGTTGTTTCTACTAAATTATCAAGTCAAATTTAAACTTAATCCTAAAAAAACAAGTAAGAGTGTTATATTCGGCTTTGTCGAATCTTATATACCCACCATCAAGTTGTACGAAAGTGCAGCTAATTCAAAATGTTGACCAAATGTGGTATTGTTGGTGAAATATTTGAACTAAATTCGGTTGCAATAGTATAGTTAGTAAAGTTCAACATTTAAAACATACTGACCAATAGTTGCATAAATCTGCTCTGTTCTAAATGTAGTTGTCATAGCTATTAGAATTGTATTTAATTTATCAGCATAAATGTGATTCCCGGGGCAGGGTTATATCATGAAACCGATTTTGCCACACCGAAAATACTTTTGTTTAATTTTGTCTCTCTAGCTGTTGTAGTTAAGGCGCTATCGCGCTTTCATTTGCGGACAGAGACCCCCTTTCTTTTTGGTTTTTTGAGTTTCCGTAAGTTTTTTATATGAGAGCTATGGCCAAGTGACCGATTGTGACAAAATTGCACACTGGCTGGCATTGACATAAGACTTCCTTGTGCTAAATTTAGTGGTTATATCTATTATAGTTTTAGATTTATTGTCATTGAAGTATATTTTAGGTGAAATTTAGGCTGTTTTCATAAGTGTTTAGTATGGGTGCTACGGCTAAATGTGAACCGATTTCGATGAAATTTTATGCACTGCCCAGTGCTTATACCAAATTTTATTATCATAGCTATTATAGCTTGTTGTTTATTAGCAAATAAGCGATTAGCCTAGGCGAGGTTATACGGGAGCTATGGTGAAATGTTAACCGATTTTGCCAAATTTCAATACCAAGGTTTTTTCAAAAATTATGAATGTCTTTCCTAAGTTTTAGTGAGCTAGCTCCTTTCAACAGAAAGACGGACTTCGCTCAATCATCTTAAAATTTCATAAGGATTTAGAATATATATCGCTTTTGGTTTTTGAGCCAATTTTAAGGAAATTACAAACGGAATGACAATCTCAATATACCCCCCATTCTTTTTGATGGTGGGTACAGAAATAAGATGTTTGGTAACATTTTTAAATGTGCTCCAGGCACGTGGGCAAAATTTTAGGTTAGAATGGATTAATGAAATTCCAACAATTGATCAGTCGTCCCTTGACATTTATTTGGTGAAAAGTTGAAAAGTGATAAGCTACACCTTCAAAGAATAAGGCTATTATTTCTTTAAAATTTTTATTTTTTGAGAGCACTTCGATTACTTAGTGTAAAATATTAAATTCTGCCTGGGTTCGAGCCCCTGTCACGGCAACATCAATTTCTAAAATTATTTATTCTGGGGTTAGTTGTTGTTGTAACAGCGTGACCTGTAAATAAATATAAAAAATTATGTAACCAATATTCTCCGAAATCAAGGGACTGCTCTTCACCCAGTTTCGGGTGACGCGCCGCTTCAATAGGATGAGTCAATAAGGAATCAGTAATTAGAAGGTTAAGGTTTGCTGCTCATTTGAATAGGTCCTGGATATCATGTGGTCTTTCTTCACAAGCTGGGCTGGAATAATTTTGGAGCAGTATTTATTAAGTCTACTACAATATCATGATCTTAACTGTTCCAGTTTAACCCTAGTACTTCTCGGTAGACTTATCTTTTCCTCTGCAATAACTTCCGGTAACTAGTTATCGTTGAGGTTAAAATGCTCTTATAAATTTCTTCCAGAACTGCTTTTTATGAAGCGATATTAAGTGGCTGGGTAGTATGCTGTTTGATATCACTCTCATAGCAAGATAGGTCCTTTCTGACATGCCTCAGGGTTCTAATTCCGTTAGAAGGTGGTTCGGATGAGCCCTCAAATGACATCCCAGAAGTAACTGAGATCTGAGATCATTATTAGACAGCCTGTTACAGTACTGACTCAGAACAGGGGCCAAATTACCGCATTCGATATCGATCGAAAACTCAGACTTTTAAGCAAATATTGTGAAGTATACTTTAGGGATGTTCAAAGTTACTTCGATGCAAAAAGTTTATTAAAATTTGGTATCCATTTTCATTCGTTTTTAAGAACATATACAGGTATGTGATGGAAAACGATCGTTTTCAAATCGATCGATTTCAGATATATTTTTGAGATATATTTTTGAGATTTTCGGTTATTTCCCCAAAAAACTCAAACCAAATGAAAGATAAAATATCAGTCAAAAGGATTAAAGCCAAAATTTTCATTATTTTTGGGGGAAATAACCGAAAATTAGCTAAAAAATATGTCTGAAATCGATCGATTTCAAAACGAAAATGTCCATCACATACCTGATAGTCCAATTAAAATTCTTTTACTATCGTTCATCTTTTGGCAAATAACTTAAAAAAAATTATAGTAAACTGTGCATCTTTTAAATAATTTTGATTATCCTTAAAGTATGCTATACAAATGTTTTTAAAATATCTAAGATTTCGATCTTTATCGAATGCGGTAATTTGGCCCCAGGGCTGTATTTTGTCAACTTCGGTGCAGAAAAAGTTTCCACTGACCAACCAATTACTTTATGTGTTGCGATTAGGGTTTTTTGATCTTTCCCCCAAGCGCTACCCGCTTAAGAATTGAGTACCTTATTCCTACTGTGAATTTTTTCGCAAGTTGCGGTGGTATGTGCTAAAGATGAGCATAAGCTGTTGAATGTCACTTCCAAAATTTAGGGTCGAGGTTTTGTCGGTATTTTTACATTGACTACGACATTAAGTTCCAATGATGCTTCCTTTGTCTATGTGGTGAAAAGCGTTGCCGGAGATCTCTCCAGATTCCTGGCAGTGAAAACGTTGTTTACGTCCTGAAAATATAAATTGATTTTAACGTCTGGGGGAAATGTAGCATGTTGCCGGGGGAATAATGTAGTTTATTGTTGGGGAGTTAATGTTGCATAATGTCTATCAGTGACATTTCACCAAGATTGTCGTTAAATATTAGTTTTTAGAAAATACGACCTATTAAGATGGAAAAACTATGCTCCACTAGGAGTTAAGGATAACAGAAAAAGAAAAACGAATACGTGTCCAGTACTTTTTTGAAAGTTTTGACATTTAGGAGGTAAAAAAAAGACAAAATTTGTAGGTTAGGAAAAATGTTTTTGCAAAAGTTAGAGAGCGGGTACCTCTTTCGATGTATAGATTCGAAAAAAAAGAAGATATTTTGAAAAATGGGACAAATACGGAATGAAAAAGGCTATACACATTTTTGGTGCTTTTTCAACCCATATGTATCTTTTGAATCAATAAACATAGATTCAAAATTTATATCGCAATTAATAAACATCAAAAAAATATTTAACACGTGGCTGGACCTTTTTCGACTAATGGAGTAAAAACGAGTAAAACATTTTAGGGGTATGTTCTTTGTTTTTAAACACTTCATATCTTTTGAACCAATGAAGCCAAAAATAAAATAGAAACGGATCTAATGGTATTTTGCTCGCATAGAGGAAGGGACCTAAGGGTACAAACGGTTTTGTACAGGAGAACCATTTTACCCTTTTTTACCCTTAGATCCCTTTCTCTATATAGAGATGTCAATTGACATGGAAAAAATATCAAACACGTTTTTTGTACTTTTTTAATTTATGAGTTAAAAAGGAACGAATTGGTAACATTATATCTCCTAAACCACAAGAGATAGAAAACAAAATGAATTTAAATTGAGATCAATAATGAAAATAAAAGGTATTCGATACTTCTTCGAAATTTTGACGTTTACGAAGTAAGAATGGTAAAAACTAAAATTCTGTATGGCTATGTTTCTAAAACTAAAAACAATAGAACCAAGATTAAAAAACATCGGTTTGGATAAGCTACAAAAGAAAGTCATATGTGTTTAATACTTTTTCGAAAATGGGCAATATTGGCTATACAAATGTCTGTCTTTTGAACCAATAAACATAGAAAAAACAAATAAGAAAGTGATATAGTCGGTCAAGCCCGACCATACGATACCCTTTACCACTAGGGTCAAAGGTGTTCTTTTTTCAGTATAAAGACAAATATTTGCCCAATTCTGCCATCATACAAACATTTCCTCAAAATTTATATATTTAAGCCGTTTTCGTGATTTTGACTTATGTGAGAGCTAGGGTCAAATGTGGACCGATTATTTCAAAATTTGGCGAATTGGTTACAGTTTTTACACGATTATGTATGCAAAAAAAAACTCAAAATTCTCATTACCTTCAGATTTACAGGCGTTTTAGTGATTTTTGTCTCATTTATTGCGTTTTAACGTTGAAGAGTTTGTATGGGAGCTATGGTCAAATGTTGACCGATTTCAACGAAATTTGGTATAGTAATTTTGGTTTACATAAGCAGTATTTGTTTCAAATTTAATGAAAAAAATATTGATATTTGTGGCCAAAATCATTTCCGTGAAGTGGGATCTATGGGAGGTACCATACATAATGGACCGATTTTGACGATTTTTAGTAGCCATGGTCCCACTATCAAAATTATCTTTGCAAATTTCATCAAATTATCTTTTGAATTGCGACCAGACGGACGGACTGACATCATTAATGGACTCAGAAAGTGATTCCAAGCCTATTGGTATACTAAAAGGTGGGTCTAAGACAAATATTTCTATGCGTTACATACATCAGCACAAACTTTTAATACCCTTTCCACCTATGGTAAACATAAGTAAAATTTTAAGCGCATGTTTGGAGTAAAATCGGGGAACAGATTGAATCAATATGAGTATAAATAAAATTTTTAGAAAAATCGATTGATGTGATAACATTGTATCTAATAAACCAAAAGAAAACTGGAATATAGGTGTTATTCTTCGATTTTAAAAGTCGGTTCACGGAATCAATCTTAAGAACTCAAGCTGCATTGTTGCTTGATTGTAATTATTATTATTAATACTACATCGATCTGTCGAGGATTACAAGACCTACACAAACTTATTCGGTTTCCCTGCGGAAACCGAAGAACTTTTTCCTACTAAGCATTTGAGTCCATTTACCGACCGCACTAATTTTTAAATATACAGTGGTTCTAACAGACTATATTATATTTGGATAAGTTTCCGAAAATACTTTGCTCTGCCCCATTGTGCGCTGCACTATTTTGTAACTTTATAAACTATCAAGAACTTATTACATTCTTAAAATAAAATTTATTCTTACCTTTTTTCTTATTAGCAGCTTCAGCATGGCAAGAACCCTATTTTCTAGATCCCCATACTCGGGGTATTCAATGGCAAACGGGTAACACAGCTGTGGGTGTACAGACGATTAATGTGCAAGAAGAACTTGTGGTGCCTTACAAATTGGCCAAGATCAATTATAGTGGTAAGGGTCTTTAGTTTGATTTTTCAGAAATAATACAATTATAATGAGATTTCTTATATTCAATAAATGAGATTTCTTATATTCAATAAAATGTCTCTTTTTTAACATTAAAGGTACTGGGACTCCTTCCTTGGGAGCATTTGATATTGGTGACAATAGCCTATTGGGTGTTAGAATTATCTTAATGGATAATGATTGGTATGATATGATTAAACGATTTTCAAGTAAAAATATTTCAGAATTCTTAAAAGCTAAGTTCACAATCCAATTTCTAAACGCAAATGTTTAAATTTGATTTTTATACTTGCAGGTTTATAACCGTAGAAAAACGCCAAGATTTCGAAAATCCCCAACAACGTATTTATTTCTTTCAAATTTATATCAAAGATCTTTTAGAGCCCAATGCCGTGGAACCCAGTATTTTTATAAAATTGGAGAATATATTTGATAATCAACCAACCTTGACCTATGCACCATCGCCATGTAAAGTAGAGGTGAGTTTGGTTTCGGAAATAACCCATAAATAATCATAAGTTCGATTTTTCTTTTATGACCCTCCTTAGGAACTTCGATCTAATTACATTTCCGATTGCATCTTCTTAGTCTATGATCCCGATGGTATGGATCGTAACAATATACGAATTGAAGCAAAGGGTAGTAATAATGAAAGTTCTGTATTTTCTTTTGTGGAATTTGGAGAGACCACGACCTATGAAAAACAGTATAAATTGAAGTAAGTTCTTTAATTGTCTGGATAACTGGCAAAATGTGAACCGATTTTAAGAAAAACAAATTTGCAATTGTAAAGTGAATCTTAGAAAACCATAATTTGATACCAAAAACAAAAATTGGGGGTTACCGATTTGAAATTTTGTTGGTGACTTATTTGATACAAATATATGTTTCTACTGAGGTGCGAGGGCAGGTCAATAAGTCCGTGTCTTTTTGAATAAAATACAGGTTTTTATATTAAAAGTAAATTTATTTTTAAATTATTCGTGATTGGATTTATAAAATGAAGACAAATATTGGGTGAGATTGTCAACTATAAGGTCCAGCCAGAGAGACGCTGTACCTGCTTATATATTAACATTTTTCAAATGGTTTGCAAGGTATCGACTAATATTTGGAAAATATTTTCAGAAAGTTTATGTTTATTAGACAAAGACTATACTTGTACAAGATATCCACTAACCGAATATAATGTTGTCATTTCATATGTAGTACCTGTCTATAATTAATTAAAATCCCCTAATAATATCGGAACAGACTTTTACAGGAACTTCATTATGAAGAAAAGGCTATTTATAATCTCGATGTCAAAGTCTACGACGCCAATAACAATACCGGAGATATATTTGCCATATTGGAGGTAATAGATTTACCCAATCGGGATCCGGTATGGGTAAGACCCCTAACCACAGCGACATTCAATGAAAAAGAAGAACAGGTATTGTATGGGAAAGCCAATAATTGTATACTCTTTCAAGATACAAATATTTAATGAAATTTTGTACTTTCTAAAGATTTTCAGTTTAAAAGCTATCGACGGAGACACGGGCATTGATAAACCCATTTGCTATAGACTGGAATTTGATGAAGATTGTAAGTTCAATATATTCAAAATTATATTTTTTAAAATCCAAAATTTAACTTTTCTTAAAGACTCAAATTTGATATCGATTAATTCTTCGACCGGAACTCTTCACATCCAGCCTATTGATCGCGATCTATTGAATCAGCAGATTTTTAGCTTTTACGTAAGATTTTAAGATAAATTTTGAGGTTAAGATATTTAAATGTCACTTTTTAAACCCCAGACTTGTGCTTATAAGTGTGATGATCCTTTGTGGTTTATAAAAGATTCTACAATTTTAATAGTCCAAGACATTAATGATCATAAGCCCGAAATTACTTTGCAACCTAAAGTCGTAAAAATTTTGGAATCAAAGTATTTAACAGTGCCTCTGGAGGAATTTTTTGTAGAGGATTTAGATTTGGTAAGTGAAAATTAATGATTCTAATCCCAATTATCATGTGTTCCTAAATCGCCTAAAAACGGAATTCCGAAAACTTGGTCTATTACATCAGTAGTACTTACTGATCAATTATTAAAATATTTTCATCCTAATACCTTTTTTTAGGGCTCAAACGCTACATATAACGTATTTCTAACAAATCCAATTGGAACTGTCAGATATGCGGAAGCATTTACTATGATTCCAAATAGTGGCTATCAGCGAACGAATTTTTCCTTAACTGTTAGCCATGCAGACGACTTGGATTATGAAAATGAAGATTGGAAAAAATTTCAGTTAAAGGTAATTCAGAAACTGAACTAGAACTGAACTGGAACTGAACTTGAACTGAACTGGAACTGAACTGGAACTGAACTGGAACTGAACTGGAACTGAACTGGAACTGAACTGAACTGGAACTGAACTGGAACTGAACTGAACTGGAACTGAACTGGAACTGAACTGAACTGGAACTGAACTGAACAGGAACTGAACTGGAACTGAACTAGAATTGAACTGAACTCGAACTGAACTGGAACTGAACTGGAACTGAACTGGAACTGAACTGGAACTGAACTGGAACTGAACTGGAACTGAACTGGAACTGAACTGGAACTGAACTGGAACTGAACTGGAACTGAACTGAAAATGAACTGGAACTGAACTGAACTGTAACTGAATTGGAACTGAACTAGAACTGAACTAGAACTGAACTAGAACTGAACTAGAACTGAACTAGAACTGAACTAGAACTGAACTAGAATTAGAACTGAACTAGAACTGAACTAGAACTGAACTAGAACTGAACTAGAACTGAACTAGAACTGAACTAGAACTGAACTAGAATTAGAACTGAACTAGAATTAGAACTGAACTAGAACTGAACTAGAACTGAACTAGAACTGAACTAGAACTGAACTAGAACTGAACTAGAACTGAACTAGAACTGAACTAGAACTGAACTAGAACTGAACTAGAACTGAACTAGAACTGAACTAGAACTGAACTAGAACTGAACTAGAACTGAACTAGAACTGAACTAGAACTGAACTAGAACTGAACTAGAACTGAACTAGAACTGAACTAGAACTGAACTAGAACTGAACTAGAACTGAACTAGAACTGAACTAGAACTGAACTAGAACTGAACTAGAACTGAACTAGAACTGAACTAGAACTGAACTAGAACTGAACTAGAACTGAACTAGAACTGAACTAGAACTGAACTAGAACTGAACTAGAACTGAACTAGAACTGAACTAGAACTGAACTAGAACTGAACTAGAACTGAACTAGAACTGAACTAGAACTGAACTAGAACTGAACTAGAACTGAACTAGAACTGAACTAGAACTGAACTAGAACTGAACTAGAACTGAACTAGAACTGAACTAGAACTGAACTAGAACTGAACTAGAACTGAACTAGAACTGAACTAGAACTGAACTAGAACTGAACTAGAACTAAACTAGAACTGAACTAGAACTGAACTAGAACTGAACTAGAACTGAACTAGAACTGAACTAGAACTGAACTAGAACTGAACTAGAACTGAACTAGAACTGAACTAGAACTGAACTAGAACTGAACTAGAACTGAACTAGAACTGAACTAGAACTGAACTAGAACTGAACTAGAACTGAACTAGAACTGAACTAGAACTGAACTAGAACTGAACTAGAACTGAACTAGAACTAAACTAGAACTGAACTAGAACTGAACTAGAACTGAACTGGAACTGAACTGAACTAGAACTGAACTGGAACTGAACTTTAACTGAACTGGAACTGAAGTGGAACTAAACTGGAACTGAACTAGAACTGAACTAGAACTAAACTAGAACTGAACTAAAACTGAACTAGAACTAAATCCAATTTTAATACTGAATTTGATTCTTTTACAAAGATCACAGCCACAGAAGTTGAAAACATCCAACATACGAGCGAAATCACTCTTAACATCGAATTGTTAAATTGGAACGACGAATGGCCTATATTTGAACAAGAGTCTTATGAAGTAGAAATCTATGAAAATGCCACCGATACAACGCATTTAATACAGATTCAAGCTCGAGATCGGGATGTAGCAGATAAAGTAGAGTAAGTCCAGAATAATTAGTCTTTAATAACGATTTTAAGTCTTGTCTTATCTTTTCTAGACATTCCATAGTCGGTAGCATTCAGGGCATTACTATAGATCCAAGCTCGGGATTAATAACCTTAAACAAAAGTCATGTTTTTGATTTTGAACGTCAATCCCTCGTAATGTTACAAATTCAAGCTAAGGATTCTTTGATAACAGACTATTCCCAAAATTTGCATACCTCCTACTGTCAATTATTGATCAAAGTTCTGGATATAAATGATGAGACCCCGGAATTGAGATTGGTAAAATTTTTTCGAAAATGTTTAATAATTTTTAAAATATGAACTTTTTACAGCCCCGTTTTGTGGTTAATATTACCGAAAATGCTCCTGCTTTGACTCTTATAACGGATAAAATAGAGGCCCTCGATCCTGATACTTCAGCCCATTTGAATTTTGAGATACTTTGGTCGCAATCTTATGCTACTAAAAGTGGTCAAGAAGTGGATCAGTCAGATTTTAACGGATGTTTTGTTATTAGTCATAAATTGGTTAATAATAACCAGGTTTTTGGGGAATTGAAGATAAATGAAGAATTTCCAAGTCAAGTGGATTATGAGAAATATGATACGATATTTTTGACCATTAAAGTGCACGATTTGAATCAGGAAATAAATGAGGATTCAGCAAGAGGTATAAAGGCGTTAATTTTTTTTTATCAAATTTCCTTTAAATAGTAAATTTTTTTAAAATTTCCTATTAATACAAAATTTTTGAAAAATTCCCTCTAAAAAGTAAATTTTTTAAAAATTTCCTATAAATAGTAATTTTTTTAAAAATTTCCTATAAATAGTAAATTTTTGAAAAATTTCCTATAAATAGTAAATTTTTGAAAAATTTCCTATAAATAGTAAATTTTTGAAAAATTTCCTATAAATAGTAAATTTATGGAAAATTTGCTATATGTTGTAAATATTTGAAAAATTTCCTATAAATAGTAAATTTTTAAAAAATTTCCCATAAATAGTAAATTTTTGAAAAATTTTTTTTATAAATATTAAATTTTTGAAAAATTCCCTATAAAAAGTAAATTTTTGAAAAAATTCCCTATAAAAAGTAAATTTTTGAAAAAATTTCCTATAAATAGTAAATTTTTGGAAAATTTCTTATAAATAGTAAATTTTTGAAAAATTTCCTTTAAAAAAACATTTTTGAAAAATTTCCTAAAATTTTTGAAAATTTCCTATAAATAGTATTTTTTTTTTAAATTTCATATAAATAGTAATTTTTTGAAAAATTTCCTATAAATAGTAACTTTTTTAAAAATTTCCTATAAATAGTAAATTTTTGAAAAACATTTTTGAAAAATTTCCTAAAATTTTTGAAAATTTCCTATAAATAGTAAATTTTTTTAATCAAAAAAGTATTCAAATTTTTTTTAGCTGTTTTAACCATACGAATCGATGATCTGAATGACAATGCTCCCCAGTTTGCTCATGGAACTCTTGAGGATCGGAGAAGTATCTCGGAAATGGAGGATATAATGAGCACAATAGGTATTTAATAATATTGAATTTAGTTTTCAAGATATTGACTTATTTATTTAACTAGGAACTATTGAGGCTTATGATATAGATGGCGCTGGTAATAATGATATAACTTATGCTATAAGGTAAGTAAATACATTTCCAAATATCTTTAATATTTATATTCTTTCTTAATTTAATAGACCATTGGGAAATCTTACAAAAGAAGGTTTAATTTCCATAAATAAAACCTCGGGTTTGCTGAGAGTCTCGGGTCCAATACAATGTGATATACCCAAAATATATAATTTAGAATATGAAGTCACTGTAAGTGATTCAGTACATGAGACCAAGGGAAAGGTATAGCCTGATCGTTTAGTTACCTAAATAGGTTTTAATTTACTATAACTTTTGTTTCTTTTTTCAGTTCAATATCTCTATAATAGATATAAATAATCAAGTACCAATTATAGGCAATTTTGAACAACAGGTATTCATTTACGAAAATGCCTCAACAGGATTTGTAGTGGGACAAATAAAAGCCTATGATAAAGATAGAGATAGTAAGTTCTTAAAAAAATTTACTAAACGTGTTTAAATTTATATATCCTTTCCCTCTAGGCCCTCATAACACTTTGGAATATTCCATAAATAGCGCCCTAGTAAACTTACACAATTTATTTCAAATTAACACCACCAATGGAATTGTAAAAGTCAACTTGCGCAATGGCTTTATACTTGATCGGGATATGGGCACTACTTACCATTTTATACCTATTGATATAAGGGACAACTTTAACTTTATTAATACGGTTTTTGGGCGTAAGTTCTTGTTTTTAAATATTCCTTAATCTTTCAATATTAAGTAGTATTTTTCTAGCTGTTAATCAAAAGTCCACATTTTTAAATGTTACCCTTTTGGATGTGAATGATAATGCCCCCATAATGCCTGATATAAAACAATATAAACCGGAATTTTCGGAAGCAGATAAAGAGGTATATATAGACAGATTTAAATATCAATTTTCTGTAGCTAAAAGCCTTTCCTTATTTCCAGAATACTATGTCAAACTTAGATCTAATTGCAGTAGATCGAGATGAACCAAAAACCCCCAACTCTCAACTTATATATTCTATATTATCTATTAAACCAGGTAGTATTAAAAGACTACAACCCGTTCCCACAGCAGTCGGTTCTTCGTATTGCAACGACTCGGAAATCTTAATTTTCCGACCAAGGACTGTTACTTCTGCGATATTACCAATAATATCGCAGTTACAGCAACAAAAGACTAGAACCAAAGCCTCTATAATATAAAGATATTGCACTCCTTACATTTCTTTCATTGGACAATCGTCTCCATTAGTTGTTTCCGAATTAGAGTGAAAACTTTTTTATGGGACTTTTCAAAGGGACCATACGGCAAATCTATGTAGGAAGAGCAATATCTATATATTATGGAGTATTTGCTAGAACCCTAGATATCTAAATATAACTAGGACAAAGTCTATTATACTTAAACATATAAGATCTACAAATTTGTAATTTCATAACCCCATTTTTTCTAGTTCAAGATTTTAACCATAAAGTAGAAGATTACCAGAATTTATTCACCATTAGAACTTTACGAAATCGTCTTGGACGTCTTAAGACGCTTAAGTCTTTAAAAAGTTACTATGGTCTATGGAATATTGAAATCGAAGCTAGCGATCAAGGAGAGCCACAATTAAAAAATTCTTCAGTCTATGAAGTTTATATAAAGCCCCATAATTTTCATGAACCAATAATTATTAATCCCTCAAGCAAGAGGTCTATTAGAATCTGGTAAATTTAAAGATAATTAGAAAATAGGTACAATTTCATGATATTTTATGTTTTCAGCTATTCTTTGCAAGAACCTCTACGCCCATTATATGAGGCCGATTGTGTAACACGTTTAAAACCATTTGAGGCCCACGATCCAGATGGTGGAGAATATGGAAATGTACATTTTGAAATATCTAGTGATGGTAAGATTTTAGAAGATGTTTAAATTCAAAATGGATCTGTTAATTTTTTGATTTTTTCATTTAAGGGGGCCATGATAAATATTTTGAATTGGTGAAAGAGTCTCGTAACTCCACTAATTTCTATGTGAAACAACTGATGCCAGCGGGAATTTATAATGTAAGTTCTGAAAGTTTAAAGAAAAATAATAAATAGAGGCTATTTATTAGAGGTTTATTAGGTCCACTTCTCAGACAAACATACATTTTTAAACCCTCCTTCTTAAATAAAACTTATTAAAATTTCAGATCAATCTGCGAGCCATAGATGGTGGCGGCAGTACTTCAATGGAAATAAGAAATCTTAAAATAGTATTCGTGGATATGTTGGGTAATCCAGTATTTCTACAAGGCACCTATAAAACGGATTTTACAGGTAAAACTTCGAAAAAAAACGATAAAAAAGATCATTTTTAAAAAATTTCCTATAAATAGAAACTTTTTTAAAAATTTCCTATGAATATAAACTTTTTTAAAAATTTCCTATAAATAGAAAAAATTTTTTTAAAATATCCTATAAATAGAAAAATTTTTTAAAATTTCCTTTAAAGTAAATTTTTGAAAAATTACCTATGAATAGAAAATTTTTTTAAAATTTCCTATAAAAAATAAGTTTTTGAAAAATTTCTCATAATTAAAAAATTTTTGAAAAATTTTCTATAAATAGAAAAATTTTTTAAAATTTCCTATAAATAGAAAATTTTTGAAAATTTTTTCTATAAAAAATAAATTTTTGAAAAATTTTCTATAAAAAGTAAATTTTAGGACATTTCCTATAAAAAGTAAATTTTTGAAAAATTTCCTCTGAATAAAAAATTGTTGAAAAATTTCCTTTGAATTTTTTAAAAATTTCCTATAAAAAAAAATTTCCTATAAATAAAAAATTTTTCAAAATTTTCCTATAAATAAAAAATTTTTTATAAATAACAAATTTTTAAAAAATTTCCTTAGAAAAAGTAAATTTTTGAAAAATTTTCTATAAATAACAAATTTTTGAAAAATTCCCTTTAAAAAATAAATTTTTCAAAAATTTTCTTTAAAATTTATTATTTTTAAATTTCCTTAAAAAAGTAAATTTTTGAAAAATTTCCTTTAAAAAGTAAATTTTTAAAAAATTTTTGAAAAATTTCCTTTGAAAAATAAATTTCTGAAAAATTTCCTATCAAAAGTTAATTTTTGAAAAATTTCCTTTAAAAAGTAAATTTTTGAAAAATTTCCTTTAAAAAGTAAATTTTTGAAAAATTTCCTTTAAAAAGTAAATTTTTGAAAAATTTTCCTTTAAAAAGTAAATTTTTGAAAAATTTCCTTAAAAAGTTAATGTTTGTAAAATTTTCTTTAAAAATAAGTTTTTGAAAAATTTCCTTTAAAAATTAAATTTTTGAAAAATTTCCTTTAAAAAGTTAATTTTTAAAAAATCTCCTAAAATATTTAATTATCGAAAACTTTCCTTTCAGAAAATGAACAGGGTCTTCTGGAAGAACGTTTCTTACCCCAAGCCTATGATCCAAAAAATGAGGGTCTGGACAATCCCGATGAAGCTTTTAAATTATATTATTTTATAGACGGTAAGAGTTTTTACCATCTTAAAATCAAATTCTAATATTTCTTTACCCCTATTCCAGCTTCTTATCATCCAGAAGAGGCCAAGTTGTTTATTCTAAACCCCGAGTCGCGTCTATTAAAACTAAACTCTACCCTAGATCGCGAAGAAATAAATGAGCTCAGTATCCTCATAAAAGTGTCCAACAATAAACAGGGCCTAATTACCAATCCCAATAGCGTAAACTATACTTTAGTGGTAAACATCACCGTCAACGACGTCAATGATAATGATCCGAAATTTAGTCAAACCTTATATGCGGCTGGTATAACTACCAAAGATTCCATTGGGAAGCAAATAATAACCTTTGAGGTCTGAGTTTCTTCAGCTTTTGAAAGTTAACACTTAGTAATTTACTTTAACATTTAATTTCAGGCTCAAGACCCCGATTTAAATGATGTCATCACTTATAGCATATCCCCTTCATCATACAAGGTTCATGGTGAAAATTTGGGTAAACATTTTTCCGACTTTTTGATTTTGGATAAAAACTCAGGCAATTTAATGCTTCAGTCTTATATAACGAATGACATGAAAGGCTATTTGATGTTCGAAATAGAGGCTTTGGATATGGTGGGTCATAAAGATCGTGCATCTGTCAAAATTTATATTGTATCGGAAAAGAATCGTGTGAAATTCGTATTCTTGAGCGATATACAAGTTATACGAGATAATGAGAAATTTGTAAGTATGATTATGATTTTCTTATTAGCACTGAGGTAGCTCTCATAGGCCTGCGCACCTTGAATTATAGTTCCTTCCTTTCTGAATTTTTATATTTTATCTTTAAGCTCCGCGAACAATTCCAAGAAATGTATGGCTATGAAATCTGTAATATCGACTCCATAGATGACATCACTAACGCTCAAAACCAAAAATCCCGACAATCCATCAACAATACTTCTTCCTTAGCCTTTATAACCGAGGTCAAGGTACATTTTATACACAACAACGAAGCTGTCGAAGTCTATGATATACAAAGAAGATCCAATGATTTGGCCTTTATCTCACGTCTTCAAAATGCTTTGCAACATCATAACCTAATCCTAAATGATATACCCCATATAGAATCAGAGGCTCTAACGCCTTTTGTCGATAACTGGTTGATAACAGGTTTAGTGGCTTTAAATGTTCTTTTGGGAGCTGTTTCCTCGATAATGATTGTCTTGTATGTGGTAAAAATAAAGAGTTTGAGAAGACAATTGAAAGCCTTTGAGCCGGCCGAATTTGGTTCGATAGCCTCGAATCTTAATAGATTGGCGGGACCTTCAATGAATATTTTCTCGGTTGAGGGTTCAAATCCCGTATTCAATAAGCCCCTAAATGAGGATAATGCCAGGAAAGGGGTTTATGATGATACGGATACGAGGTGAGTTTGGTAAATATTTAAATAGAATGTTTTTCTTAATTTTAGTCTTTCCGCTTAGCTCCGATTCTGATGATGAAGAAGATGCTTTTCGGGATTTACATGACGATCCTTTATTTGAGATGAACGACATGAATGCTTACGAGAATAATCACAAAAACTTTGATCATAAAATACTTAACAATGAGTTATTCACCACACCTAAGGTGAAAGAAAACAATTTGGAAACGGATTTAAGTAGAAAACGTTTTTGAGATGTGTTATAAAATTTATTATACTAAAAATTAAGGCAAAATATTAATAAACTAAAGGATAATTAAACAATTATAATAAACATATCGACAGCCTATATTCAATACCGTCTGTAAAGCCATTTTTTTAAAATCACGGATTTTAGAATATTGACTTCTATTTATATATTTTGGATTCTTCTTAAAAATATTATCTACTTTAAAATATTATATTTGATTCATAGTCGCTATTGAATATAGACTCCCTATATATCATGGTCCAATTATATACAAAAAAATGGTTACATGGGTTCTTAAAACAGTCCTTCAATTTCACCAGTTTCCGTATTCAAATCAATATCGTAAATACAGGGACGTGTAGGCAAACCGGGCATTTTGGTGATGGCACCACACATGGCTACCACGAAACCTGCGCCAGCTGAGACATACATACTGCTGACGGTCAAAGTGAAACCCTTAGGGGCACCCTTGATGTTGGCATCACCGGTGAAGGAACCCGAAACCTTGGACATGCAAATGGGAAGTTCACCAAAACCCTGAAAGAAATTAATATGAAAAGATATATTATTTAATGCAAAAGAAATGAAAAGAAATATTAGGTTACTATTTTTTATCATAAGCTCCACCATAAAATAACTTGGATATCGCCGAACGGCGTTACTTAAAACCAAATTGATCATATTTTGATCAATTCTAAGTGGCGTCCATCTTTACTTGATGTACACTCGAGGCGCGGAGCTGATATAAACAGCGACTATCATTTAGTTATATCTAAAGTTCGATTTAAAGTAGCGGCTCGGAGGTCTGAAACGGTAAATTGGAATCGGAAAGACATCGAAATGCCTTTATTTCTTTCATAAGAAATCGGCTTTCAGATGTTATTAACAACAACGACGCTAGTATTAACGAAATTTCAAGGTGTGTCACTAAATCCTAACAAACTTTAGGGTTCAAAGATCTTAAAAGGAAAATTTGGCTCACCCAAGCAACATGGGAGCTGATTGAGCAACGTGAAACTTTAAAAAATACAATTTTAAATAAAAGTGCTCCGTACAACATATCGTGATCTATCCAACAGAATAAAAAGGTCTGCAAGGAGGGACAAGATAATGTGAATAGATGAAAAACGAGCCAAGCTGAATCAGCTGCAAGTAAAGGCGACATGAAGACCTTATAGAACATATACATATAGAGGGCGCTGTGTGGCAAACCTACCTACACCAACAGTCCCATCTTGGGTAGTAGCGGTACACTTCTCTCAACCCTGGATGAACAATTAATTCGCTGCATGGAACACTTCAAGTCAACATTAAACATTCTTATTGGGTTAGAGCCACTGATGGAAGTGCATAATGAAATCTACCATGACTGTATATTCTATGGAATCTCAAACAATCCACCAACAATACAAGAAGTGAAGAACGCCATAAAAAGCCTTAAACGCAACAAGGCCTTGGGCAATGACAATATCTCAGCGAATATGCTTTCATGTGATGTTGAAGGTTCGGCGAGACTGTGGCACCCATTTGTGCATAAAATATGGGAAGAAGCTCTGCCAACCTCCTGGAATGAAGGTACACTAGTCAAAATTTAAAAAAAGGGTGACACCAAAGACTGCAATAACTACAGGAGTATAACACTTCTTCCAATGCTGATCAAAATAATAAGTAGACTTATTTTGAACATAATATCCAATGCCGGTACACTCGAAACTTGGAAACGCAAAAATGCCATTGATAAGCGCCTAAAAACAAAATGCTTGCGGCAAAATGCTTGTGCACGAATCGCATAAGAAATGAAAATCTACTAAACGCTACAAACGAAATCCCTGCTTCTATAGAAGTATGTCAGCGAAAATGGCGGTGGATAGGCCACACACTTTAAAGGCAAAATACCAACATTGCTCGACAATTGTTTGTTGGAATCCACAGAGAAGCGGCCGTCTTGTTGGTGCACCTGCTAGAACGTGGAGAAGATCAATTGATGCGGAGTTGAAAGGATAACAGAAAAATAAGTTTAGGTCAGGTTTAAAGGGAAAGGACTAGACTAAGCTTATGTCCAAAAACATACACCTCAGCTCATATGGGATATGCTTCGAATCATGATCTTCTAGTGGAAACGCGCATGTTAAAAAATCTTGTTTAATAAAACTTACAGCTTTGGTTAATTTCTCCATTTGCGCTTGAGCGGCAGGGGTTAATTCAACCTTGGCGGCACCATACATTTTTTGAGCAATGATATTCATTTTGTCCAACAAGCAAGTGCTGTTGTCATAAAGATATTGGAATTTCTGTTGAGACTTGTTCTTGCAAATATTAACAATAGCATCGGCTAACTCGAGACAACCAACACCACCATCACTCCAGTGAGAGCAGACGACAGCAGCATAAGCTCCAGCTTTAAGAGCAGCAGTCCTTATTAATTGGTGTTCAGCATCGGTGTCAGAACTAAAGTAAGGTTAATTATTCCATAAGATTTTTAGAACTACATACTTTTATTCAAACTCTAACTTACCTATGACGATTAATGGCCAAGACAACGGGCAAGCCAAAGGCCTGTCCATTGGAAATGTGTTGCAATAAATTGGGTAGACCTTTCTCCAACAATTCCAAATTCTCTTCTGTATACTGTTTGTTCAAGGGAGCTCCGGGAGTAACAGGCGCACCGCCACCATGCATTTTCAAAGCACGAACTGTGGCTACCAAAACCACAGCATTGGGATGACGATTCATGGAGCGACACTTAATATTACAGAATTTCTCCATGCCAATATCGGAACCGAAACCGGCTTCGGTACAGACAAAACCATCTTCTCCCACCAATTTCAAGGCAATTTCATCAGCTACATTTGAGGAGCAGCCATGAGCAATATTGGCAAAGGGTCCAGCATGAACCATGACAGGTGTACCCTCCAAAGTCTGCATGAGATTAGGTTCTAAGGCATCTTTAAGTAAAACTGTTACAGCACCAGTACAACCCAAATCATCACAGGTCACAGGATTGCCCTTACTATCGAAGGCCACCACCATTTTGGCTAGTCTCTCCTTCATATCTTGCATATTTTTGGCTAAAGCTAAAACAGCCATAATTTCACTAGCCACTGAGATAGAGTACGAGGTCTTGCGGCTGAAACCTTTTTCTGTGGCAGATTCACCAACGGTGACTTCTCTTAAATATCTGTCATTTATATCAACAACTCTCTCCCACATAATGGTGGCTGGATCAATATCCAAACGGGCAAATCTACCCTTTTCCTCCTCAGTCAAGGCATTGGGATCGGTTTGGCTTATACCCAAACGTTGTAGACGTCTCAATTGAATGGCGGAGAATTTCCTCACACCCTTAATGCTGGGTACAAGACGATCGTAGAGAGCCAAATCCTTTTGGGTATTTTCATGGAAAATACGTGTATCTAGTTGAGCGGCTATTAAATTGTTGGCAGCCGTGACAGCGTGAATGTCACCAGTCAAGTGGAGATTGAATTCTTCCATGGGAATAACTTGAGCATAACCACCACCGGCAGCACCACCCTTAATACCAAAGGTGGGTCCTTGTGAAGGTTGGCGCATGCAGGCGATAGCATTGTATTTCTTGTGGGCAGCCAAGGCTTGGACTAAGCCAATCAAGGTGGTACTCTTACCCTCGCCCAAGGGTGTGGGGGTGATGCTGAAATGATTACAAAATAGGATAAGTCTTAAACTTTAATTCTCATGCTGTAAACACAATGACGACAGCAGGCTACACAACCACCGACTACAAAAGTTCCCACTGCAGTCGGTTCTTTGCACCGGAACCAACCAAGGACTGCCACTTCTGCGATATAACCAATGATATCGCAGTTACAACAACAACAAAAGTCGTTGGCTGCAATCGTCATCTAGTAGTCGGCTACTTAATTGTTTTTGAGTTTACATTTGAGATTTAACAGAAACAGCTGTTTATGAGTGGTGCCAATACCGCGTTTATTAGATGGCAAAATAAAAATTTATATTTTGATAGAAATGACATAAATAAATTTTAGTAATTAACCCCCTATATCAACAGTTTCACTGTTCAAAAGTTCTTATAGAAAGATTTTGGTGTGATCTCTTATAGATTGAGAGTTATGGGCTCTTTAAATTTTAAAAATTATACGGCTTTAAAAGTTATATCCGTTATTAACTTTTTGTTTATTAACTTTTTTGGCTCAACCCTCGGGGGAACCTAATCCCTAAAGGGCGCGTCCACAGGTGGTGGATAGGGAAATGTCTCTCACACGTGGGTGGGGAAACAAAACGATACGAACACGGACGAAACTACCTTAAAACATAGTTTTAGGGTCATACGGGACACAGTAGGGAATGGCGATATTGACGTACTGACTATAAGCGACATCGACTCGGACATTCTCCGACAGGAGCGACAAATACTGACGGACCTAGAGGAGATAGTGGGAGCGACAGAGGTCTTACTGGATTCTTCCCTTTCCGCCGGGGTCACTCAGGAATGTGAGATTACAGTGATCTCAGCTTCCGAACAGCCTCAAGCGGAAACTCCCCCAGGAACTCGGGAAAAGGTGGATGGGGCGTCAGGTTCCCAACTCCGCTGAGTCTAAACAGGATCCAGAGGAGATTTTGCGGGTTTACATGGTTGGCGAGGCTGCAAAAACCTCGACCTGCCAGAGTCCAGCAAAATCAACTCCGAAGCCTCTTGACTTAGAGGGGGAAATGAATCGGGACGAATCTCATGGGGTAGAAAAGAAAGATCAGTTGGATCAGACTGAACCCATCAAATTCGCCGAGACCAAACAAGTAGCGGAGGTGGTCCCTTTAACTCCTGACAGGGTGGTCGATAATGATAATGTCTCGACCCCATGTCAGGAAGCAGCGGGATCCACGTCAGCGTCTGTTGGTTCGGTGGAGAGGATGGCTCAGGTTTCCGCCTATGGAAGTATCAGTATCTTCGAAAGGATAGATCTTTCGGCAGGACGCTGTGGTGGCTTCACCGCCACAGTCATCAAAAGCCTGCCGATCGTAATTTGAGAAGGCAAAGAGTGGCACGAGCAACTCGTTGGCCTATCTCAAAAGGATGACCAACAGAGATCCTACGCTGCTCAAGCCTTAGGAGAGAAAGATGATCAAGAGGCACAGGCAGAGTGTCACTAAGTTGGAAAAAACTTACGGCTCTACCCTGAAGCTTCTTGGCATCTCCTCTAGTTGTATCAAGCGAGGGACCGCTGCTGAACATACAGCTTTCTGTGTGGTAACTGTGGCGGAAACAGCCAAAATAAACATTCCCATTTGAATGCGTGTATTCTAAATTTGACAGTTTGCAGCTCGTATCCTGTAGTTGTGATTGTGTTTATAGCATCAGAGAACCGAACGAAAAATTGTCTACTTACCCAGCAACCACAATATAACCACCATCACCTCTCGTTTGCAAACGTTTCAAGACATTCAAAGAGATTTTGGCCTTCTTGTTGCCATACAAAGACACCTCACTCTTGGCTAAACCGATTTCTTCGGCCAGAAATGCTATATCTTTAGGAGTCTGAGAGCGAGCAATGACGATATCACTGAAATTACAAGGAAGATAAAATGATTAAAATTTTATTTTAGATACACAACAAAATTATTACCTTGGAACAGGTCTAACGGGTTTCAGAGTCAGGGGACTCAAATCCCAAGATTTCTTTGTCAACTTTTGAGCTGCTGTAGTAGCTGATCTTACAGTATTCTTCATTAACATGGCCACTGTCATGGGTCCAACACCACCGGGTACAGGAGTAATTGCTGAGGCTACTAATTTAGCTTCTTCAAAGTCAACATCACCTACAATACGATTTTTGCCGTTTTCTGAAAGAAATGTTAACGTATATTTATTTGACAGCAAATATGTTTAATGTTCCCGAAATACAAAATTTCAAATAAGCTACTCGTGGCTTAAAAATTCGGGAAATCTAAATTAAAGTGATGCTCTCGCTTGGATGATTTGTAAAGACTGAGTTTTGAAAATCAAAATTCGAACACGAAATGTGTGATGATAAGAGTTTATAAAATCGTCATATCGACAAAGCCAAATTGTTATTTGTTCTCGCTTAGAAAAATTGTTAAGACTATGATTTGAAAATCATGAAAATTTATTTAATTTTAGATAAACTGTATAGATTGAAAGTTTAATAATAAAATGTGTGTTATTAGGGGATTGTTAAATGGTAAAACCGGGAGAGTAAAGTTGTAATAATGCTCAATCTTGTAAAGACACAAATTTCAAAATCAAAATACCAGTTAAGAGTTACCAGTAGAAGAGCAAAATTGTTAATGCTTCTGTCGCTTGAGTGAATTGTTAAACAAGTGGTAAAACATGATCGTTAAATTATATAATGCCCCTCATTTATTCATGTTACGAAGATTAAAAGCGAAATGTGTTGTAATAAAAGATTGTTAAATGATCAAATTGGGAGAGCAAAGTTGTAATTATGGTCTTGCTCAGATCAATTGAGAAAATGTGTGTTAAGGCTGAGATGTTAAAATCAAAACTAGAAAACGAAATGTGTGTCAATAGATGAAATATTGAAATTTAAGATAACACATTTTCTTATAAATAGCAGAGTTTAAAAATGACCTTAACTATTAGGGGGGTAAAAAAAAACATAAATAAACTGATAAGAATAAATTTTGTTTGATAACAAAAAAACACATTTTAAATTGCACTCGGAATTTCAAAAATTTAATATTTATAGGAAATTTTTTAAAAATGAACTATTGATAAGAAATTTTTCGAAAATTTACATTTTAAAGGAAATTTTTTAAAAATTTACTTTTTAAAGGAATTTTTTCAAAATTTACTCTTTAAAGGAAATTTGTCAAAAATTTACTTTTTAAAGGAAGTTTTTCAAAAATTTACTTTTTAGAGGAAGTTTTTCAAAAATTTACTTTTTAAAGGAAATTTTTCAAAAATTTACTTTTTAAAGGAAATTTTTCAAAAATTTACTTTTTAAAGGAAATTTTTCAAAAATTTACTTTTTAAAGGAAATTTTTCAAAAATTTACTTTTTAAAGGAAATCTTTCAAAAATTAACTTTTTAAGGAAATTTTTCAAAAATTAACTTTTTAAGGAAATTTTTCAAAAATTTACTTTTTAAGGAAATTTTTCAAAAATTTATTTATTAAAGCAAATTTTTCAAAAGTTTACCTTTTAAAGGAAATTTTTCAAAAATTTACTTTTTAAAGAAAATTTTTCAAAAATTTACTTTTTAAAGGAAATTTTTCAAAAACTTACTTTTTATAGATAATTTTTCAAAAATTTACTTTTTAAAGAAAATTTTTTAAAAATTTAATTTTAAAAGGAAATTTTTCAAAAATTTACTTTTTAAAGGAAATTTTTCAAAAATTTACTTTTTAAAGGAAATTTTTCAAAAATTTAATATTTGTAGGAAATTTTTCAAAAATTTATCTTTTAAAGGAAAATTTTCAAAAATTTCCTTTTTAAGGAAAATTTTTAAAAATTTCCTTTTTAAAGGAAATTTTTCAAAAATTTTCTTTTTAAAGGAAATTTTTCAAAAATTTACTTTTTAAAGGAAATTTTTTAAAAATTTACTTTTTAAAGGAAATTTTTTAAAAATTTACTTTTTAAAGGAAATTTTTCAAAAATTTACTTATTAAAAGAAATTTAAAAAAAAGGAAATTTTACCTTTTTTAAGGAAATTTTTCAAAAATTTACTTTTTTAAGGAAACTTTTCAAAAATTTAATATTTATAGGAAATTTTTCAAAAATTTTTCTTTTAAAGGAAAATTTTCAAAAATTTCCTTTTTAAAGGAAATTTTTCAAAAATTTACTTTTTAAAGGAAATTTTTCAAAAGTTTACTTTTTAAAGGAAATTTTTCAAAAATTTTTCTTTTAAAGGAAAATTTTCAAAAATTTCCTTTTCAAAGGAAATTTTTCAAAAATTTACTTTTTAAAGGAAATTTTTCAAAAATTTACTTTTTAAAGGAAATTTTCAAAAATTTTATTTTTTAAGGAAATTTTTAAAAAATTTACTTTTTAAGGAAATTTTTAAAAAATATACTTTTTAAGGAAATTTTTAAAAAAATTACTTTTTAATGAAATTTTTCAAAAATTAACTTTTTAAGGAAATTTTTCAAAAATTTTCTTTTAAAGGAAATTTTTCAAAAATTTACTTTTTAAAGGAAATTTTTTAAAAATTTACTTTTTAAAGGAAAATTTTCAAAAATTTACTTTCTAAAGGAAATTTTTCAAAAATTTACTTTTTAAAGGAAATTTTTCAAAAATTTACTTTTTAAAGGAAATTTTTCAAAAATTTACTCTTTAAAGGAAATTTTTCTAAAATTTACTTTTTAAAAATTTACTTTTTAAAGGAAATTTTTAAAAAATTTACTTTTTAAAGGAAATTTTTCAAAAATTTACTTTTTAAAGGAAATTTTTCAAAAATTTACTTTTTAAAAGAAATTTTTCAAAAATTTACTTTTAAAGGGAATTTTTTTAAAAATTTACTTTTTTTAAGGAAATTTTTCAAAAATTTATTTTGTAAAGGAAATTTTTCAAAAATTTATTTTTTAAAGGAAATTTTTCAAAAATTTATTTTTTAAAGGAAATTTTTCAAAAATTTACTTTTTAAAGGAAATTTTTCAAAAATTTACTTTTTAAAGGAAATTTACTTTTTCAAAAATTTATTATTTTAAAGAAATATTTTAAAAATTTTCTTTTTAAAGGAAATTTTTTAACATTTATAGGAAATTTTTTAACATTTATAGGAAATTTTTTGAAAATCTTACCTTTCAAAACATTAATACCACAATCGATAACTACAGCTCCCGGCTTAACCCATGATCCCTTGACCATTCGGGCCACACCAACAGCCACAACCAAAATATCTGCAGTACGGCACTAAAATAAAAATTTTGTAGTGATTTCTAAAATTTTATCGGTGATAGACCCTTTTCAAATATCTACTTACAATTTCGGGAATATTCTTTGTCTTCGAATGACAAATCGTTACGGTGGCATTGTGCCACTTTAGCAGCTCCGAGACTGGTGTTCCAACAATTTTACTACGTCCAATAACAACAACATTGGCACCATCAATTTGCACACCCGATAACTTAATCAGTTCCATAACTCCCGAGGGAGTACAGGGCAGGAAACCACTGAAATCACCAATACAAATACGGCCCTCATTGATGGTGTGCAAGCCATCAACATCCTTTTCAGGACAAACGGCATTGGTGACTTTATGTGAGTCGATTTTGTTATCGGATTCAATGGGCAGCTGTACAATGATGCCATGAACGCAAGGGTCATTGTTAAGGGCGGTGATCTAAGGGATGAAAGTAAGTAAAAAGGGTATGAATCAGTGGAAACTTTGAAAGTTTTAATAGGCAACTTTTTGAAAATTTTAGAAATTAATCTTATTTCAAATCTTATTCATTTTTGCTTTTCTAAAATGGTTTAATTTGAAAATTGTTTATTAGAATTTTGTAGTACAAATTAAATATAATTAATAACCCAATTACTAATCAGCTAAATAAATTTATTTTTTTAAGGTTATCAGTGTCGAACGGGAACTAGGGAAATTATAAATAACTTGAAACGAAATTCAAAATTTTGTATTAAATAAGAAAAAAGTGTATGTATATAAAGGTAAGATTACTCCTACGTAAACGTATAAGTTAAGATCTTGCTAATTCATTCTTAAACGTAACGTAAGGCGCATATCCTGTTAATCTATAACAGAAACGGTTTAACATTCGGTTAAAGATATAAACTTATTACTAACCAACAGCAATAGTCCAAGATTATTTTTTTTTTAGTTTTAAAATTTGTCAATAAAAAAAAAAACATTTGATATATTCCCACGAACATGCTATCTTCATGAGTCTAAAGCATGACCGGCCCCTTACTTTTATGAGTTCCAAACATTTAAGTATGTATTTACAAAATATAAATAGAAATTAATCGTAACATGAACATGGACTGATAAACATAAGTGTACTGTGACGCAGATTATGTCTTATCGTTTAAGAACTATTGAAACTGTCTGGTTTTTGACCTACGTCAGTTTTAGTGTAATGGTCCGTTGATAGACTACATGATTTGGAAGTGATTTACACTCATATTTAACATAAATTATACTTTGGATCTAAGTATGTCTGCATTTACCGAAATACTAAACCCGTTATCGCATTTTAGTTCTCATTAGAAGATTTTCAAATATTTATTAATAAATTCATATTAATAAAACATTTTTAAAGGGAATTATTCCAAAATGTTCTATTTATAGAGAATTTTTCGAATATTTAATATTTCAATTTTTTAAGATTTTAAATTAACAGGAAATTTTCTAAAAGTTTCATATTTATAGTGAATTAAAACAAGTAAGAAAGTGCTATAGTCGGTCAAGCCCGACAATACGATACCCTTCACCACTAAAGTCAATGTTGTACTTTTTCATTTAAAAAACAAATATTTTCTAAATTTTGTCAAAATACGAACATTTTTTTAAGGCTTATAAATTTAAGCTGTTTTCGTCATTTAGACTCATATGGGGGCTAGGGTCAAATGTGGACCGATCATCTTGAAATTTAGCAAATTGATTACAGTTTTTACAAAAATTATGTGTACAAAAAATAGAGTTATAACTGTCATAATTTTAAGATTTATGAGCGTTTTAGTGATTTTTGTCTCATTTAGGAGCTATGGTCAAATGTGGACCAATTTTAACGAAATTTGGTACAGTTATTTTAGTTTACATATGCAGTTTTTTTTTAAATTTCATGAAAAAAAAAATTATATTTGTGGCCAATATATCAATTACGGAAAGTGGGACCTATGGGAGGTACCATAAATAATTTTTTTTCGTCGATTTTGACGAATTTCAATAGCCATAGTCCCATTATCAAAAAATTATCTGTGCCAAATTTCATTAAATTATCTTTAGAACTGCGACCTGTAGTTTGATTACAATGTTTACATGGGGGTCCAGCCAGCCAGCCAGACGGACGGACATCGCTAAATCATAAAGTGATTCTAAGCCTATTGGTATACTAATAGGTGGGTCTGGGACAAATATTTCTATGTGTTACAAACATCAGCACAAACTTATAATACCCTTTCCACCTATGGTGGTGAAGGGTATAAAAAAATCATTCTTCTGTTATTCTTGACTCCCAGTGAAGCATAGAGACTCTATTGCATAATTCTAAGAATAGCTTGCAGCTCCGCATCAATTAACCTTCTCCACGTCTTAGCAGGTCCACCAACACGACGGCCTCTTTGTTGTGGATTCCAACGAAGCGCTTGTCGAGCAATGTTAGTATTTGGATTTGCCATAAGCATTTGTTTGCAGGCGCTTATCGATGGCATTTGTGCGTTTCCAAGAATCACAGACGTAACACTGGATGGACTTGACATTCGAGTTCTATACTCGTAACTATACTCGTTGTTGATATTTGCCGAGATTTCCAAATAGCTCGGAGAATGTCGAATGCAGATTCAATATCTTTGTCGATGCCACCTTTTGTAGATATCAAACTTCCAAGGTAATTAAAGGTACCTACACATCCAATAACCTCGTAATCCACATTGATATGTGTTGACGGGTTTGCGCCATAGCCTCCAGGCATAATCTTTGTCTGGGAAATATTGATTTCCAGCCCAGCTGCGCGAGATTCAACAGTGATAGCGTTAGTAATTTCTTGAAGGTGACCTGATCTTGTGCTTAGAAGACATACGACATCAGCATATTCCAAGTCCTCGAGTAGTTTAAAGGTTGTCCATTGGATACCGCGTCTACCATTCAAAGCCGTGCGCATTATATTGTCGATGACAAGAATAAAAAGTATAGGTGACAAGATACATCCTGTCCTCACTCCAGCAGTGACTTCGAACGGATTTCACAATTCACTCTTGTGTAGGATTCCACATTTGAAATTCACTAACATTGCCTGAATTAAGTTCAAAATTTTCGTTGACATGTTACGATTTTCTAAAATTTTCCATAGATAACTTCTATAGTCTTCTTAAAGTCGAATGGTAATGGCTCTAATAAAATTCATACTAGTAAAATTCTTATCTGAACCCAAACTGATTTTTGAGGAGTGTAGAGGAAACTGCGTCGGATATTATATTCAAAATTACGCGACGTAGTATTTTGTTTGGAATTGGAAGAAGTGTTATACACCTGTAGTTATTGCAGTCTGTAGTGTTACCCTTTTTTTGGTGTTTTGACTAGTATAACTTTATTCCAGGAGGTTTGCAGAGTTTCTTCTTTCCATATTTTACATACAAAAGGGTGTCACTGTCTTCCTGATCCTTCAACATCATGGTCGGAAGAAAAAATTACTCCTACCACGAATATCGTCTCACATGGGAATCGTGTTATCAAAACTTTTTTTTACACTATAAAATATAAGAAAAAAGTTTTGGGAACACGATTCCCATGGATAATATTCGCGATAGGGGTGAATAAGCGTTATATTTAGAAAAATTTTAGGAAACCCAAAACTTTTAGATTTTGTAGAACAAAATTTGAAATATTAAAAAATTAAATTTTTATAGTGCAACAAAAAGTCGAATGTTTTCAAAAAAAAAAAAAATCAAATCGGATTTTGCAGATTTTCCAAGAAATGTGTCATGCGACACTTTTTCCCTGCAGAAAAGGCTATATATATATTAAGTCCTTTAATTCCTTGTGGAACATAGGGCCTCAACAAATGTTTTCCATGTGAGTTTATTTGTAGTCAAGACTTTCATCTCGTTCCACGATACTCCAAACTCTCGTAACTCGTTCTCAGTTTGCCGCCTCCACGTGTTAGCAGGTCTACCAGACCTCAGGAACCTTGAGGATTATATTCGATGGCTTGACGATTTATATCAGTAGCTGGCTTTCTAAGTGTATGTCCTCCTAGCCAACCATATTTCCGAGTACGAATAGTAGTTTGTAATGGTTCTTGATTGGTGCGCAACCATAAATCTTGATTTAAAATTGTAACGGGCCAGCAAATTCTTAGAATGCGTCTGAGGCATCAATTGATAAATGCTTGTAGTCCGCTTATCTCTCGACTCGAAATATTCAATGTCTCACAACCATAAAAGAGCACGGGTTTGACATTAGTGTTAAAAACTTTGAGTTTGGTGATAGTCGAGATATTTTGAGATCTCCAGAGCTTATTGAGAATACCAAAAGCTTGTTTTGCTTTGCATAATCTATTTTGGATATCTTCTCTGCTGCCACCGCTTTTAGAGACTTCCTAGGTAGCAGAAAGTTTCAACCTCGTCAATATATTGCCCATCAAGATAAAATTTGGACTCATTAAGTAAGTTTAATCGCAATGACTTAGTTTTCTTAATGTTAATTTGAAGGCCAGATAAGGCAGCACGGGATGCAAAGGTTTGGATTTTTAACTGCATGCTAGAGAAACGGTGAGAAAAGAGACATACGTCATCAGCGTTGTCGATGTCATCTAATCTGTCATGAAGGCCCCATGATATACCATGTTGGCCAGACATCGAATGACACAGAACAACATCGAGCACTATGTTGAATAGCAGTGGAGATAGCACACAGACTTGAAAAGGCTATAATGCAACAAATAAATGTCGAGAAGTGTGTGTCATATCGTACCATGGATAATTGATTTAAACGTTCGGTTCACTTCGGCCTCTCTAAAAAATCAAACAATTTTTGGACATGGGCATTAACCACCAAACAATTTGCAATCTTTTAAAAAGTGCTACCTACTCAAAAATACTCGACATTTAGGTGCTACATGAATTGACTATATAATTTGATCTGCCGTATGGATATCTGCTAAAAATTGGTAAATCGAAACAAAATGGAGTGATATTAAACGCAAATGTTTGTGGTAGAAGCGTGGCGAGGGACAAGTCCCGTTTTACGTCCAACATGATTATTCTGTGCTTGGTGGAATTGGAAGGGAAATTTTGTAACTTGGCCAAAAGCTTAAATTTTGATTTATCTATGATGTTTTGTGGAAGAATTATGTAATTCGTTTCAAAGGTTTGACGAGATATATAAATACTTATTGACCGAACAAATATACTAACTTATATTAACATTTGTGCGAAAATGTCTTGACCCATTCCCGACCACTGTGACAATTTGAGAATTCTAATTTGTTAATAAAAAACTGATAACACTATTCAAATTGTTTTAGAATTATTTAGCAGTGGAAAGAAAGTGTTTCGGACGTTCGGTTTGGCTACAAGTTATGGGTTACATAAAAACTAACAAAACTTAGGTTATCAAACTAAAAGAACAATCCGAGAAAATTGCGCAAAGAAATGTCCACTATCAAATACGACAGAGATTATGAAAAATGAAAAAGACTGGGCCCGACAGAAAGACAACTGCATTTGCAAATGGCTACCAATTATGATTCCTATGAACCAGTAACGAAAGAAAACAGATGATGTTAGGAAAAACACAAGGAAAAAAAATTAGAATGCATAATTCGTCTATGCCGAAACCTAAATACCTTCCACCAATAGCTTTTCAAAACTAAAGTTCAGAATCTAATGAGTTTATGGTCAATTATGAATGCTTCTGAAGACTGACTTAGGTTAGTCCCAAAGAAATACTTGATATATTGATTTGCTCATCGGGTGGGTCATCTCACGGAATCGACTTATTGAGTCAAACTGTTGATGGCCGTTTAATAAGCTAAAATTGTGAAGTTAATAGGCCGCCAAGAAGCTGCGATTTGACACCGTTGGAATGTTTTCAGTTTAAGGCAAGAGTTATGCCGACAAAGCATAAGTAATTAAGCTTTTGAAGGCCAACATTCGCAAAAGTGCTCGAAAATTGATCCGATGGAATGCGGTACAGCGAGGCCGGCTACGAAGTATCATGAGAATGAGTAACATTTTGTACTCTGAAATTATTGTAGTAGTTAAATGCATAGATTTTAAAAGGGGGAGGACCTATAAAGATAGTTGGTCCAACAGTACTACTTAAGGTGTATTGTTCTGCAGATTTCAAAAGTTTCTTAATGTCGATATAAGTATTGTACCTATATGTTGTAATTAAAAGAGTCTTCAAAATAAAAATTCACCTTTATCTGAATTTAGTAAACCGATAGATAGCTATTAAATGGATATCAGGGTATATTGAACAAACTTATGGTTATTAACGTATCACAGCTATATCGCTAAAGTTGAATAGTTGCGTATAACTCTGAAGTTAGTACAGTTTAAGCTACCTAGGATATGTTTTAGAGTAGGTACACACGAATTTGAGACTTAAACAGATTAAATTTCTGGGCTCACGGAATGTGTACCGACATGAATGCCTCACCTACTAATGGTGGTCTAAAAAAAATGTTTAAACTATTAACTTAATTCAAAATTTAAAGAGTTTAAGGCCCCTATTGATGTTCTCAACTCATCTCAGTTTGGTCATCTGCCAGTCGACCCAACTTTTATTCAACCAAATTATTTTTGATATCGCGGCACTCAACGTTTTTTTAGTTCCATCAAAAAATAATTATTTTAAAACATCTTAACCCACCCCCCCCCCCCCCCCCCCCCCCCCCTTCTTCAAAGCATTCTGCATATAGTAGACGACGGCTGCAGCAAGAATGTGGGAACTGAAGGTAGATGAAAACTTAAAAATGTTTTTGTTCAGTCGATAATCTACGCTTTTACTTATGGTTTACGAATATAATTCTTAAAAGTTTTGTTTGTAAATTTAGTAATAATGCGAGGTTTTCGATCTGTCTAAATTGGGGATAATCCTCCTGAAGAGATGGCTTAACCAACCATCGAAACGCGTCGAGGAATTTGGTTTCTCCGCAAACATTTTTTGGCTTTTTATCAATAAATTGGTCTGTTACATTAATAAATAAATGTAACAGATTTGGGATCAAATGCGAATACTCTTCTTTTTGAGTTTTTTAGTTCCGCAATATCAAAAAATAATTTTATTGAGTGAAAGTTGGGTCGACAGGCAGATGACCAAACTGAGTTCAGTTGAGAACGACAATAGGGGAATACATTTTGAATCCTAATGATGTGTATTAAATTACAGGGACCGTAACAGTTATGACTTTTATCGAAAAAGTCAAAAAATAACAATTATTTTTTAACTTTTATTTTAAAAATCGAAAATAAAAGTTATTTTTTAACTTTTATTTTAAAAATCAAAAGTAAAAGTTATTTCTTAACTTTTATTCTAAAAATCAAAAATAAAAGTTATTTTTTAACTTTTATTTTAAAAAACAAAAATAAAAGTTATTTTTTAACTTATATTTTAAAAATCAAAAATAACAATTATTTTTTAACTTATATTTTAAAAATCAAAAATAACAATTATTTTTTAACTTTTATTTTAAAAATCAAAAATAAAAGTTATTTTTTTTAAATTAACATGCTTAATAAAATAAACTGTTTGGGTATGTTAGTAAGTGCTACATATATATTTATTTCTCTATATTAAAGTTTGTATGCAGAATAAAGCTAATTCATTATTTATTTCAATATTTTATTTATAATTAGTAACATGTAAGTATTTTAATGAAAATGTTATTTAAAGCTAGATATTTAGTTACAAATTTTTGTAATTTTTTGGATATTATAATATTGGCTTATCTAAAAAGTATCTTTCGAATTTTTTCCAATAGATGCTTTTATTTTAAATTTTAAATATTTCAGTCAAAAGGCAAATAGTTTTTCGAAAATTAAAAAAAATATATAAAAATAACTTTATTACCGTTAAAAAAGGGAAGAAATAACTTTTATTTCTGATTCAAAAAATAAAAGTTAAAAAATAACTTTTATTTTTGATTTTTAAAATAAAAGTTAAAAAGTAACTTTTATTTCCGATTTTAAAATTAAAAGTCAAAAAATAACTTTTATTTTTGATTTTTAAAATAAAAGTTAAAAAATAACTTTTATTTTTGATTTTTAAAATAAAAGTTATAAAATAATTGTTATTTTTCATTTTTAAAATAAAAGTTAAAAAATAACTTTTATTTTTGATTTTTAAAATAAAAGTTAAAAAATAAAAAGTATCTCAGCTTATAAATATTTTGACCAAGACCATCCAAACGGTATTTTTGGTTTTGTTCTACGATAACTCCTTCTGGTTGATTTTTTTAATCAAAAATTTTAAAATAACAGTTATTTTCGGTGCCTGTTAAATTATGTAAATCATGACCAAATATTATTATAACTTTAATATTATTCACGCCAAAATTTGTATACCCTTCACCACCATAGGTGGAAAGGGTATATTGGATTTGTGCTGATGTTTGTAAGGCATAGAAATATTGGTCTGAGACCTACCTTTTAGTATACCAATCGACTTAGAATCACTCCCTGAGTTGTTTTAACGATGTCCGTCCGGCTGGCTGGCCGGTTATCCATGTAAGCTTGTTATCACTCTACAGATCGTAACTTTAAAGGTAATTTGATGAAATTTGGCACAGGTTATTATTTTGGTCCAAGGACGATCCCTTTTTGGGCGAAATCGGATCACTATTTCGGGTACCTCCCGTAGGGATGCCTTAACGGAATAGAGTCTTTGGTCCTTTATAGCCACAAATTTAGTTGTATTTTAATAATATTCAACACAAATATTGCTTATCATAACCTTAATCAGTGTTCCTAATTTTGTAGAAATCGGCCCATATTTGACCATACCTCCCATACAAGACACATTCTCAAAAGACATTTATATACACATAAAAGCACAAAAACGTTAATAACTCTAAAGATAAATGCATTTGATTACTTAAAATTTGTACAGATAAATATTTTATAAATATAAAACAATGATCAAAATTTGGTAACAATCGGTCCACAATTGACGCTAGCTCCCATATCAGGCTCTTAGCCGGAAATGATATAAATCTCGAAATTTTGAAAAAAAAGCACATAGTATATGTATGTATGTCTCTAAGACTTAAGGAAAATTTGCTTAATTGTTGGTCCATATTTGGCCTTAGTAGTGAAGGGTATTATATAGTCGGGTTGACCGACTATAGCTTTTCTTACGTGTTGGACTTGCAAAAGTGTGAAATTTCAAATAGAAAATGTTTAATTTGCTATATCGATTTGCAAACACTACAAAGCTAGACTAATTGCAACGGATTGAGAACTGGTCTAATGTAAATTTTCACAAAAAAAATTAAAAAATTGACTTACCTTATTCAACAATTCAAATTCTGTGGTAGATTTTGGCAAAGCAACATGTTCCGCATGCATGCCAATTTCAGCGGCAGCCTTCATTTTCATGCGTATATAAACTTTGGAGTCTTCACGATCACCAACTTGAACAATACGTAGACCGGGAGCAAAGTTGGATAGTTTGCCCTTCCATTCTGACACTTGTTGGATCAATGTATTGCGGATTTCACTATAATTTTATTGAAAATTAAATAAAATCTCAACGTTTTCAAAAAAAAAAAAACACTTTTTCTTAAAACTCACTTGGCCAATTGGGTACCACTTAATAACTTAGCTTGAGCCATCTTTTCAGTTATCCACAAAAACTTTTAAAATAAACCTTATAAAAAAAATCACACAGTTTTTAAATTTATTTGATTAGAAATTGTTTATATTATATATTTTTGCGAAATTTTTTTTAGCAAGATCACTCGAACCGTCAGCTACCGTTTGCGCTTCTAGATTAAAAAATATTTTTTATTATACTTTGCTTATATGGCTCAGGTTTTACGAAGCCTTAATATATTATTTAAGAGGTTGTTGTATTCGCGATCAGATTATCTATAATTTTACTTTTCTATTATGGGTCACCGAAACATTGGCCCGATATTGTACAAAAACATACAAGATTGTTTTTTTTTATTGTTCGTCATTTCCCTGATAAGGAAATCATTTGTTTGAGATTATGTTTTAAACGAACCTATTTTTACTGGTTTTATGTAGAGGTAGAAACGTCCGAAAACTTATATGTATTCATTCAAATTTTTTAATCAAAAGAAATTTGATAAAGGTTTTTTTTTTAGATATGAAGAGGTATCGCCTAATCTACCTATTGAATCGTAGATATACGTATCAGGTAAAAATTATGTTAAATAATAGCTTCGTTACTGGATGTTTAAATGTTGCGAAAATACTGTTGAATCGTATAAAAAAAACTTAATGAAAATGCTCATTGTCTCGGAGTCTATACTGTTTCCTTCTAATGCTTATATCTTGTAAACTTAAGAACCAAGTGTCAATTTTGCCAGGTGATTTTATTAGTGATGTTTACGAAAAAACAATTAATGAAATAAAATAAGGCATAAACACAATTGGAACGAACGACTAAGGGAAAAATGCAAATTTTGACCTTTGACCCGGGGAAGAAAGTGTTGAGCTTATCCAATTTTGAAAAAAACTCAATATGCATTCTCAACATTCTGAGCAATAATATTTATTAATAGCTTTTTTAAAATTGAACAGAAGTGAAATTTTACAAGCATTTTTGTCCAAATAATGATCAAAAATATATATATTGGCAAAAATCGGCGCATTGAAATCGGTGGTACCGCGAAACTGTTTAAGTTATTGATCTCAATTTTTTTTTTTTCATTTTTATTTCTGTATTTGTATATTTTAAAACACAGGCAAGACAATATTGAAATTCTAATATTTGTTAAACAAAATTAAAAAAGAGTACCATTTTTTAACATCAAAAGTAATTATATTTTAGCAAAATTAAGCTAAAGGATTAAAAAATACAAAGTACAAGCTATCAGGGGTGTCATAGAAACCAAGTCGGTTTTTAAATTTCTCGCTTTTGAAAACCAATACTGGTATTATTTGGTGTTATGAGACCATGTCGATTTTGTTATTATTGGTTTGAAATCAAACAAAATGTTCGAATCAATTGTTTATTATGTTTGTTCCCGTACTTTAACGAAACAACCCAAACTTACTCAAACGTGTTCCCGTACAATACAAATTTTCAATACAAATTGTTGTTTTTTGAGTAAATTCTGACAACTTCGGACTGTTTTGGGTAGTTTCGTTAGAGTACGGGAACAAACCTATTATTTCATTTGAATTTTTTGTGAAACATCAAAAATAAAATAAAAAATAAAATAAAAATTATAACAAAAAAAAAAAATAAATTGAAGAAAAATTTTCAGTTTTTGCGATGTTTGTGGTATAGGTATAAAAAAACGCTGCTATTTGGACAAATGAAGCTTGTATATCCCAACATAATGGAATGACCGAATTGCGGACTGGAAAAAATTTAATCTACCTACACCAAGAAACAAACCACAGCCAATCAAAGCACGATTGTCACTTACATGGGAATATTCTACAATTTTTCCCATTTTTTTTAATTTTTTATGTTTGTCGATACGGTTCATTGATTCCAAAGGCACAAAAAAGTACCAAAACTTGCTTTTATCTTATTACATGCATGAAATAAATATTAAAGGAAGTGCCACTTCAAAATTTTTGACTATAAAGAATATCTTTGAAGTTTGTATATTTTGTCAATATTACACAGATCGTTGCTACACTCGTAGATTATTTTATGGAAATTTGTAAACTAAAATGTGTAGTTTGAAAAAAAAAAATAAATAACGCTTAAAATAACTAATATTTTCAATAAATAGTCTAATAAAATTGGTAGTTTGTAGCTTTGTAGATGTTAAAACACATAAGATCTCAATTATATAATTAAATTAAAAAATATTTCGTGTGTTTTACTGAATAACGAATTACGGGCAAACTGTTGAGACGTTTGACGTATTTACAGCTTGTGTTCCTAAAAGTTTAGGGAAGAACTCGATAGACTTTGAAAACATGACAATAGGAGCAATTTTGTGGATCTCAGTTCAAAAACTTTACTTAGTTTCCCCAAACTCTACAAGTGAAATAGGGGAATTTTTTTACTTAATTGCTGTAAAATATGGCTTTGGCGCCATACACCAACCATGTTTTCTTCAAATTTAGTAAATTTTCTTAAATTCTAGTTCATTTTTTTCTGAGTGTAAATGGGTTTTTTTTTTTTAAAGTAAGGTAGCCTCATTTTTTGAGTAAACTTCAGATATTCTTTCTTGTCAAATGGTTAATGTTTACAAAATAAAAAGAAAGTGGCACTTCCTTTAATATTTATTTCATGATTACATGATAAAAAATTCTATGCAAACTTTTCACCCATCTCTTTTTATTTGAAAGTTAAAGCTAAAAAGTACCAAAAATAATTTTTCTCTTTTTCTCCCCTTTTTTCGAAAATTACTTACCACTTGTACTGTTATTTTTGCAGCTGATCCAAACTCGATTTAAATATTGGTTCTATTGTTTTTAGTTTGGGAATCATATCGTTACTGAATTTACCCTTTTTTATCCCCCACAAGGCCGAATTATCAAAAATCTGTTCTTAATGGATCTTTAAATCGAAAAAGGCACCAGCTGGCCAGTAACGCCTTTGTTTTTAATAGATATACCAATTTTGAAATGAAATCTGTTAACTGTAAGTTGCTTGGTTTATTTCCAATTCTAAACCAATAATATTATTTTCTGTGACACATAAAACCAATAGAAAATGTAGTTCGAACATTAATATTGGAATACATGACACCAATTTAATTTTTCTGTCGTTTTCAAAACCAATACCAATGAAATTGGTTTCTATGACTCCCCTGTATGTTTTAATCAGGGGTGTCATAGAAACCAATTTCATTGGTATTGGTTTTGAAAACGACAAAAAAATTAAATTGGTGTCGTGAATTCCAATATTAATGTTCAAACTACATTTTCTATTGGTTTTACGTGTCACAGAAAACAATATTATTGGTTTAGTATTGGAAATAAACCAAGCAACTTACAGTTAACAGATTTCATTTCAAAATTGGTCTATCAGTTTAAAACAAAGGCGTTACTGGCCAGCTGGTGCCTTTTTCGATTTAAAGATCCACTAAGAACGGATTTTTGATAAATCGGCCTTGTGGGGGATAAAAGAGGGTAAATTCAGTAACGATATGATTCCCAAACTAAAAACAATAGAACTAAAATTTAAATCGAGTTTGGATCAGTTACAAAAATAATAAAAAATAACAGTACAAGTGGTAAGTACTTTTCGAAAAAAGGGGAGAAAAAATATTTTTGGTACTTTTTAGCTTCAACTTTCAAATAAAAAGAGATGGGTGAAAACTTTACATAGCATTTTTTATCATGTAATAAGATAAAAACAAGTTTTGGTACTTTTTGTCTTTTGTCTTTGGAATCAATGAACCGTATCGACAAACATAAAAAGTATCAAAAATGGGGAAATTGTAAGGTTAGAATATTCTTTGTGTGGAGGTACTGGCGAAGCAAATGCATATCAACATATTTGTTTTCTGTGGTTCGTTTCTTGCTGTAGGTAGATTACATTTTTTCCAATCCGCAATTCGGTCATTTCATGATGTTGGGGTATACAAGCTTCATTTGTTCAAATAGCAGCGTTTTCTTTATACCACAAACAACGCAAAAAACTGAAAGTTTTTCTTCAAATAATTTTCTTCAATAATTTTTATTTTATTTTTTATTCGATTTTTGATGTTTCAAAAAAAATTCAAATAAAATAATAAACAATTGATTCGAACATTTTGTTTAATTTAAAACCAATAATAACAAAACCGACTTGGTTTCATGATACCAAATATAACCAGTATTGGTTTTCAAAACCGAGAAATTTAAAAACTGACTTGTTTTCTATGATACCCCTGAATAAATAAATTCATACGTTTGATCCAAGTAAAATTAAAAGACCGGTTAAAAGTTTTGTAATTATTCATATTGACATTAACCTCAAACTTTGACGTCATAACGGCACAGTTAACGTTATCCGATCGCAATTCTAGCAGGTGCACCAACACGACGGCCGCTTCCTTGATGATTCCAACAAAGCGCTTGTCGAGCAATGTTGGTATTTGCCCTTCGAAGTGTGTGACCTACCCACTACCACTTTCGTTGACATACCTCTATATAAGGATTTGGTTTGTAGCGTTTTGTAGGTCTTTATTTCTTATGCGATTCGGTCGCCATTTACATATTAAGGATTTGCCGCAAGCATTTGTTTGCAAAGTTTTGTAGGCGCTTATCGATGGCATTTGTGCGTTTCCAAGTTTTGCAACCGTAATACAAGATGGACTTGATATTCGAGTTATATATTCGTAATTTAGTTGTTGTTGATATTTGCCGAGATTTCCAAATAGCTCGCAGAATGCCAAATGCAGATTTTGGCTTATTAATACGCGATTCAATTCCTCGCCGGCTCCACCTTTTGTAGATACCAAACTACCAAGATAATTAAAGGTACACATCCAATAACCTCATTATCCACATTAATGTCTGTCGACGGGTTTGCGCCATAGCCTCTAGGTATAATCTTTGTCTTGGAAATATTGATTTTCAGCCCAGCTGCCCGAGATTCAACAACTAGTGTTTTCCTGAAGGTGACCTGAGCTTTGGCTTAAAAGACATACGTCATATATCAGCATATTCCAAATCCTCGAGTTGCTTAAAGGGTGTCCATTGGATACCACGTCTACCATTCAGTGCCGTGCGCATTATATTGTCGATGACAAGGATAAAAAGTATAGGTGACAAGATACATCCTTGTCTTACTCCAGCAGTAACTTCGAACGGATTAGACAATTTACCTTTTTGTAGAACCCGATTTAAATGTCGGGCTGTTGTTGTTGTCCACGTACATTGCCTAAATTAAGTTCAGAATTTTGGATGGCATGTTACGATTTTCTAAAATTCTACATAAATAGATAGCTCCTATTGACACTGTCGAAGGCCTTCATAAAGTAGATAAACGCTAGGTAAATAAGGGTGCGGAATTCATTAAATTGCTATTAATGTTACACCTGTATTAACATTTCCAGTTTCTTTTATGGTATTTGAGTGGTTTCCGGGAGAGGTGTTTAAATGGAAGCTGTGGGTAAAAGTGGACCGACTCCCTGATAGTAATAAAAAACTTTTGTACGCTAAATTCTATCGTCATAAAAGACGGTGTCTGATATACATTTTTATAGTTCCTAGGAGGAACATAGGGCCATAACAAATTCATTCCATTTAATTGTATCTAACTACACCATTTTCAATTGAAATTGAGAAATATTCAATCGAAATTGAGAATATTTAATTGAAATTGAGAAATTTTCAATTGAAATCGAGAATATTCAATTGAAATTGAGAAATTTTCAATTGAAATTGAGAATTTTCAATTAAAAATGAGAAATTTTCCATTAAAATTGAGAAAACCTTAATTGGAAATGAGAAGCGTTTAATTGAAATTGAGAAATTTTCAATTGAAATTGAGAATTTTTGAACTGAAATTGAGAAAAGCCCAATTGAAATTGAGAAATTTTCAATTGAAATTGAGAATTTTTAAATTTAAATTGAGAAATTTTCAATTGAAATTGAGAAAAGCACAATTGAAAATGAGGTTGAATTTTTTAATTGAAATTGAGAAGTTTTCAATTAAAAATGGGAAATTTTCAATTGAAAATGAGAAATTTTCAATTGAAATTGAGAAATTAACAATTTAAATTGAGAAATTTTAAAACCCTCAATTTCAATTGAAAATTTCTCATTTTAATTGAAAATTTCTCATTTTCTATTGAAAATTTCTCATTTTAAATTGAAAATTTCTCATTTTCAATTAAAAATTTCTCAATATCAATTAAAAAAATCAACCTCATTTTCAATTGGGCTTTTCTCAATTTTAATTGAAAAATTCTCAATTTAAATTTAAAAACTCTCAATTTTAAATGAATATTTCTCATTTCCAATTGGGATTTTCTCAATTTCAATTTACAAATTCTCATTTTCAATTGAAAATTTCTCAATTTCAATTGAAAATTTCTCATTTTCAACTGAAAATTCTCAATTTCAATTGAATATTTCTCAATTTCAATTGAAAAGTCTCAATTTCAATTGAAAATTTCTCAATTTCAATTGAAAATTCTCAATTCCAATTGAATATTTCTCAATTTCAATTGAAAATTCATAATTTCAATTAAAAATTTCTCAATTCAATTTGAAAATTTCTCAATTACACTTGAAAATAGTGTAGTAATTCAGGTCTCCCCCTTCTGCGACTACCCTGCGGGTTCCAAACAAAAAATTAACGTCCGATGTCATCTTGGGACTGTCTTAGCGTGTTTCTTATCTACATTCACTTACATCGTCTAATCTCTAAGGCTATTGGTTCCTGGAGCGTGGTTTACCATAAGACAACGTTGGTGATGATGTTTGGCCGGAAGATACGCATTATTTTTCGTAGGCAGCGATTTATAAAGGCATGCCAAGCCTGCAATTCTTTATTTGATTCGTGGGGCTACGTCAAGTCTATAGTATATGGCAACAAGCCTGCGACGATTGATGAACTTCGTACAAATATCAAACATAAAATTGCAGCAGTATCGGCCAATTTGTGATTGAAAGCCGTCGAAAATTGGGTTCAGCGTCATCTGTTACGCAGTGTTATCAAATGATAATGCTTGAGTTTTTCAAAATAAGCACATCTGTGATGAATGTTTTAGACGTGTTATGGTATCATGGACTATGATTTAATTTTTAACATTAGATACATTCAAACATGTTCACCAAACCAGTTAATACTACTTTTAATTTCTACCATATTAGAGATTTGAAAATAATTGTTGCTGCCTGTGATAAGGAGGAATATTTTTATTAGAGGGGTACATTAAATGATTTACTTTGAATAGACAGTAAAGCTTCAAATATCAATTAAAAACGTAAATGGCTATTTTAAAAAATTGGAACGATAAAAGCATATATTGTGAAAGAAAATTAAGGAAACATTACACTAATCCAATGATGGCCATTAGTCCCCTTCTAGTTTTCTTATAAACATATAAACATTTGTATCTTAATTATTACTTTTACAATTCTTTATTAAACATTAACAAAATGTAACTTAAAACTAAAACAAAAGTATATATTTCTAAACAAACCTCAAAATTACTACTTATTTCAGCTTAATGGCAGCTCTCAATTTCGCCGAACGACTACGACTATTGCGCATTACTTCTTCGTCTTCCGGTACAATGACATGTTTATGCAACTGTTTCCAATTGGTGGCAACAAATGATTCTACCAGTTCTTTATCATGAGTAACATCATGACCACAATATTTAAGAGGCACAGGATTGGCTAAACCTTCTATAACATTGCCATTAAGATGTCTTTTGACTATGGTATCCTCTAGAGAATGAAAGGTAATGGCTACCAAACGTCCTTGGGGCTTAAGATATTCATTAGCCAAAATCATGCCATAATTGATTTCATTCAATTCGTTATTAACAAAAATACGTAAAGCTTGAAAGGTCTTGGTGGCCACATGAGAGGGTCGTTGCATTTTATCCATCCTAAAGGGCGTATCACTCAGACAAGAAGCCACCAAATCCGCCAGCTGTTTGGTGGTTTCGATCTTATGGAAAGCTGAACGAGCTTCGACTATGGCTCTAGCGATTTTCTTGGCAGCCTTTTCTTCACCATAAATTCTCAGGATTTTCACTAGATCAGCTTCTTCGGCGCGTGCCAAAACATCGGCTGCTGTTATTTGTTCGGTATTTTTAGTTTGGCCACGATCCATACGCATATCTAAAGGACCATTTTTCGATATAGAAAAACCTCTATCGGCCTCATCAAACTGCATGGAGGAACAGCCAAAATCAAAAAGTATACCATCTATACTATGACGACCTACTTCATGATCCTTCAAGAGTCTTGGTAAATCTGAAAATTTTCCCAATAATGGTATCAGTCTTCCTTGATATTTATCACTCATACTTTTGGCCAAATCATAGGCCACTGGATCACGATCTAAGGCAAATACTTTAATATCAGGATGTTGTTCCAATAGCTGACTAGTATGACCACCAGCTCCAAAGGTCATATCGATAAATGTGTTCTGTGGTGAAGGCTTTAAGTAGGTAATGGCTTCGGCACATAGCACCGGTATATGAGGAGGTTTGTTTAAGTTATTTGAGCTCTGCTGGGAGCTTATGGTGCAATAAGATTTAATGAATTGTTTGCGCCACATTTTGTTACTGTTTTAATGTTTTAGGCAATAAACTATTTCTTCTTTTTATCCTCGTTTAAAATTTGTAAAAATTCAGAGGACAAAACTTGTTTACACTGTTGGGCTGTCAAACCAGTGGCCGTGGATTGATAAATTCTGGTATATTTACGGCCGTAGTTATTGTTGGCCAAACGTTCGAGGGAGTCAATTTGTTTGGTGATCTTATCTGTAGCTTCTTGTGTTAGATTTGCAGGATTTGTTAGAGTTTTAATATGTTTACGAATTTGCTCACCGAGATCCCTAAAGGAGGAGGATTGAATATAAGATTTAATTATAGATATTTTTAAAATACTTTTTAGCTCGTTGTTAGTGTTTTTCTTGTCATAAATGAATGAAAAATGAAAAGCTTTACAGATTTATTTATATCTTCTTTAAGGATTAGCTTCCTAATGTCAAATTCGTGGTCACAGACCTCATTAGTGTAGCGAATTTCAACAATTAATGAATGGCCTAAAAAGAGGGTTTCAACTGTACATACCTTTTTTTTATTTTACTTAAAAGTCTAATTTGATTGCACTTTATTTACCAACAAAAACAACAGAAATAGTAAAAGTATTTAACTTAAATTTATTAGAAATTTAAATCTATCAATTTCCTAAAAATGTTTAAGTTAAATGCACGTGTTTTGTAAAAACCCACTTACAACATAAAATAAATGGAGATTTTTTAAATAGAATTTCTATGAGTTAAAATCATTGCACTTGAAAAAATAGTTTTTTTAAATTAATTTTAATCTTTAGGTTCTTAGAATTAGAAAATTGTCATCGCAGCTTTCAACGTTTGGAGTGATCTTCCTTTTCGCAATAGATAAACAAACTTACAATATTCCAGGAACTATGAATAATTTAAGAAAAATTCTTGAAATTCTACAAAACACTAATTAAAACTAATATCACAGTACAGAACAAAATCAACTGAAGCCCAGCAAGTACCAGACGCAACTAAACAATATAGCACCTATGCGATATTATTAATAATATCGGAGTTACAAGAACAACAAAAACTTATATCGAGTTTATCAATACAAAGCTATGGACATATAAATAGCACACATTTAAATTTTGTAGCTTTTTTTAGTTTTTATATACCTACATTGAAATTGTCATTCCTTTGTAATTCCCAGAATATTGGCCTAAAACCCAAAATGCATATGGACAAAAATAAAATAGCTTTAATTTTCGGAATTAAAAAAATTCAAAACAATTTTTGATCGCACACTAAATTTTTTTTGGGTTCAATTAAGGGAGTTTAGTGAATGTAAAATCCGTCCGCGTTAATGATTTACGCGATGCGCGCAGAAGTTATGACGTTTAAAACAAAAATTTCAAAAAAAAATTAAAAACTATTTTATTTTTATTAGTTTTAGTTTGATTTTGACACAACTTATATATTTTCAGGTGTTCTGTCGTTTCATGGTATTATGGTATTTTATATATGCCTTAACACGAAGAAATAATGCAATTAAAAGCAAGTGAAAAAAATATTTTTTAACAATATGTTTTTTTTTTTTTTTTTTTATTGCGATTTTTGCGAACTATATTTTAAAAAGAATTTTATATTCTTTTTAAAATATAAAATTCTTATTTGGTCCGTTAAATCGGGAATCTTTATAATATTTTGGTGCGCTTCAGATCTAAGGTAAAGATTTTTTAGGAATAGTTTTAAGACCATTCCTGATCAATTTTGAGCTAAATTCGCGATGTGCTTCATTGAAATGTTTTTAGATAAAACCTTCGCGTTCTCAGTTAATAAAGAGATTTTTGAAAAACTTTAGATGCAAATCGGTTATAAATGACATCGCTTTCATACCTTATGTGATTTTGTCTCAATTTGCTATCTAAAACCATTAAAAGCAATATGAACTTTTTTGCAGGATTTTCAAAATCTTCATAAAATTTTAGCAAACAATAATTTTTTAGTGCGCTTTTGCTTTTAGATGCTAAATAGCAAAAAAACTAGATTTACGCGGTAGTACATTTTCATTCATATTTGCGAGTGTGCTCCATGAAAAACCGGTATTTTGAAAAATTTACGCTCAAGTTTTTCTCATTTACACCTGTCGTATGTTATACCTATATAGAGCACATTACCGAGATATATATCAAACGATACGAAAGTGAAGATCAACAAATCGTTTTCTATTTTTTGGAATTATTTGGGGCGGCCAAAAAATATGGTAGCCATTAAGTAGTATTAGAAGTGACAAAATTAAAATTTTAGAGGGAAGTGGATTTATCCCCTAAGTGCGGTGTCTATTTCGTAGAACAACGACTTTTGTCCAAACGTTAAAACGAATGCAGAAGAAGACAAAATATGAAGAAAAACTTGAATGCTTCAATCGATTTTTTAAAGTTTTTTTTTTTTAATTTACATGCCAATTACGCTTAGAAGCGAAAATTTACGCTACTAAGATATTGTGTTCAGTATATAGAAGTTTTTGCTAGTTCAAGATCTGTAATTAGATTTTCCGAACTCCTAAGGGTACAAAAATTATTCGAGTTGAAAGTCGGTTTCAAAGGAAAAAAACTGTTTGATTTTTGCCGATATAAATTCTGCATTCTTATAAAATTCTATTTATAAGTATCTAATAAATATTTTATTATTTATCGGATTATGTCACTGGAAGGTCATTAAAGCGGTGTTTATATTTAGCGAATAATTTTTGTTTTTATCTTAATAAATTTCGACTTTGGTCTATATAATAGTAAATATTCAAAAGACAACTTAAACAAAAACCAAAATAAAATTGTTTGTAATAAGTAATTTTGATAGCATAAGTAAAAGCTAAGGGTAAAATGTGCTATTTATACGTCCATAGATGTAATACATTCATATGTAAATTAAATCCGTTGAATCTCATCTGTTTTGCTTAGATTAAGAAGCAAACTACATACACATGTTAAGTTAAACTCAATTGCATAGCTCAAGTTACCGGTATCTAATCAGAAATATTCAATGAATGCAGGGAAATATGTATATTAAAAACGTGGCTACAACTGAGAATCCCACATGTCTCTTGAATAACCTACATCTTACTTGAACAAAACTGAACTAGAACTGAACTAGAACTGAACGAGAACTGAACTAGAACTGAACTAGAACTGAACTAGAACTGAACTAGAACTGAACTAGAACTGAACTAGAACTGAACTAGAACTGAACTAGAACTGAACTAGAACTGAACTAGAACTAAACTAGAACTAAACTAGAATTGAACTAGAACTGAAATAGAACTGAACTAGAACTGAACGAGAACTGAATTAGAACTTAACTAGAACTGAACTAGAACTGAACTAGAACTGAACGAGAACTGAACTAGAACTGAACGAGAACTGAACTAGAACTGAACTAGAACTGAACTAGAACTGAACTAGAACTGAACTAGAACTGAACTAGAACTGAACTAGAACTAGAACTGAACTAGAACTGAACTAGAACTAAACTAGAACTGAACTAGAACAAAACTAGAACTGAACTACAACTAAACTAAAACTTAACCAGAACTAAATGATGAAATGATTTTCCATTAGGAAATGTAGTATCAAATGTTTATATACCTGCCGACTTTGGACTTTTCTGCTGGCCACTTTTCGAGTACTTTCAGGAATCGTTGATATTGTACGGACATAATTTTACTTTAGTGTAATATTTTACTTGAAATATTTTTATATTAAATTAATAGTTTTATCAAAATAATCAGATAAATAACATTTTTTTATAAAATATAGTTTAATTCACGTTTCGTAATGTTTATGCGTTTCGATTAAATGTCAAATACAGCTGTTACACAACAACAACAAAAAATTAATTTAGAACAAAGCAAAACAAATAGCAAAAATGTCGTGAACACAGCCAAAATTCAGTGTTGGTAAACGCAAAAATAAATAGATCTAAGAAAACCTATAGGAAATTTTTTGTAGAGAATAATTTTGAATTATAGAAAAGTGACACGGACATTATGCATATGTATCTTTCATATACAATTTATCTAAATCAAACCTCTTAAGAAAAAAATTAAAACTGCTAAGTAAATGTTAACCCATTAATACAGGATAGGGGTTAAATTTTACAAAGTTTATTAAAAATATCTTATTCTTTTCGTGTAGTTAATGAAATAGAGCTAAAAATCGCCCATTAAACTCGAAAACTCGTTAAAACAGTATAAAATAAGTTTTCAAATACAAAACGTAAACTTCTTACATGCGAGTTTTCAATCAAAACTAAATTGGGATCTTAGTGCAATACAGTACAATACAACTTTTTAATTAAATGTTTGATATTTTAAAATTTTTGAAAATCCCCTTTTTAATAAAAACAGCTGCATCTGTTCTTTGTTTTGACATAAATTTTTGTTTAGAAGTAGTTTTCAGAATCGAAAACATCTAAAAACCGGTAATGTTAATGAGATATTAAAGAAAAGTAAAATTGTCACTTTTTTTCCAAATATCACAATAACAACAACAATTAAAATCACACACAGCAGAACTTTGCCAATGGGATGTACTCCGGTATTATGTTACCTCTTTATGACTACAACATAAAGTCCGAATTACTTATGAGTAAGTAAGCATTTAATTGTAAATCGAATGGTAATTTAAACTCAATGTCCCGTTTTTCTAATTTGTAATATTTAAAATTCTACTCTTTGTACAAAATCATGAAGAGTCAATATTATTCAAAATTTGTTACCAAAAATATGGTTTTATTTTTTTTTTTTTGATAAGTCTACTTTTACATTAGTCAGGTTTGGCTTGTCAAGTCTCGAATTTGTATGAAAAAAACTGACTGAATAAAAATTGATACAAACCTGACCGTACTATCAAGTTTACGAAAATTTTGAAAATTTGTATGAAATCCAAGGAAAATAAAGTAAAAACTGAATGCAGGTTTAAAAGAAATTTAAAGAAAAACTGATCAAGTAAACCTGATTCGTGTGAAACGGGACTAATTAAAAAAATATTGAATGTACCTATTATTTGAACCCGGGCTATTTATCTAATGCAAATAATGGCACGAAAACAAAAATATTTTGAACATAATTTGAATAAGCATGAATAGCTAAAAATATAATAACATAAGTATAAGCAGACAGACTTTCAACATAGGAAGTGTAGCAGTAGGATGGTTCAAGTCCAGGCGCAGGATTGTAAAACTAATACAAACAAATTTTTGCGTTTAATTTAAAATTAGTTATTGTTAGAAAAAGAAAATTGTTGTTTTTTTAACTGCTTTTTTTAAATTGACAAGTACCAATGACATCACCGGGTTAATATAATGTAAAGCCCATTAACATTTTAAGTTTTTAGGAGTTGTCGAAAATAAAAACACCATCGAAAACTTTATAGTAAACCTTTTTTGTTAATTTTTTTGTGGCATGTGCTAAGGAATTAAAAAGGAAGAGATTTGAGAGATATATGTTAAATAGGAGTGGCGACAGTACTCCGCTCTGAGAAGCTCCCTGTTAGTGTTTTGAGCGTTGGTCTCTAAACCAAAGTTTTTTTTTGTATTGGACCAACACTCAGGGGATGACCCCTACATATGCATATGTATTGGGATGGAACTAGGAAAATAGGTTGTGGGAAGGAGGGTAGAGGGAGTAGTGTTTGTGGATATTTGATTTGAACCTTTTGATATCATAATTAGAGGGAAAGACTGATGCAGGAAGTTTATTCCACATTCGTGCTGTGCGGCTAAAAAACGAGTTTTCTCTATAGTGTGTCGTGCGATCCACTGGAAAATCGACCACAAAGGGGTGAGCACTTGTAGAGTTGCGTGTGCTACGAAAAAATGTACGGGTTTCAGGAACAAGATCCCTAATTTCATTTGAGCACATCTCATTATAGCAGCGATAGAACAGTGAAACGCCCATACATGAGAGTTGTATTCCATTTTCGGTCGGATATAAGTGGTATAGATATTAAAGAGATCAGTTGGAGTGAAGTACACCGCTTTAGAAACCCGAGACACTTAAATGCTTCTTTCGACACTTGAAAAACGTGATTAGTCCAACGGACATCACACTGAATTTTCATGCCTAGAACATCAATAGTTTCTGATTCCTCAATAATTATACCACCCATAATAACAGGTGATGCAACATTGTTTGTAACGCACTTATGTGTTAATACACAACATTGTGTCTTTCGAGCTTTGCAATCGACCCTATTTAAACGACCACAATTGGATATTGTAAACATGTCGGAATTAAGCGTAAATTTCATGGTTTGCCTCTTGGAGTTGATCTCCAATATGATTGGCCTATAGTTGAATGAATACGAATGACAGATGTTGCTATCATCTGCAAAAGAGTAGATAGGGTAGGAAGATTGACATAGAAGGTCATTTAGAAAAATAAGAAATAGAGTATGAGAAAGAACGGAGCCTTGTGGTACCCCCGAATTAATCTTGAATTCGTCGGACGATATCCTATCTATAACAACTCTTATAGTGCGATCTCTGAGAAAGCTCAATATAAACCGAGAAATTGTTACCTAGATCCGCTTGTTGGCATTGTAAACTGCGGGATATGCTTCTCACCTAAGGTGCTGTAGGGTGTAATTAGTAACTCATTGTGAAATTACATACTTATACTTAGGTATTATAAATCATAGTAGTCTACATATATTTTTATTTTGTAATTTAGAATTTTGTCTCCATTTTTCAAATTTCCTACTGGGTCTTATGTTTTTTCTGTATTTTTAGTATATTTTTGACATTTTGCTCAAAGTGCTCTCCCACATTGTCAAAATCTACATTTTTCATTTGCCAATTTGACAGTTCGAAAAAGAAAAAAGTCAAATTTTTTCAGCTACTTCACATTACTCTCACGTCGCTTTCGGAAACGTTCATCGGTGCTGCTGCCTAGTCGCATGTCGACCTGAGGAAAAAAAGTGAAAGAATTTGCAAAACGAAAATATTTCAAAATTTTTCTATCAAAAAAATTTAAATAATTAAAACAAGAAACGAACGAAATTAAAGATCAAAAATGTCCGGAATAATATCGATAACATCGCGACGTTTACCGCGTAATGTGCTCAGTCTGGGAATGCAGGCGGCTCGTAGCCAAGAAGTAAGTAACGTTGGACAATGAATGGATAAATAGAAGTTTGGAAAATAAAAGTGTTGGAAAGAGAGGGTGTGTCCGAGGGGGGTGATAGTGAGTGCTAATGATACACCTTTTTAGGTTTATATTAAAAAAAGAATGAAATGAAAAAATATAAGCATCCAAATGCTTGGATTATGTAATGTGGAAAAATGATATGAAATGATAAAAAACAAAACTCTTATGGATAACCAAAATGCATCTGGTTTAGGCCTCAGCAAAATCAAACGATTCACGTGACTTCAGTTCATAATTTATATAAAAAGCCAAGACATTTTTGTGTTTTAAAATATTTTTCTATATGTATTTTTTTTTTTAATTTAAAGTGTTGTGCAATCATTGATTTTCACTTTTTATTTGGTTTTTTTGTTATAACAAAGTAAGCGCCTCTACACACAGAAAATGTTTATCTTATTTAATATTTCGTCATGGTTTTTGAAATTTTACACTAGCTAATCTGTTCCATTTCCCACAGGTTAAAAGTGCCAATGTTGTTCGTCAATATGCCAGATTAGCTACAGTCCAAGCCCAACTCTTTGGTGAATCCCAAAATGTTGTATCAGCCAGCAGGTATTTATTTTTGTTTACTTTTTACTAATTGTTTACTAATTTTTGTAATCTTTTATCTTCAGACCCTTGGGTGCTATGTCCACCCAAAGTTTCCATACCTCTGTTAGCTTGTGGAATTTAGAAACTATCAAAGTACCTCCTTTTGCTGATTCCGTTACAGAAGGTGATGTTAAGTAAGTATATTGAAATTTTTATCTTTATCTTTTAGTAATTTTATAAATATTTTATAATAGTTCAATGATTATTTTGTTGAAGTTGATCTTATTTAATTGTTTAATTTCAAACGGGTATTAAAATATTGTTGCCAAGGTCTTATATGTGGGTCATTGGCTTTTTTCATAAATTTGTTGTATACATTTCTTCAATGCCAACCCGGTTTGAAAAGTACATACGAGGGCGGGTCAATCAATCAAGAGTCATCTATCTGTGTTATTAAGTTTGTGTTTGGCGGCAATTGTTTATACCCTTCATCACCATAGGTGGAAAGGTTATATTGGGTTTGTGCTGATGTTTGTAATGCATAGAAATATTGGTCTGAGACCCTCCTTTTAGTATACCAATCGATTCAGAATCACTCTCTGAATTGTTTTAACTATGTCCGTCCGGCAGGCCGGCCGGTTATTTATGTAAGCTTGTTATCAATGTACACAGGTCGTAACTTTAAAGATAATTTGATGAAATTTGGTACAGGCTCATATTTTGGTTCAAAATCGGATTACTATTTAGGGTACCTACCGTAGGGATGCTTTCCTATGGTCCTTTACAGCTACAAATTTGGCTATATTTTAATAATATTCAGCACAAATAATTTTGTATGAATCGGCCCACATTTGACCATACCTCCCATACAAGATATTCTCAAAAGCAGTTTAAATACCCATAAAAGCACAAAAACGCTTATGAGTCTAAAAAGGAATATATTTTATTACTAAAAACTTTGTACAGATAAATATTTTGTAAATATAGACCAATAACCGAAATTTGGTAACAATCGATCCACAATATCAGGCCCTTAGCCGGAAATGACATAAATCTACTTAAATCTCGAAATTTTCAAAAAATAGCACATGTATATCTTTACCTGAAATGCAAAAGGGCGTAAGTAACACAAAAATTGCAAATACATCTAGCTACAAAATTGTTTATGCGCACGGTCACTAAAAACCAATGGTTTAAAATGTTGCCCAAAATTTGTATTGTAGTTAAGCCCTTTTGTTTCAGAAAATATTAAGCTTATAGTTAAGCCCTTTTGTTTTTGTCAATTGCTCAAAAACTATTTTTTTTTTGCTGATGACTTTTTGACCCAATTTCAAAATTTGGATTTAAAGTTTCTTGTAGTTTAAAAGTTATAACGTTTTTTGCTTCTCCTGTAAAAAAACCCAGAAGTGTAGTTATGCACTTTTGCATTTTAGGTGACAATATGTATGTATGCATGTCTCTAAGGCTTAAAGAAAACTTGTTAAATTGTTGGTCTATATTTGACCTTAGTAGTCGGGCTTAACCGACTATAGCTTTTTTTACTTATATTTATTTAGGACTATAACGCAGGGTATGATATGTACCTATTTATGACATGCATTGTGTTGAAACTAGGTTATGTGAGGTGGGGATAGACATTCGATTCGAACTTCTATATGTTGCAACTGAAAGGGCAAACTTTTAGGCGGAGCGAATTTCACATACAAACTGCATGGCTGAAGTACGAATTTTCTCCGTAGTGTTCTGTTCTTGTTGTTGTAACAGCTCTAACATTTAAAATTTTATAATCTTGTTTTAATGGCGAATTTTTTAGGAGGTCAAGGCCAAGAAATTGTGCTACTTCTACAGGATGAGTACACAAATCCTCAGAACTAAGTGAAGTAGGATTGGTGGTACAGTTGAAAACATGGGGGTATCATGAGGGCGCTGACCACAAGCTGGGCATATGTTGCCCATCACGATCTCAGTTAAGACAGAACTACTGAAGTTTTCCACGGCAAGTTCTTTTCTTCTTCTGCTATTGGTGATGGGCGACCTCCTAATACAACGTTCATGCGATAACCTGAAATCGCGGAGTTGGTGGCGTCGTTATGAATGTTATTTAATGCTGCCATGTACGAGATATGATCTAAAGAATCAAGTTCATATCTTCAAGTAAGATCTCTTCTGACATGCCTTGGAGAAGATTTCAACTGTGTGATGTTAAAGTTTGGATGATTTCTCTAATGACAAAAGTAACTGCTGTGATAGCCTAATGTTGTGTTCCTTTACTGCAAGGATCTTTGTTTTCTCATGAAGATAATGTCACCTCAGCAATTTGTAGGCAGCCTGTTCTAGAGCAGCATAATTTGCCACTGAACGACTAATCGCTTTATACGTAGACGTAAAGGTTTATTTGTCCGTTCCCCAAGTACTGCCGGCTAGTGCTTTAAGTACCTCGATTCTACATCGCAGTTTATACGCGACAGTTGTGGCCTGTGCTGACGAAGTAAAAAGGCTGTAGAGTGTGACTCTATAGTGTGTTGTTCGGTTTACTGGCCAATCGACTAATGTCACCGATAATCACATTAAAGCATAGGCCTATATATATGAGTTGTATTTAAGAAAACCAAGACTCTTGAATGCTTCTATATCGCTCAAATTATACCGGGTATTTTTATTAATTTATTTTTTGCTCAATTCATAACTGGTATGTTTGATTTAGATTATATCGCCATATATTATATAATATCGCAGGAATTTTATTACAAAAAAAATTTTAAAGTTTCTCATCAAAATGGGAAATTTTAAAAATTTTCTATAAAAATGGAAAATTTTGAAAACTTCGCAAAAAGACATGAAATTTTGAAAATTATTTACAAAAAGGGAAAATTTTTAAAATTTCCTATAAAAATGGAAATTTTGAAATTTTTCCATAAAAATTGAAAATTACGTATAAAAATAGTAAATATTGAAAATATTAAAGGGAAATTTTAAAAATTTCCCATAAAAATGGAAATTTTGAAAATTTACTATAAAAAGGGAAATTTTTTAAATTTCCTATAAAATGGAAATTTTCAAATTTTCCTATAAAAATAGAAATTTCCTATAAAAAACGAAAATTTTTAAATTTCCTTTAAAAATGTAAAATATTTAAAATTTCCTTTAAAGATGTAAAATTTTTTAAATTTTCTTTAAAAATGGAAAATTTTCAAAATTTTTATTTTTTTAGGTAATTTTTTAAATTTTCCTTTTTTAGAAGACTTTCGAAATTTTTTCTTTTTTTGTTTGTGCTTGCTTTTTCGGTTTAAAATTCAAAAATATCCGTCATTTTTAGTCCCTGCTAAAAGGCTTTGTCTATGATTGAATGAAGACAAATGGCAAATCTTACTATCAACTGCAAAAGAGCCTTGAATTAGTCTTAAACTCGTTTGATGAAATCCCATCAACGACAACTCTTATAATGCGATCTGTGAGGAAAGCGAGAGAAGTTATTATCGACACCAAAAGCAATAACTTTTGATATAAGTGCTCCGTGTTATACTCTGTTAAACATCTTGGAAATATCCAAAGCCACAACTTTATTTTTGTCAAAACGATGATTAAAACCATTTTTCCAATAGGAAGGTCTCCCATAGAATTCCCCTAAGAAATCAATATTGGCATTCCCTTAGTAGGTTGTTAGATTCTATATAGATGGCGTTTCACCATACTCTCCATATCTTTGGATAGTGCAGAACAAATTGCTTTTTTAAGGAAATTTGTAGAGTTGTTATCCTGACCCTTTTTATTGATTGGCGTAACATTGCAGACCATTTCCGCGGAGGATCTGAAATCGTCGCTTGTTGATCTCAGTTCAACGACTTTTTGTGAAAAAATTGAGACCCTATGCTCCACTGGGAGTCAAGGATAGCAGAATAAGAAGTATGTTGTTGCGGAACTTGGTGTTATAATCTATATAAGCCTTGAGTGGTATTTAGCAGAAATATCTCGGGTCAGTCCGGTATGTAGAATCGAATGTCGTACTTTTCGCCGCCCTTTCAAAAAGTAAACATCTTAATCCTTTAAGCCATTATTCCCATTCTAATAATGAAACACATTGGCTCGCCTAGAAGTCTCGAAAATGTTTAGAGTAATTTAATTTAATTTAAAACCCTATGAAATTTGCTACTGTTTAAAAATCGTACCTCCAAACCTATAAATACAAGGTGAACTCATATGACATTAAAAATTTTTCGGAATCTATAAAACATTAAACAATTTCGATCGGAATTTAAGCGATCGACGACTTAGTTTTATATATAATACATTGCGATTAATTTATATCTCTATATAAAAATTGCTTTTGAAAAATGTTCGTGTTCGTTTTAGTTATATTTCTAAATATAGCTTACTTTTCATATTTTTTTTCTTAAATGAGACAGACCAGACCCCCTTTTTAAATAACTTAGTTTTAATTTACATAAAAGCAAAAACATCAAAAGTGATTTTAATTCTAGACACTTCAAGCTTATTTATGCATATATAGTGAATTTTAAATGACTCATGTGGAAACCTCCAATATAAGCTACTCTACAATAAATAAATTAAACGCTCAATAAAATCTAAGTTGTCTGGGATACCGGCAGCCGGTTCTTTGTAATTGATTCGCTTTGGTTTTGCTAAGTAAAATGTTTTAAGTAGAAATTTATTTCATTTACAAAACACTTTCACTGGATTCTATTTCAAGCACTTTAAGATAATAATTCTGTAAAGCTTTTGTAGTACTTGCGGTCAATTTATATAGATTTATTTATATACCTTTGTTGAATATTATGATTGATAATAAAGAGGGCTTGGTTTATAAAATGTTTTTCGGCATTCTTATCATTTGCATAAATAAAAACAAATTGTGATAAGATTAGACAAAAATTTCAGCTAAGAAATCCCAAGGATTTAGTTGTTTGTTGGTAAAATATTTAATTTGTTAAGTACTTGTTGATAAGATGCTTTAAGCAATAATTTGAAAAATCATGAAATTAAAAAATTTAGAAAAGTTGGTGATCGCTGACTTTTGTATATAAACATCAGAAGATTTTGAACCTTTATTAAAGGTTGTCGTAAAAAAGACAATCGTAAATTTTTCTTTAGAAACTTAATAGCCAAATTAAAAACATTCCAATTGAGTTCAATTCCCCATAAGATTATTTTTTACCATAATCAACTTTTCTAACGACAAGTAATGAAATGTTCTAAAAAATTGTTTAAAGAAAAACAAGACCAAATCAAACTTCTCTAAAGAAAATTGAGGAGATCTCGTACTTTTTAATAAAAAATTAAGGCGATAGCGAACTATAAAAAAGCTATCGCCAAAATTGTGTACAGAAAACTAGAAGATCGCCAAAACTTTCTATTCAATATAAAGCTTTCATTAAAATTATCTACAGAAAGCTAAAGTGATCACCAAATTTTTCTGTAGGAAGTTACTAAGTCGATCGCCTAAGTTTTTTGTAGAAAATTTTTGCGATCGTCAAAATTTTTTTTAAAACAATCGCCAAAAAATGCAATAAAAAATTAAGGCGATCCCAAAATAGTTGGCGATCGTCAAAATTTGTTATAGAAAACAAGGCGATCTCCAAAAATTCGATAGAAAACTAAGGCAATCGTCAATATCTTATAGCTAATTCAATCCCCTTAGTTTTCTATACAAAATTTTAGCGATCGTCATAGGTTATATAATAAATTTTGACGATCGCTAAAACTTACTATAGAAAACTAAGGCGATCATCTACATTTTTGAGCTAAGGCGATCGCCTTATTTTTTTTAATATATAACAAATTTTGACGTTCGCTAATGTTTACTAAAGAAAACTAAGGCGATCGTTTACATGTTTTAGCTAAGGCCTAGTTTTCTGTTGAAAATTTTAGCGATTGTCATAGTTTATATAAAAAATTTTGACGATCGCTAAAATTTTTCTATAGAAAACTAAGGCGATCGTCAACATTTTTTTTTAGCTAATTCAATGCCCTTAGATTTCTATAGAAAATTTTTGCGATTGTCATAGTTTCTATAATAAATTTTGACGATCGCTTAAATTTACTATAGAAAACTAAGACGATCGTCTGCATTTTGTAGCTAAGGCAATTGCCTTAGTTTCCTATAGAAAATTTTAGAGATCGTTATAGTTTTTATAATAAATTTTGACGATCGCTAAAATTTACTATGGAAAACTAAGGTGATCGTCACAACTTTTCAGCTAAGGCGATCGCTAAGTTTTCTAAAGAATTTTTAGCGATCGTCATAGAGTCTATGATAAATTTTGACGATCGCTAATATTTACTATAGAAAACTAAGGAGATCGTCAACATTTTTTAGCTAGGGAGATCCCCTTAGTTTTCTATAGAATATTTTAGGGATCGTCAAAATTTGTTCTAGAAACTAAGGCGACCGCTAAAAAACTCTATATAAAGCTAAGGCGATCTCGAAAATTTGTTATAGATTGCCTAAATTAAAAAACTACCTTTAACAAATTTTTTCATCATTAATTATTCCAACTTTCACTTCCTTTCAGATTCACCTGTAAGGTTGGTGACTATGTCAAGATCGATCAGAATGTTATGGAAATCGAAACTGATAAGACCACCGTCGGTGTGCCAGCACCTTTTGGCGGTATTATTAAGGAAATTTTGGTCAGTGACGGTGATACCGTAAAGGCTGGTCAACCATTGTTCAAATTGGAAAAGGCTGAAGGCGGTGCTGCACCAGCTGCTGCTCCCAAAGCGGCTACACCACCTCCACCCCCACCACCAGCAGCCAAACCTGCCGCCGCTGCTCCCCCACCGGCTGCCAAGCCTGCTGCTGCCGCTCCACCACCACCAAAACCCGCAGCACCACGTCCTCCACCACCGCCACCAGCCCAACCTTCGGCTTCGATTCCTTCAGCCTCTATTCCACGTGCACCAGGCATAGTTCCACCACAAGTTAAGGTACCACCAGCCGATTATTCACGTCAAATCACTGGCACCCGTACCGAACAACGTGTCAAAATGAATCGTATGCGTCTAAAGATTGCCGCTCGCTTGAAGGAGGCCCAAAACGTTAACGCCATGTTGACGACATTCAATGAAATTGATATGAGGTAAGAGTGTAAAGTTAAGCTTTTTTCTAGAAATTGGTTTTAAAAGTTATTTTTCTTTAATTTGTTTTTGTTATTTAGTGGTGCTATGTCTTTCCGCAAGGAAAACTTAGAGGCCTTCCAAAAGAAATACGGTATTAAGATTGGCTTCATGTCCATCTTCACTAAAGCTGCTGCCTATGCCTTGCAAGATCAACCCGTTGTAAATGCGGTTATTGATGGTGCTGTAAGTAGAAATTTATTCATATTAAATTTAATCAATTATAAATTATCATTTGCTAAATTTTGGAAAAGTTTTGCCATAGACTCTATAATATAAAGATTTTGCACTCCATACATTTTTTTCTGTCAAAAGTGAAATTATAGTGATAAAGAACAATGAGAAACGCACAAACAAACATATATTTCATGACCACGTGTGTGTGCCTTAGCTTTCTCTCATTAATTGTTTCCGAATTAGAGTAAAAGGAGTATGCTCATCTTTTTATGGGACCTATCGAAAGGACCATACGACAAATCAGTGCATGCAAGTGCAGCATCTTTATATTATATCTGTGGCTTGGTACTAAAAGGGCCAATGTTAAAAAATAATAGTTTTAACCATACTAACATTGCCCAGAAAAACCCATATAAATCTTTTCTGAGTTAAGTTAGAGATTAGCTGTTGGAGCCAAATAAAAAAGGGAATTAAATGCAGTGATTAACTCAAAACAGTAAAAGATTGACATTGGCCCTTTTAGCACCAAGCCACAGATATAGAGTCTTTTATTTGGCTATAGTTATTCCTAAACTCGTTGTTTTTAAATACAAATTCAACTGCGTTGCAATTTTTAGTAATTGCCCTAAAAAACTTTTAAGATTACTTCTGTATTTTGTTGCTATGTTTGTTTTATGTATTTAATTTTATCTTTTTGATAACTTTATCTCAGTAATTAATTAGTTTAAAAGCCGTAGCAAGTGTACAATAGAAAACTTTTATTTAGAGCATCAGTTTTACATAAATATTTATTTTTATGAAATTGTTTAAATATTTGTATGTATTTTTTGTTTGTCTACGTAATCAATTTCGTCATATTTGATATTTAGCATAATATTCTTGATAAATCTATCTACTTTAACGAAAAAATCTTTCTTTTATACCAATTCTTACTCTAAAAAATAAAATTATACGGTTTTATTTGAAAGTGTAGAGTCTTCAAACCAAATTTGTATGTGTATAAGTAAAACATTTGCGCTAAAATGCTTTTACGCAATCCGTTTTTGGAGGTATTTTAGGTCTGCTGACTTGTGACGTCAGGTTTATTTCCAAAAAATATTTAAAATCATCATGATCATGAGTCAATTTTTTATTTGCTAATTTCTTGCTTTTGCCCCTCTTACTTTTTTAGTTCAATTTTTTTGTTTATGTGTTTTCTGTTTAATTTCGCTATTCATGCGCATAAGTTGTTTAATGAAATTTGAAACAAGTTTGTATTTGTTAAAATGAGAAAAGACTGTTTTACAATTATTTTTTTTTTTTTGGCTAAAATTGCTAGACGAAATAAATAATTTAATACCTTTGGGTAAAACAATCGAATCAGAATCTCTTTTTAAGTGGTTTTAGGGAGTAAAACTGAATGATAAGGATTAAATAATGATTATGTTACTAGAAATCATTAATTCAGTAAAGACACAAACCAAATCAGAGTATGGGAACGCAATTAGGTGAGTTTTGGGTAACTTCGGACTGGTTTGGGTAGTTCGTTATTGTACGGGAACATAACTAAAGTTTGTGCAGTTTTGAGTGAGAGGGGAAATTAAATTACTTTCCCAATTTAGCGCAGACTCAAACCAAAACTGAGTACCGAATCGGAATTGGATGAGTTTGGGTAACTTCGGACTAGTTTAAGTAGTTTCGTTATCGAACGGAAACACATTATTATAATTATTAATTTGTCAGCGAAGTATAGAGTAGGACTACTGGGCTTCTGGTCATTGCGACATCGAAGGCAATGAAATTCGAGATGAAGTCGCAAGACAGGGCTCGAGCCAGAAACTGATGCTCGCGGTGTCAGAAATAGCACCACCTTTATGTAACCTTTACATGTGCATCAAGTCTTGGATCGGTGAGAAAACAGCAAAGAACTGGTATAAATTGGCTACTTGCACAACATCTAGGACCTTATAGCCCGATCTAAATATTCTCAAAACCAAGTTCTTGCTGGGTCTTAACAGGACCAGTCTTAGGAAATGCATAGATATTTTAATTGGCCACTCCGCTCTAAATTCTAGGCTGAATAGGACATTTGCAGATTATGCTCGAACATGGATTCGTCTGAAACAGTCGAGCCATCCTCTGCCACTGTGCTATGGACCCAATGGTCTCCGAGTGTAGATGACATCACCTTTCAAACCTAACGTAACATTTGTACATTTCAATTTACTTTCGCTGCCATGCTGGACACAGAGGGGGCCTTTAATATTGGATCATTAACCTACAGAGTCATTATCTCAACTATGGGTATTGCTATAGTTTACAAGGTAGCATGTTCTATCTCCTTTTCTGTGGAACTTTGCTATTAATCAATTGCTCATGTACCTAAATTCCTTAAACTTTAACACCATTGCATATGCAGACAATGCAGTAGCAGACTCGGGTTAAAATCCTTAACACCTTGTAGCAGCGCCTGGAAATATTACACCTCTTGACAGATCAGATCATTGACATATGTCAATGATCTCTGATCTATGTAGTATTCTTCAGGATGAGATATGAGCCCTATAAAGGACTAAATAGGGGCTAATCTACTACAGAACATACTACAGGAAATTCGTTTTTGTGTCGACAGTCAGGACGCCATAAAATCTGTATCTAAGAAATCGTTTCTCGTGTTTTCACGACATCTGTTCTCACTCCCAAATTCCGGGCAACTCTTAATGAACAAGACATTCTAAAATTTAACTTATCTGGGTTTGCTAAATCTAGTGCTCTCTTTATTCGGGAAGATGTTTATTAGTTTAAGGATTTGTCGCTGTCCGCTTGCAAATCGCAATCTCTATGCGGGTCAGACCAGAACACAGAAACCCGTTGTTCAGTTTCAAAATAAACATGGCCCATTTACGACTGTAAAGATTCTCCGCCAAGGTCTCTACAATGGGTTTCCATCTGGGTGTTTCTTTTCTGCACGATTATCTCTTTTATCGAACATTAATGTTTGCAAAATAGATAAATTTATTGAATCTACTTGTCTACCATTGCAGGGCCCACTTTGAGGCCCAACTGACGCTTTCTTAGTCGTCAGTCACCTCCTGCCTAACCTTACCTAAGTGCATTAGAGATGTCATCGAAATATTTTGTCATTTGAAAATCCTATTGATGCAATGATGTGTGGAATATTACATAGTTTAAATGTCTGTCATAGCTTCTCTGAGTTTTAGCGCATTCGAAATATCAGATATCCAAATTTGGTGCATATATCAGGCTGTATTTCACCTATGCCAAAAGTTGTTAATCATTGACAGCTCTAACAAAATTGATTTCTTAAGAATTTTTCGAATGGGCTTAGTATTTATTGTGATATTTATAAGATATAGACAACAAACTGAACAAGCTATAACTCGAATCATTAAAAATCGGTTCTTTATAAAATTTATTAGCAATGCAGAAATATCTACAAAGTTATAGAGTTATAACTCGAATCATCCACAATGTTAATGTGTTGTATCTCGTTTAAAGACAAAAGAACCTAGAGAGATTTTGTAATTTCCAGAACAAAAATTATTGAAGCTTTTCATCTTGAAAATTACTTTTCTAAAGCACTTATTGAAATCGGTGTAGTAGTTATGGAGATATGTATTTACTAAAAATCCGAAAAAGGTTTTTGACATAAACTAGACATTATTACACGAAGTCAACTTTTTACAACATAGATTTGAAAAGGCAATGCTAAACTTTTTTTTACAGATACAAGTTGTTTATGGTCCTTCAAACTGGATTCTGATTGGTGGCAATAAAAAAGCTACTTACTCAATTTTAGTTAGCAAAAATGTATTGATTTCAAATTAAGATTTTAATTTAAATTGTTTTTTTATTTATTTTTGAATATTTATTAATATTTAACATTTTTCTCCCCAGGAAATCGTTTATCGTGATTATGTTGATATTTCTGTAGCCGTTGCTACACCCAAAGGTTTGGTGGTGCCAGTCATCAGAAATGTTGAAGGCATGAACTATGCCGATATTGAAATTGCTATGGCTGCTTTGGGCGATAAGGCACGCAAAGGTGCTATTGCCGTTGAGGATATGGATGGTGGTACCTTCACAATCAGTAATGGAGGTGTTTTCGGTTCCCTTTTGGGTACACCTATTATCAATCCACCACAAAGTGCTATCTTGGGTATGCATGGAATCTTTGAGAGACCAGTTGCCATCAAGGGACAGGTATGTTTAAATTTATTAGTCAATTTACATTTTTTTTAATGGATAAATTTTGTTTTCATTTCAGGTTGTCGTCCGCCCCATGATGTATGTCGCCCTTACTTATGATCATCGATTGATTGATGGTCGTGAGGCTGTTTTGTTCTTGCGTAAAATTAAGGCTGCCGTTGAAGATCCTAGAATTATTTTAGCTGGCTTGTAAATCTCTTTGTCTTTGTAGACCAATAGACGTTTCTAGTTTTCTTACGTCGGCTAATGTTTTGCACACCTCCACACAAACAAAAGAGTTTGATAAAAGCTTTCAAAGAATAACGTCTTACTTGCTCTTAAAAAGTAACTGAAACTTAACTTAAAAATATACCAAACTCAACTTACACAAGATTTTCTTTCGTATAAATAAATAAAACAAAGTAAAATTTATAAAACTTTAAACTTAAATATTTTATTGTTTAATGCAAATTAATTGTAAAGCTGCAAAATTAAAACAATTCATTCATCAGCCGACTAAAATAATATTTTCTTTCTTCTCTTTAACTTTCGGTTGTATCTTTTATTGCCGTCATTTCATTATTGCATATAACTTTATATTCTTTTATTTTTATGTTTGTGTAATGATTATAATTTTAATTTATTTAAAAAAAAAAGAAACAACAAAACAAGAAAAAATCGAAAAAAATAACAAAATTGTCTTAAAAATAAAACAAATTTAAGCACTTGTACATTTTATTTTCTAAAATTTATTGAATAAGCTCGATTTTCAAAGAGTCGTAGGTTCTATCATAGTTCTAGTTCAGTTCTATTTTTAGTTCTAGTTCAGTTCTAGTTCAGTTCTAGTTCAGTTCTAGTTCAGTTCTAGTTCAGTTCTTGTTCAGTTCTAGTTCAGTTCTAGTTCAGTTCTAGTTCAGTTCTAGTTCAGTTCTAGTTCAGTTCTAGTTCAGTTCTAGTTCAGTTCTAGTTCAGTTCTAGTTCAGTTCTAGTTCAGTTCTAGTTCAGTTCTAGTTCAGTTCTAGTTCAGTTCTAGTTCAGTTCTAGTTCAGTTCTAGTTCAGTTCTAGTTCAGTTCTAGTTCAGTTCTAGTTCAGTTCTAGTTCAGTTCTAGTTCAGTTCTAGTTCAGTTCTAGTTCAGTTCTAGTTCAGTTCTAGTTCAGTTCTAGTTCAGTTCTAGTTCTGTTCTAGTGCAGTTCTAGTTCAGTTCTAGTTCAGTTCTAGTTCAGTTCTAGTTCAGTTCGGTTCTAGTTCAGTTCTAGTTCAGTTCTAGTTCGGTTCTAGTTCAGTTCTAGTTTAGTTCTAGTTCAGTTCTAGTTCAGTTCTAGTTCGGTTCTAGTTCAGTTCTAGTTCAGTTCTAGTTCAGTTCTAGTTCAGTTCTAGTTCAGTTCTAGTTCAGTTCAGTTCTAGTTTAGTTCTAGTTCAGTTCTAGTTCAGTTCTAGTTCAGTTCTAGTTCAGTTCTAGTTCAGTTCTAGTTCAGTTCTAGTTCTAGTTCAGTTCTAGTTCAGTTCTAGTTCAGTTCTTGTTCAGTTCTAGTTCAGTTCTAGTTCAGTTCTAGTTCAGTTCTAGTTCAGTTCTAGTTCAGTTCTAGTTCAGTTCTAGTTCAGTTCTAGTTCAGTTCTAGTTCAGTTCTAGTTTAGTTCTAGTTTAGTTCTAGTTCAGTTCTAGTTCAGTTCTAGTTCAGTTCTAGTTCAGTTCTAGTTCAGTTCTAGTTCAGTTCTTGTTCAGTTCTAGTTCAGTTCTAGTTCAGTTCTAGTTCAGTTCTAGTTCAGTTCTAGTTTAGTTCTAGTTCAGTTCTAGTTCCACAATGTTAATGTGTTGTATCTCGTTTAAAGACAAAAGAACCTAGAGAGATTTTGTAATTTCCAGAACAAAAATTATTGAAGCTTTTCATCTTGAAAATTACTTTTCTAAAGCACTTATTGAAATCGGTGTAGTAGTTATGGAGATATGTATTTACTAAAAATCCGAAAAAGGTTTTTGACATAAACTAGACATTATTACACGAAGTCAACTTTTTACAACATAGATTTGAAAAGGCAATGCTAAACTTTTTTTTACAGATACAAGTTGTTTATGGTCCTTCAAACTGGATTCTGATTGGTGGCAATAAAAAAGCTACTTACTCAATTTTAGTTAGCAAAAATGTATTGATTTCAAATTAAGATTTTAATTTAAATTGTTTTTTTATTTATTTTTGAATATTTATTAATATTTAACATTTTTCTCCCCAGGAAATCGTTTATCGTGATTATGTTGATATTTCTGTAGCCGTTGCTACACCCAAAGGTTTGGTGGTGCCAGTCATCAGAAATGTTGAAGGCATGAACTATGCCGATATTGAAATTGCTATGGCTGCTTTGGGCGATAAGGCACGCAAAGGTGCTATTGCCGTTGAGGATATGGATGGTGGTACCTTCACAATCAGTAATGGAGGTGTTTTCGGTTCCCTTTTGGGTACACCTATTATCAATCCACCACAAAGTGCTATCTTGGGTATGCATGGAATCTTTGAGAGACCAGTTGCCATCAAGGGACAGGTATGTTTAAATTTATTAGTCAATTTACATTTTTTTTAATGGATAAATTTTGTTTTCATTTCAGGTTGTCGTCCGCCCCATGATGTATGTCGCCCTTACTTATGATCATCGATTGATTGATGGTCGTGAGGCTGTTTTGTTCTTGCGTAAAATTAAGGCTGCCGTTGAAGATCCTAGAATTATTTTAGCTGGCTTGTAAATCTCTTTGTCTTTGTAGACCAATAGACGTTTCTAGTTTTCTTACGTCGGCTAATGTTTTGCACACCTCCACACAAACAAAAGAGTTTGATAAAAGCTTTCAAAGAATAACGTCTTACTTGCTCTTAAAAAGTAACTGAAACTTAACTTAAAAATATACCAAACTCAACTTACACAAGATTTTCTTTCGTATAAATAAATAAAACAAAGTAAAATTTATAAAACTTTAAACTTAAATATTTTATTGTTTAATGCAAATTAATTGTAAAGCTGCAAAATTAAAACAATTCATTCATCAGCCGACTAAAATAATATTTTCTTTCTTCTCTTTAACTTTCGGTTGTATCTTTTATTGCCGTCATTTCATTATTGCATATAACTTTATATTCTTTTATTTTTATGTTTGTGTAATGATTATAATTTTAATTTATTTAAAAAAAAAGAAACAACAAAACAAGAAAAAATCGAAAAAAATAACAAAATTGTCTTAAAAATAAAACAAATTTAAGCACTTGTACATTTTATTTTCTAAAATTTATTGAATAAGCTCGATTTTCAAAGAGTCGTAGGTTCTATCATAGTTCTAGTTCAGTTCTATTTTTAGTTCTAGTTCAGTTCTAGTTCGGTTCTAGTTCAGTTCTAGTTCAGTTCTAGTTCAGTTCTAGTTCAGTTCTAGTTTAGTTCTAGTTTAGTTCTAGTTCAGTTCTAGTTCAGTTCTAGTTCAGTTCTAGTTCAGTTCTAGTTCAGTTCTAGTTCAGTTCTTGTTCAGTTCTAGTTCAGTTCTTGTTCAGTTCTAGTTCAGTTCTAGTTCAGTTCTAGTTCAGTTCTAGTTCAGTTCTAGTTCAGTTCTAGTTCAGTTCTAGTTCAGTTCTAGTTCAGTTCTAGTTCAGTTCTAGTTCAGTTCTAGTTCAGTTCTAGTTCAGTTCTAGTTCAGTTCTAGTTCAGTTCTAGTTCAGTTCTAGTTCAGTTCTAGTTCAGTTCTAGTTCAGTTCTAGTTCAGTTCTAGTTCAGTTCTAGTTCAGTTCTAGTTCAGTTCTAGTTCAGTTCTAGTTCAGTTCTAGTTCAGTTCTAGTTCAGTTCTAGTTCAGTTCTAGTTCAGTTCTAGTTCAGTTCTAGTTCAGTTCTAGTTCAGTTCTAGTTCAGTTCTAGTTCAGTTCTAGTTCAGTTCTAGTTCAGTTCTAGTTCAGTTCTAGTTCAGTTCTAGTTCAGTTCTAGTTCAGTTCTAGTTCAGTTCTAGTTCAGTTCTAGTTCAGTTCTAGTTCAGTTCTAGTTCAGTTCTAGTTCAGTTCTAGTTCAGTTCTAGTTCAGTTCTAGTTCTAGTTCAGTTCTAGTTCAGTTCTAGTTCAGTTCTAGTTCAGTTCTAGTTCAGTTCTACTTCAGTTCTAGTTCAGTTCTAGTTCAGTTCTAGTTCAGTTCTAGTTCAGTTCTAGTTCAGTTCTAGTTCAGTTCTAGTTCAGTTCTAGTTCAGTTCTAGTTCAGTTCTAGTTCAGTTCTAGTTCAGTTCTAGTTCAGTTCTAGTTCAGTTCTAGTTCAGTTCTAGTTCAGTTCTAGTTCAGTTCTAGTTCAGTTCTAGTTCAGTTCTAGTTCAGTTCTAGTTCAGTTCTAGTTCAGTTCTAGTTCAGTTCTAGTTCAGTTCTAGTTCAGTTCTAGTTCAGTTCTAGTTTAGTTCTAGTTCAGTTCTAGTTCAGTTCTAGTTCAGTTCTAGTTCAGTTCTAGTTCAGTTCTAGTTCAGTTCTAGTTCAGTTCTAGTTCAGTTCTAGTTCAGTTCTGTTCTAGTTCAGTTCTAGTTCAGTTCTAGTTCAGTTCTAGTTCAGTTCTAGTTCAGTTCTAGTTCAGTTCTAGTTCAGTTCTAGTTCAGTTCTAGTTCAGTTCTAGTTCAGTTCTAGTTCAGTTATAGTTCAGTTATAGTTCAGTTATAGTTCAGTTCTAGTTCAGTTCTAGTTCAGTTCTAGTTCAGTTCTAGTTCAGTTCTAGTTCAGTTCTAGTTCAGTTCTAGTTCAGTTCTAGTTCAGTTCTAGTTCAGTTCTAGTTCAGTTCTAGTTAAGTTCTAGTTCAGTTCTAACCAAATTCTAGTTTAGTTCTCTTCGAGTTTAAATATATTTTAGGTCACTTTTGGTCAAAAAATCGAGTTCAGGCTTAAGTTTAATCAAGTCAAATTATTTAAGAACTGCTCCACGTTGTATAATCGATACGATATCAGGAAATAAACTGTTTAAACGAGTGATTATTAATAAATTTTTTAAATTTTTTTCATACCAAATGATTTTTTTAATAATTAAAAACTAATTAAAATTTGAATTAAAGAATTTTTTCAACCAAATCAAATACTTTTTAAAATAAAAAAGGTCAGTCATTAAAATTTATACAAAATGATAACATGGATTTTAAAAATACTACTAGCATTTATTTCTATGGACTTTTGTGTATCATGGGTAAACATCATCTGAAAAATTTCTGAAAATCCCACAGATAAAATATTCTACTTTTAAAATCATTTCAGCGCTCCTTTCACTTTCGTTTTGATTCAACCGAATGCCATAGACATAATAATATGACCGATTTTTTGGATTGCTCTATTGACCGTCTAAAACGAAATCAGGAAGCTTTTAATTTAAATATGCGTTTTAATGTGGATCTCCTCAAGCCAAAATTAGATTTTGCGATTATAAATGAACGGCCCGATGAAAGAGACTTCGTTTTAGTGAATTTTACCAATGTTGATGGTTGTCTCTTTCTTCAGCAAAAGAATACATTTAATATTTTGCAAGTCATACGTAAGGAATTCGAAAAGTATGCGAATTTACCCAAACAGTGTCCCGTGACAAAAGTAATACAATTTTCTTACAATTTCAAAAGTTTTGAGATAAAATATTCTTCTAACTTTTTAGGGCACCGAAATAAATGTGAAACAATTGATTTTGGATGCCAACAACTTTCCACCTTATGTCCCGGAAACAGATTTTCGTGTTTTGGTGCATATGAAAGAAAATATGGAAGTCATATTTACTTTAGTGGTGAGAGGCAGAGTGGAGTCAAGAAAGCGTTTAGTCAACAAAAAGTCCTTAAAAACTTGAATAATAAGAATTTTGCAAAAGAAAATCTAGTAAAATAGTGTTGTCCGCCAAGTTAGAGAAGTATATCTGTGGCTTGGTGCTAAAAGGGCCAATGTTAAAAAAAGTAGTTTTCAGAAAATTTGATTAAAAGTTTATAATTCCCATATAATGGGTGTTTTTTTTAGAGGTATAGAACTTCGAATTGAAATAAAGCACAAGAAAATCGTATTAATGTCCATCAATTTGGCTTTATTGGAAGGATAATTTTATGCCATTAATGTTTAAATATGATTTCGGGCATGTGGCCGCCGCGGCTGGCTCGAATAAAGCCAATTCTACAGGTCCAATTTTTAACTACTTTTTCGAGCATATGGGGCCGTATGTTGGCAATAACGCCACGAATGTTGGCTTCCAAGTCCCCTAACGTTTCTGGTTTGTTGGCGTAGACGAGCGACTTCACATATCCCCAAAGAAAATAATCCAGTGGTGTCAAATCGCACGATCTTGGTGGCCAATTGACAGGTCCATTCCGCGAAATTATGCGCTCATCGAATGTTTCCTTCAATAAATCAATTGTGACGTGCGCTGTGTGGCATGTAGCGTCGTCTTGTTGGAACCACAACTCATCCACATTCATGCCATCCAATTGGGGAACAAAATAGTCGGTTATCATGGCTCTATACCGGTCTCCATTTATGGTAACTGACTCTCCAGCATTATTTCGGAAGAAGTATGGCCCAATGACTCCACCAGCCCATAGAGCACACCAAACAGTCAGTTTTTGTGGATGTAATGGCGTCTCAAGGGTCTCATGTGGATTCTCTTCATTCCAAATGCGGCAATTTGGCTTGTTGACGTAGCCATTCAACCAAAAATGAGCCTCATCACTGAACAAAATTTTGCGATGAAAATCAGCATCGAGATCAATCTCATTTTCGGCCCATACACCAAAATCACGACGCATTGCATGGTCTCGCGGCTTTAATTCTTGCACAAGCTGGATCTTGTAAGGTCGCAAGCCAAGATCTTTGCGCAAAATCTTCCATAAAGTTGATGGACAAAGCTCCAATTGCTGTGCACGGTGGCGAATCGATTCATTCGGGTCCTCTTCAACACTTTGCTCTACAGCGGCAATTGTTTCTTCGGTGCGCACTGTTCGACGTCTCTGCGGATGCGTATTATCACATAGAGTAAACGTAGTGCGAAAACGATCCATGGTTAACCGAGTAAATTGCTCTGATGGACGATTATGTCGACCATAAAATGGACGGAGCTTGCGGTAAACTTCGCGAACTGAACCATTATTTTCGAAATAAATTTGCACGATTTGCAAGCGTTGTTCTTTTGTCAACCTGTTCATGATGAAATGGCAAACCAAACTAAATATTAATCACTTGACAGCTGACAAAATGGCCGCCAGTTAAAAAAGTGATGCCAACTTAAAGTTCTATACATCAATAAAAAACACCCGATACATTCATAGAAACATTACCTAGAAAAACCATTATATATCTGTTCTCAGTTAAGTTAGAGACTAGCTGTTGAAGCCAAATTAAAGAGGGTAAATAAGGGAATCTAATGCAATGATAAGCTCAATTCAGCAAAAAACTGACATTGGCCCTTTTAGCAACAAGCCACAGATATCTTCTAAATCTAATAAATTTAGTTAATTTAAAAAAGTTGAGATGGGATGAAACGTAAAAACTCTTATTAACTCATTCCAAATTTCCATCCAAATCTGAAACATTTTTATACCCTTCACCAATAGGTGAAAGGGTATTGTAAGTTTGTTATTCCGTTTGTAATTTTTTTATTAGTGATCGTAGACCCATAAAAATTATACCGATCGACTCAGAATCGGGAGGAGAATCGATTAAGCGATGTCCGTCTGTCTGTCTGTCCGTCCGTCTGTCTGTTGAAATCAAGTTTCTGAAGCCGCTGGAGGATGGACTTACATAAATTATATATCAGATTTTAGGAAATTCTCCCGCAATAAACGCTATTAAATTTCATTAAAATCGGTTTATAAACACCGAAAATATCGAAAAAATACCAAAATTTGGACGAAAATTTTAAAATTTTTGATTGAAACACACATTTAAATAACAAGAGAAAAAATATACTCTTGGTGTACATGTGATAATATGTTATATATCAGATTGTAGGAAATAGTTTCCCAAAGCACTCTGTAAAATTTTATCAAAATCGGTCCATAAACAACTGAATTTGATGTATCGCAAGTTGCCCAAAGTTCGCATTAGAGAATGTTTGTTGGATAAATGAAATGCAGAAATAGGAAAAACCATCCTCCTTTAGCACGGACCTACATAAATTTTATATCAGATTTTAGGAAATTCCCCCGCCAAGCACGTTATTAAATTTTATCAAAAGCGGTCCATAAACAATTGAGATATCGCCATAACACTACATTTGATGTACAGCAAATTGCCCAAAGTAATTGTCTAAGAAATTTTGTTTACATTTTGTAAGTATTGTTTCAGCGATATCTCAGGTGTTTATGGACCGATTGTGATGAAATTTGACATCGTTCTTTGTGTGAGGATTTTCTAAAATCTATACTCCACAAATCTGATTACGAATACCATTCAAATTGTACCGATCAACTCAGAATCGGCAGGAGAATCGATTTCGCGACCTCCGTTCGTCTGTTTGTCTGTCTGTCCGTCCGTCTGTTTTTTTGTCCGTCCGTCTACCTGTCTGTAATTTTTCCTGTTGTAGTCAAGTTTTTGGAGCTCCTGTTTTGTCGATATCTCAGGTGTTTATTTTGATGAAATTTAATAGCGTCCTTCGCAGGGGATTACCTAAATCCTGATGCATTCGGTAATTTGTGGCAAATATAATTTAGCGTTTAAGCGATGGTGTTTTGATCGACAATGATAAAATTCAGGGTGGGACAATATCCTAAAATTTTGTGTAAAATCCAGGAGCTCCACAAATCTGATTTTAGCAGACAGACACTCTGCATTAATCTTAATTTTGTGTCTGACTTTTGAACATTATGATAACATTTGAGAATGTATTATATATCAAATTATAGGTAATCTTCCTAGGAAGTACAAAAATGCAGCTAATTACATGATATCCGTTCAAAACCTACATATGTATGTAAGTATCTCACATATCAACGGAAATTTAAATTTTTTAATTGCAATTGGGAGAAATCCGTTCACGTTTGACAATTGATCCCGTATAACTTCGCCTAAGGCAATCTCTTAGTAGCTAATAAATGACAAATTGCAATTATCTAATTAGCTAATTAAATATAATTATCTATCTATTATAATAGATACGATGATGACATTTAGTATAAAGACGTTGTACAATATTGATATTCAGGACGATAGCGCCTAAAATAAACTTTCTAGAGGGACAACATTTGACAAAAGAATTTCTGATCTCTTGAAAAGTTCGATATTGAAAATGGGCGAGCTCTATTCACATTTAGTGAAATCTCCCATATAACCCCGACCGGGAATCGATTTAATGCTGATAAATTAAATCACATTAAAATTGCACAAGGAACTAGAGCAAAACTTTCCAAACATCCATCGGACAGATCGAAAGAACAATACATCCCAAATATTATTGATGAAGTGTTCATTTTAATTAATTAACTAACTTCAGATTAATAAGTAAATCTTTAATAACTTTTCCGACAAAGCTGATATCCATCCATTCAAAAGCTATATATTTCACGTATGTATCTAAAACTAAGAGTGTATACCCTATAATTTGAGGGCTTATCATTGTTAAAGCTTTGACCTAAATCAGTCCGCTAACTTCAGAGTTTTACATAACTAATCAAGAACTTTTACTAGTTGGATAATTCGTACGAATTAAAGTGCACAACCCCTCTAGATGATGACGCCACCGAAAAGCTTTTCTTTTTCCGACTCTTAATTTTAAAGACTCTTTGCATATAATACTAGTATAACCAAATTTTGCTAGGAATTACATTAAGTACTTTTGCAGCACCATTGGTGAAGGGTATCCAAGATTCGGCAAAGCCGAATATACCACTCTTACTTGTTTCAAGTTCATTTAAAACTCCTCTATAATGAATTTGATTCGGACAACTCTTAGTTGTGTTTATTAGTATTTAAGTTGTTTTCTTTTAAGGGAACTATTGTACATAAAATCTTTTTAAAGCGGTGAACATTTTTAGCGTTCGTTATTTTTACGAATGTCATATAATTTTGTAAAAAAACTTCTCCATTCTGAATTTTGTCATCAAAGAAGTTTTGACATTTATAACCACTAATGTTGATTCCGGGGATGTGAATTATAGTGAAACTTTAACCGATTTGTATGAAATTTGATACAGTAGCTCACACTGGGTGATGTAGGGGATGTTGGATATCAAGCAATCGGTCGGTTTTACTTGGAAAGCCCAAACTTATTTTGGTCTTTCCCTCATCTCAACTTTGGACTCTGACCTCCTCGTAATATCGCCTGGTTAGCTACCTTAACACCCGTTAAAATAGTGAGATAACAAGTGCCGCGTGCTTGTCCCGTATGAACCCACTCCTGGAAAAAAATCCTTTTATGAAAAAGCAAAAAATTAAAACAAAAACGCCCCCTCTAATGTTGACGACCACCGCAAACGAATAAAGGATCATGATTTAAGGTTTTGTACCTGGAATATTCGAATTCTTTACAGATGAAGTGCCCTGATCCAGTTGATGGATGTAGTCTAAGATAGAATGGCCACGGCGTCGCCAAACATCAAAAGGTCACCTGTATTGTAGCCCTCATGATATTAAGCATGTTTGGTAGCGGTTTTATGGTAAGCAAAAGATTAAGAAATCTCGTTTCAAGGTTCAACCTAATAAGCGGAAGGTTACTTTAATCTAAGCCTGATGTATACACCCGCTTCCACAGAAGAAATAGACTACGAAGACTATGACCTGCTTGAAGTAGTTTATAATAGATGCCCTAGTCATAACGTAAAAACAAGTAAGAAAAGCTATAGTCGGTCAAGCCCGACTATATCATATCCTTCACTACTAAGGTCAAATATGGACCAACGATTAAACAAGTTCTCCTTAAGTCTTAGAGACACATACATACATACAAAATTTCGAGATTTATATCATTTCCGGATAAGGGCCTGATATGGGAGCTAGGGTCAATTGTGGACCGATTGTTACCAAATTTTGGTTATTGGTTTTTGTACTTTTATGTGTATATAAAGGTCTTTTGAGAATGTGTCTTGTATGGAAGGTATGGTCAAATATGGGCCGATTTCCACAAAATTAGAAACACTGATTAAGGTTATGATAAGCAATATTTGTGTTGAATATTATTAAAATACAACAAAATTTCTGGCTGTAAAGAACTAATAACTCTATTCTGGGAAGGCATCCCTATGGGAGGTACCCGAAATTTCACCCAAAAAGAATTGGGATCGTTCTTGGACCAAAATATGAGCCTGTGCCAAATTTCATCAAATTATCTTTAAAGTTACGACCTGTAGAATGATAACAAGCTTACATGGATAACCGGCCAGCCAGCCGAACGGACATCGTTAAAACAACTCAGGAGTCGATTGGTATACTAAAAGGGGGGGTCTCAGACCAATATTTCTATGCGTTACAAACATCAGCACAAACCCAATATACCATTTCCATCTATGATGGTGAAGGGTACAATAATCTTGGTGATTTTAATGTAAAGATTGGAAAAGAAAGCTGCTTTGAATCTACTATCGGAAAGTTCAGTCTTCATAACGTAACGACCGACAATGGAATGGGGTTGATCTCCTTTGCGGCTGCTCGAAATATGAGTGAGCGGCACCAGGTTCAAACACCTAGACATGCACAAAGCAACATGGGTGTCACCAGACCTAATATTAAACAAAATCAGATAGACCAAGTTTTAATTGGCGCGAGACTCGCATCAAGTGTAATTAATGTGCGTTCTATGGCAATCTCAATATACCCCCCTTCTTTTTGATGGTGGGTATAAAAAGGGGAAGTTATATATATATATATATATATATATATATATAAGAATTATAGCCAAATGTTGACCGATTGTAACAAAATTGTACACACTGGCTGGTATTTATATAGAACTTATTGTTGCAAAATTTAGTGGCCATAGCTGTCATAGTTTCTAATTTAATAGCTTTTAACTGGCCTTTGCTACATTTTTTTTTGGATTCCGGGAGTGTTTTTTATATGAGAGCTATAGTCAAATATGAACCGATTCCTATAAAATTTGATATACTGACCAAGAGTTGCATAAAACTTCTTTATCTTATCTTATATTCTTAAACGAGCAATAATTGTATATATATATATATATATATATATATATATATATATATATATATATATATATATATATATATAGAATGGCTATCTCGAAAACGGCTCTAACGATTTTGATAAAATTTTGACAGTGGGTACCTTTTTTGATGTATAGGTCGAAGAAGAAGGGAATTTTGGAACCTTTGCCTCTAAGAGGGTAAAAACGGGTAAAAAGAGGAAATAATCGAAAACTATATATCTCCTAAGGTAATAGGTATAGAAACAAAATTAAAATTACGTTTTAAACAGCTATGAAAATAAGCGGACAGGTGTTTGGTACTTTTTTGAAACTATGTACGGTAGGGGGTAAAAAAGGGTGAAAATTGTTTTTTTTTTGTACTTTTTTAACCCACTCTTATTTTTTAAGCCAAAGAATATAGAAAGGAACTTTGTACTGCAGTCAATAGATGTGAAAGAAATATTGAACACGTATTTGGTACTTTTTTGATTTTGGGGCCAAAATGGGTAAAAAAGGGATAACATGATAACTTAACATCTCAAAAAGTAATATGAATAAGAATTATGTTAACTGCGTTTTAATTCAATTGGTACCAAAGAAGTACCAAATATGTATACGGAGCTTTTTGAAAGTAGGGGATAAAAAGGGGAAAAAATGAGTAATGTTATAACTTTTAAACAAATGAGTGTTTGTATGTATGTTCTTTATAGAATAGTAAACTGTGAATTTGATCATGTTATGCTCTTTAGCGAAGATGTTGCGGATAAGCCGGCGAAGGTTTTTAATTTGGTAATACTAATTTCCGTTAGGTGGCGCCACTGAAAATTACTAAAAATTAATTAAATCGTAAACTGTACACTTGATCATGCTATGAACTTTAGCAAAGTTGTAGCGCATGAGCCGGCAAAGGCTTTTTATTTGTTGTAAATAATTTCCGACAGGTGGCGCTACTGAAAATTACTCAAAATCGATTTAATCATAAGCTGTACATTTAATCATGCTATAATCTTTAACAAAGTTGTTGCGGATAAGCCGATGAAGGTTTATTAATGGGAATGACCAAAGTCCGATAGGTGGCGCTACTGAAAATTACTCAAAATTAATTAAATCGTAAACTGTGCATTTGATCATGTTATAATCATAAGTAAAGTTGTTACGCATAAGCAGACGAAGGTTTCTTAGTTGGTATGAACAACTTCAGGTGGCGCCACTGAAAACTACTCAAAATGAATTAAATCATAAATTGTGCATTTGATTAAGCTATAATCTTTAGCAAAGTTGTTGCGCATGAGTCGACGGAGGTTTCTGTTGGTATGACCAATTTCCAAAATTTTTAAAATGAGTTAAACTGTAAACTATGCATACTATGTGTTGATCGGACAAAATCAATAAAATAATTCAAAATTAACTAAATATTTGTACAATGTATTTCCTCTAAATTTATTTTACTACTTTATAAAATAAAATATATAAAAAATTTTAAAATTTGCCTAAAAATGCTTATCATAAAGCTCCGAGCAAGGCTCGGTCAACCAGGTACTTCCAAATTTAGTCGTCATAGCTATTACAATTGTATTCAATTTATCACCATTAATGTGTTTTCCGGATCGGGGTTATATGGGAGCTCTAACTAAATGTGAACCGATTTCGTCCATTTGCAATACAAATTTTCAATATATTGAAAATACATTGGTAAAATTTTGTTCCTCTAGCTCTTTTTTGTGTTTCCGTAAGTTTTTTATATGGGAGCTATGGTCAAATGGTGACCGATTGTGACAAAATTTTGCCCTTTGGTTGGCATTGACATAAGATTTCTTTGTGCTAAATTAAGTGGCCAAAGTTATTACAGTTTATTAATTATTGGCATTTAAGTGTATTTTAGGTGGAATTTAGGCTGTTTCCGTAAGTTTTTTCTATGGGAGCTATGGTTAAATGTGAACCGATTTGGATGAAATTTTATATGCTGCCTAGTACTTATGTAAAACTTCTATGTACCAAATTATATCATCATAGCTATTATAATTTGTCATTTATTAACAAATAAGCAATTAGCCTAGATGAGTTTATACTGGAGCTATGGTCAAATGTGAACCGATTTCGCCCGATTTCAATACCAAAATGAAATATGAAGAATATTTATGCAAATTTCAGTGACCTGTATCCTTTCGTTAAGGTTTTATCGTGCCGACAACAGACAGACAGACGGACATCGCTCAATCGTCTTAGAATTTTATAAGGATTCGGAATATACTTCAATTTTGGTTTTTGAGCCAATATTAAGAAAATAACAAACGGAATGACAATCTCAATATACCCCCCATTTATTTTGATGGTGGGTATAAAAATTTAAATTTGGTAATTACACCCTTCACCACCATAGGTGGAAAGGGTATTATAAGTTTGTGCTGATGTATGTAACGCATGGAAATATTTGTATACCAATAGGCTAAGTATCACTTTCTGAGTCGATTTTGCGTTGTCCGTCCGTCCGTCCTTCTGGCTGGCTGGAACCTAGAGTGGTTCGAAAAAAAATTTGAGTCAGTCACCCCCTAGGATTACAGATAATGTCAAAACAATTCCAAAAAATATTTTTTTATTTTTTTACCACGCCTACAAATTCCGCCCTTTTAGTATTTTGTTCACTGTGTCGCCATCTTAAGTCCGATTATAACACTTTATACATCGATGTTTAGGGCTCTGTAAGGCCTACATTTCTCTCTTTGATAGTTTTTTGCAACCTCGTCAATTTCTAGTCATAACTTTTTAAAATTCAAGTCGTACCCACCCTAATCAAATCGAGTAAAGATCTATATTTTAGAAGTTATGACTATAAATTGACGTGGTAGTAAAAAACTATCAAAGAGAGAAATGTAGCCCTTACAGAGCCGAGAACACCGATATATAAAATTTTATGATCGGACTTAAAATGACGACACAGTGAACAAAATACTAAAAGGGCGATATTTGTAGGCGTGGTAAAAACATATTTTTTGGAATTGTTTAGACATTATATTTAATCCTAGGGGGTGACTGACATAACTTTTTTTTTTGTATGGATGGCGAACCGCTCTACTGGACCCCCTTGTAACCAAACTACAAGTCGCAATTCTAAAGATAATTTGATGAAATTTGACACATTTTTTGATAATGGGACCATGGCTATTAAAATTCGTCAAAATCAGTCCATTATTTATGGTACCTCCTTTAGGTCCCACTTCCCGGAATTTATATATTGGCCACAAAAATCAATATTTTTTCATACAATTTAAATCAAAAACTGCTTATGTAAACTAAAATCACTGTACCAAATTTCGTTAAAATCGGTCCACATTTGACCATAGCTCCCAAACAAACTTTTCTTTAAAAACGAACTTAAATCGGTCCACATTTGACCATAGCTCCCATACAAACTTTTCTTTTAAAAACGCACTTAATGAGAAAAAAATCACTAAAACGCTCGTAAATCTGAAGATAATGAGCATTTTAAATTTATTTTGCATACATAATTTAGGTAAAAACTGTAATCAATTTGTCAAATTTCGAGATAATCGGTCGACATTTGACCCTAGCTCTTATATAAGTCCAAATGACGGAAACAGCTTAAATACAAAAGTTTTGAGAAAATGTTTGTATGGTGGTAAAATTTAGTAAATATTTGTCTTTATACAGGAAGAAGAACACCTTTGACCCTTGTGGTGAAGGGTATCGTATGGTCGGGCTTGACTGACTATAGCGCTTTCTTACTTGTTTTTTAATTTATTTTTCCAAGTGAGTCTGGCCAGGGATCGAACTTGGGCCTCTGGTATGCTAGGCGGATGACTAACCTGCTATACCACGACGGTTCACGCCAAGGTAAGAATACGCTTGCTTTTATCTCGAAACAGACAGTCGGAAGCGCAAAGAAAGTTTGATGACGTGAAGCTAAAATTACAGCTCAATTTCTCGGAGAAAATAAAGAAATGATAAAACTGAAAAATGTTTGTGTGTTTCTGTTCGGATGATAATCTGCGCTTTATGTTGATATTTGTTGGACACAATAATAATAATTCGTATTTATTCAGTCCCTCAAATTATACATAATGTGAAGTTTTCGCTCTGTCTAGAATTAGGGATAATCCTCCTGATGAGATGGTCTAACCAACCATCGAAACGCGTCGAGGAAAGGTTTCCCCACCAACATTTTTTGGTTTTATCAAAAAACTATTTATTACAATAATAAATAATTGTAATAAATTGGGATTCTTAGTGCAATACACTACAGTAAATTCCGAAGGAAAAAGAAAAGGGTATCGTATAGTCGGTCTTGACCGTCTATAGCACTTTCTTACTTGTTTTAACTTGTATATAGCCCATCCTATACATTAATCACTGGAATAAGTGTATGATTTCATAACGATTTTTTTCTGAACTGGCACTTTTAGAAAAAAAATAAACTTGGCATTACTTTTTAATGGTTGGTGAATGTATTTGATAAAGATTAAAATGTTGTTACATCTACTTATTAAGGACACAAACCTATTAAATGATATAAAAGCATTGCCATAGCAAATAAACTGAACTAGAACAGAACTAAAATAGAAATGAATTGGATTTGATTCAAAAACAAAACTAGAACTTACCTAGAGCTGATTTTGGAACTGAACTGGACTAGAGCTGATTCGAGAACTGGATCCGTAGCGAAATTTAATTAAATTAAATAAAAACACTGAAGATTTTTAATATTTTGCAAAATGGTTTGTACAATTTATTTGAATATATTTTAATTGGTTTTTTACAGTTTTGGTAAAATAAATAGGTACAGTTTTATAGTTTAATCTTATAAAATAGTTAAAGGTTGAAATTAATTACAAAATTAGATGATCATTTAAAAGAGATTGATTTATTTTAATTAAATATTTTAAAATTTTGTTAACAAATGTTATATGAAAAAATTAAAAATAGTTATTTCTATTTAGTACTAGTTTTAAGCAAATGCCACAATTGTCTCATTTAAAATATGGAAAGTTATATAATTTTTTTTAAATTAAAAACCATATCTCAAATGAAAGAAATGGCATTTGAAATTTTATGGAATTTTGTTAATGAAATGAGATGGAATTTTGGGGCATTTTTACAATTTAGGGGGGAGTTTATACAAGTATAAGTGCAATAACTTATTAACTAAAAAAGGAGATACAGAGTGCAATTACATTAATTTAGAAATTATTAAAGATAAATTTATAATTTAAATAATTTTCAAACTCTATTTATAAAATATTTTCTTAAGTCTTTTTTTAAGTTTTTAAAGTTTTGTTTGTAAAAAGTTATTAAGGATTTAAGATTATTATCTTATATAATTTTCCATTTGATTGCTTTCTAATATTTATTCAAATTGTATTTAAATTGTATTCAATTTCTTAAGTTTTAATGAATATAATCAAGGGGTTCTCTCTCTGTATTCATCCCCCCTTTAGCTTTTGTTTTGGGTTGTTAAATAATAATTTGCGTAAGACACTAGCAATTACAGTGAATATCCCCTTTTTCATGGTCATTTGCTGCAAAAGAGCATCCAAAGCTAGTGCTACTCCAAAAAGGATGAAATATTGAAAAGGACTTGTTAACAAGTGTCGAAGAAATGTGAATATTCTTATTCGTTTTTAAGTTATAGTAAATGGGAAGTATACCCAAGCCAACGGGCTAGACAATCTCTTTAAAGATCTTTTGAAATTTTGTCTTAAGAAATCAGAAAGAGAGAAGATCTAGAATGTTTTTATATATTTTTATAGTTTTTTTTTAAGCAATTTTGTTAATTGTACAATTAACCATTTGCTAGGAAATTTTAGAAATTGAAAGAAATTTTTTTAAAGAAAAATTAAAAAAAAAATGTTGGAAAAATGTTTAAATTAAGAAAAATTAAAGAATTTGTATTCAAAACATTTTTAAGGACTTTCTGTTAATGTATAATACATATATTATATTAGTATATCGTTTTTTGCATAAGCTTTCAATTATATTCAAGTTTCTTAAAACATAGTTTTCCTTAGATGTATAAATTTGCGTTTTTTTTTTAACAATATACATTTTTTAAGATATATTCAAAAATTTAAAAGAATTTTTCAAAAACTGGTTATTTTCCAAATTAATTTGTTTAAGACTTTTAGTTAAGATAAAGTTTTACAATCTTGTCAAAAGGTTTCCAACGATATACAAAATTTGAAAACTAGTCTTATTTTTTAATATTAAATTTCTGTATTTAAATTTTTCGGTTTATAAAACTGTGATAGTTGAAAAAACCGACAAAAGGGAGACCTAGTGGGTGAAGATAACTCCAATATGCTGAATTCATTAGTGCTAACCGTTTTTTTAGGTTAGCTCTAGTTTTCGAGATATAGCGTTATTTAAAAAAATAAAGGAGGTTACGCAAAAAATATTCTCGTAACTCAAAAACTGTTTATTTTTTTGAACTAAGTTAAAATATCGAAATTAGGCAACAAAATTATCTTTCAGAACCAATAATTATTTTTATAATCCGAGCAGTGGTTTCAGAAATACTTTTTTTTGTTTGAAAATTTTTTTTTGAAAAATGGAGAAGGTTGCGCCATTATTATACGCGTAACTCAAAAATTATTTATTTTCTTGAACTAAATAAAAAACCGAAATTCGGTAACAAAATTATTTTCCAGAAACATTTATTACTTTTTATTCCGGGCAGTCGTTTTGGTAATACATTTTTTTGTTTGAAAAAATTTTTTTTTTTTTTTGAAAAAATTACAAAAATTTCCATATCCAAAAAATTGTTTTTTTGCAAACAAAAAATGTATTTCCTAAACGACTAATCGGATTAAAAATATAATTATTGTTTCTGAAAGATAATTTTGTTGGCGAATTTCGATTTTTATACTTAGTTCAAGAAAATAAACAGTTTTCGAGTTACGCTAATATTTATGGCCCAACCTCTTTTATTTTTTATAAAACGCTATAACTCAAAAACTAGAGCTAGCATACAAAACGGTAAGCACCATTGAATCCATTTAGTTTAAGAAAATAAACAGTTTTCGAGCAACGCCAATAACTATAGCTCCCTTTTGTGTAACTGGTCTCGATATTTTGTTGAAATAATATTAAATTTCCAGCGATGTATAAATTCGTTTTTCTTTATGATTTTGAAAATTTTAAGGCTGTTTTTTTTAACTTTTTTTTTAGTTAAAGTTATTTTATTTAAGACTTTTCTTTGATATATAAAAAGTCATGTCTAAAGATTTCTAATGATATACAAAATCTCAAAACTAGTTTTTGTGGAGTCAAAATTTTCATAGATAAAATATGTCGTTTTGTAATAAAGATTTTGTTAAAATATTGTTTAAAGTTTTTAATACAAAGATTTTCAGTGATGATATATAATTTCCAGATGATGTATAAATGATAAAAACCTTTTATGAATAGTTTTGAAAATTTAAAAGAATTTTGAAAATTTAAAAATTATTTGGAATGAATTTTAATTTGATATGTAAAAGTTTTGCAATCATATCTTAATAATTCGAATGATATATACAATTTTAAGATTTTAAGATTTTTAAGATTTAATTTCTGTATCAAAAATTTTAGGTTAATATATAAAATACTCTTTTTTTTTGTTTTTGATTTTGTTAAAATAGTATTAAATTGTCTTAAGACAAAGATTTCCTGTGATGTATAATTTAGTTTTTCTTAATGGTTTCAAATCTTTAAAAAAATATTTTAGAAATTTAAAATGATTTTTATTAGATTTTTGGTTAATTAGAAAAATTTGTATGAAAGAATTTGAGTTTAATTTTTTTTAGACTTTTCTTTGATATATAAGTAGTCTTATCTAAAGATTTCCAATGATGTACAAAATCTAAAAACTAGTTTTTGTCTTTAATATAAAATTTCTGAGAACTGAAGATTTCCATAGATAAAATATATCGTTTTGTTATAAAGATTTTATTTAAATATTGTTTAAAATTCTAAGTACAATGATTTCCGGTTATGTATAAATTTGTTAACGATAAAAATCTTTCAAGAAGAATTTTGAAAATTAAAAAGAATTTTTAAAATTTAAAAATTTGTATGAATAAATTTGACGTAAATTTATTTAAGACTTTTCTTTGATATATAAAAAATTGTGCCATCATGTCTAAAGATTTCGAATGATGTATAAAATCTCAAAACTAGTTTTTGTTTTTTTTTTTAAGATTAAATTTTCGTATCAAAAATTGTAGGATAATATAAAAAATACTTGGTTTCTTGGTTTGTTGAAATAATATTAATAATTGTCTTTAGACAAAGATTTCCAGTGATATATAATTTAGATTTTCTTAATGATTTATATCATCAAAAATGGTTTGGAAACTTTTATCGTATTTTAGAAAATGTTTACGAAAGCATTTGAGAATTAATCTCAAATACTTTCATTAAATGAAATCTTATGACTTTCCCTTGATATATCAAAAGTCTTGCGATCTTATCTCAAGATTTTCAATGATGTACTGAATTAGTTATTGTTTTTAATATTACATTTTCTTAATCTTAAATGATGTTCAAAATCTCAAAACTAGTCTAATTATGTTTAATATTGAATTTCTTTATCTAAAGTGAAGTTTTCCAATGATATATATAAACATTTTTTTCAACAATATTTTCGGAATTCAATAATATTTTGAAATTTTTTTTGATATTGAAATTTTTTTAATAAATCACAAATTCCAAATCTAAATTTTTTATATATATATAGAAAAAAGTGTTTTCTTTTTGAATATTTTCTATTGCCAAGTATTTCCTAATTATTTTAAATAATTTCAGTTGTTAATGATTTCCGTTAAAGTATGAAAACTTGTTATCTCGTATATATTTTATGATTTGATGTATAATTTTATTCAAAATTTATCTTTTTCTAATGATATATTTAAAAAGTTAAATTTATTTCTTAAAGACTTTTCGATGATATATAGAAATTCTAAAAAATGATTTTCTGCAATAGTTTTTGTTGATATACATATATATTTTCTTTATCTAAAGATATCCAAAGATGTATTAATTTGTTTGTTATAAAGTATTTCTAAGTGATATACAATTTTTTTAAGAGAAATATAAGTCCAGTTCACAAGCCGTTTCAAATAGTCTAGCATCGTAGCATTTGCAAATCAGTACCTATATCATATTAAACATTATCCATTTAATTTTAATATAAAGTTTTTGATTGGTCATATCGATTTGCAAGTGCTACGATGCTAGACTATTTACAACGGATTGTGAACTGTTCAATATTTTTTTGTAAATGCTTATGATACAGGCTTTCCGCTTATAAAATTGTATCAAAACATGATTTTTGTAATTGTTTTTTGTTGAAATTTTAAAAATATTTATCTCTAGATTTCCAATGATGTATAAATTTGTTTTATATTTAATTATGCATGATGATGTATGAAGGTTAAGATCATTTGCTGCAGGCTAACCTTCAATTGATTTGAAAAATTGTAGGATAATATAAAAAATACTTGGTTTCTTGGTTTGTTGAAATAATATTAATAATTGTCTTTAGACAAAGATTTCCAGTGATATATAATTTAGATTTTCTTAATGATTTATATCATTAAAAATGGTTTGGAAACTTTTATCGTATTTTAGAAAATGTTTACGAAAGCATTTGAGAATTAATCTCAAATACTTTCATTAAATGAAATCTTATGACTTTCCCTTGATATACCAAAAGTCTTGCGATCTTATCTCAAGATTTTCAATGATGTACTGAATTAGTTATTGTTTTTAGTATTACATTTTCTTAATCTTAAATGATGTTCAAAATCTCAAAACTAGTCTTATTATGTTTAATATTGAATTTCTTTATCTAAAGTGAAGTTTTCCAATGATATATACAAACATTTTTTTTCAACAATATTTTCGGAATTCAATAATATTTTGAAATATTTTTTTGATATTGAAATTTTTTTAATAAATCACAAATTCCAAATTTAAATTTTTTTATATACATATATAGAAAAAAGTGTTTACTTTTTGAATATTTTCTATTGCCAAGTATTTCCTAATTATTTTAAATAATTTCAGTTGTTAATGATTTCCGTTAAAGTATGAAAACTTGTTATCTCGTATATATTTTATGATTTGATGTATAATTTTATTCAAAATTTATCTTTTTCTAATGATATATTTAAAATTTATTTCTTAAAGACTTTTCGATGATATATAGAAATTCTAAAAAATGATTTTCTGCAATAGTTTTTGTTGATATACATATATATTTTCTTTATCTAAAGATATCCAAAGATGTATTAATTTGTTTATTATAAAGTGTTTCTAAGTGATATACAATTTTTTTAAGAGAAATATAAGCCCAGTTCACAAGCCGTTTCAAATAGTCTAGCATCGTAGCATTGGCAAATCAGTACCTATATCATATTAAACATTATCCATTTAATTTTAATATAAAGTTTTTGATTGGTCATATCGATTTGCAAGTGCTACGATGCTAGACTATTTACAACGGATTGTGAACTGTTCAATATTTTTTTTGTAAATGCTTATGATACAGGCTTTCCGCTTATAAAATTGTATCAAAACATGATTTTTGTAATTGGTTTTTGTTGAAATTTTAAAAATATTTATCTCTAGATTTCCAATGATGTATAAATTTGTTTAATATTTAATTATGCATGATAATGTATGAAGGTTAAGATCATTTGCTGCAGGTTAACCTTCAATTGATTTTGTTGTTATATGTATAAAATCTTTTGTATTAACATTTTCAATGATATATATGTTTTTTTGATCTAAAATTTATTATTAATGATATACAATTTATTATAAGAACATTACAAAAAAAAAAAAAAAAAAACAAAAATTGAATGAAATACTAGTCAATTTTGAAAAAATTAAAAATTTAAAAATTTTCATTATATAGACTTTCCGTTAATATATAAAAAGTCTAAAAAGTTCCATTGATGTATGAATTTGCTTAATATTAAGTTTTCATTTTCGAAATGTAAAGAGGTTTAATAATTTATTATAGAGTTTTAGATGTTATATAAAACCTTTAGATTTTTTCAAGATTTCAAAAGTGAAGTTCCGTGATAGTAGCTATGAATTTAACTCGGGATCCCGCATTAGACCGGTAATGGCAAAAATATATTTCAAACTCGAGAATATGTTGGTGATAAGGTTTGTCTTCCAGAATTATGAAAAAATTGTTAAAGCTGTTGATAATTGTCCTCAAGGATATCAAATATTCGAGCTTCCATTTTTGTTATTTATAAATTTGAATTTATTTTTTTAAAAGTCCCCGAGTTTTTTTTTTAATATTGAATTATATTAATAGATTTTAAGCTTTTTTTAGGCATATAAAATATGTATTTATGAAGTTATATAAAACAGGTTTTGAAAATGATAGATCGAATTTAAATTATAAAGTTTCTGGTGATATATAAAATAATTTTTATTTTATGGACTAGACATTTTTTTTCTTTAAGTAAAAAATATGGTATTTTTGGGATATTAATAAAACGAAAGCGTTTTTTGAAACTCTTTAAAGCTCTTTTCCGTATTTGAAAATGTATATATATTTTTTTCGGAATGTTAATATATGTTTTTTGATCTTTCCAGTGATATATAAATTTGAATAATATTAAGTTTGTTCCGATTACACAATAAATTGAACGATACCTGTTACAATTGTTATTGTTTATTTTTTTGCTTCATAAGTTTTCATTTTATTTATTACTTTGGTTAAGCTTTCGATAAACTATTTTTTTTTAAATTTAATAAAATTTTTTAACATTAAAATTCAAATTTGAAGTCTTTTTGATATCTGTTTGGTTAAAGTTTTTCAAGATAAGCTTTTGATGTGTAAAGTTTTCATAAAAGCTTTAGTTTATTTTATTATAATACAAAAATTTACAAAAAACTTTTGATGTCTTTAATTGTTTTGAACAAAAGCTTTGATAGGCCTTAGAGTTTTATAATATCAGTAGGTTTAGGTTGTAAGAAATTTTTAAATAAAATTTGGATAGTTTTTTTTCTGTCATTTGACAGATACAAAGTTAATCCATTTTTTTGATACATGTTACAATTTAAATTTAAATTCTTTTAGTAGAGCTTTGGAAAACCTAAATATGACTAAAAAGCTTTTTATTATTTTCTTAAAATTTTAACATCAAAATTCAATATTTAAAGTCTTTTTCGATTTAAATTTTGTCAAAGTTTTTTAAGATAAGCTTTTGCTGAATGAAGTTTTCATTTGTACTCGTTGTCATAAAAGCTTTTATGATATTTGTCAATTTTATTATATACAAAAATTTACAAAAATATTGTTAAATATCATTAATTTTTTTAACGACTGTATTAAAGAGCTTAAAAGCTTTTATTTTAATAAAACTTTTTAATTTTGATAATTTATTTTATTTGATTTTTTTTATTTGAGCTTTGGATAAAAAGAAAAAGAAATATGACTGATAAGCTTTTCTTCAAATTTATTCAAAATTTTAACGTCTAAATTTAATATTTAAATTGTTTTTTAATTTAGATTTTGTCAAAGCTTATCAAGATACTAAGGCTTTTTCTGAGTCAAGTTTTCATTTGTTGTAGCTGTCATAAAAGCTATAATGATATTAGTTAATTTTTTTATAATACACAAATTTACAAAATCTTTTGATAAATTAAATTTTTTCAATAAGTGGTAAGATAGGTCTTAGAGCTTTCTAATACTATTAGAGCTTTCTAATATTAATAGAATTATTGCGTTTTTGTTCTTTCGTTGATCAGTATATGCTTTTAGTTGATTAACTATTTCAAGTAGTTGCCATAAAAAAGCTTTAAAGCTTATTGTTATATATGTCTCCAATGATTATAATTTATGTATATTTTTATTATAATTTTAATCTAAAATTTTCTAGTTGATTTAATATTTAAAGTATTGGCCATAAAAGAGCTTTAAAGTTGTATAATTGTAAATAGTTTTTTCTAATTTTAATCTAACACACATTTTTCAGTATGAGCTTTTAGTTGATTAAATTTTTAAAGTAGTTGCCATAAAAAGCCTTAAGCTTAATAAATATAAATAGTTTTTTTTTTTATTAAAAAAGTTTTGGAAACAAGTATTTTAAAGTTTTTTCTGTTAAATTTAATAATTTTGTATTATGAACTTTCAACAAAGCTTTTACTCTAAAATTGTTTTATATACGTTCAGTAGATAACAGAAAGCTTTAATTTTCAAAGATGGCGGCTTATTTTATTTCAATAAATCTTTGTTTTAATGAGCTTTTGATAAACATGTGAGATTTTGTAATAACAAAAATTTTAAAGACATTTTTGGCAAAGTCAGAATGTATTTTTAAGAAGGGCTTTTAATCTTAAAATTATGTTGCATAGCTTTGTTTTATAGTTATTTTAAGTCAGAATAGCTTTGACATAGTTTAAAGTATTTTGTTATTAAAATTTTTAAATTCAAAAGCAAAAGCTTTAAAAGATAATACGTTTTAAATTTTTTATAATTCAATTTTTTTTTAAATGGGTTTACTATTACTATTTCCTATAGTTGTTATAAAAAGCTTTCGACATTTTTTTGTAATAAATTAAAAAGATATTAATTCAAATTTTACTTTAAAGTTTGATATTGATTTTGAATATAACAATACTAGTCTCTATTGTTGTTATAGAAAGCTTTCGAGCTTTTTTTGGTTGTAACTTTTAAAAATTAAAATATATTTTATTTGATAATGTTTTTAATTTGGTGGAGATTTAAATTTTAATTATTTTAAGCTCTTGATTTTGTTAAAAAATGCTTTTAATGTTGTTCAATTCAGAATTAAGATATTTAGTAAAATATAGAATTTTCAATTTGTTTTAATTTTGAAATTTAATTTCTTAAAAAGTAATTAGAATTTAATGTTTTTTTTTTTAAATGAGCTTTTGATATTTCTTCTAGTTGTTATGAAAAGCTTAAAAGCTTTCCATTAATATCTTTTCTAGTTAGGTGTCTTGAAATTATAACTTTTGTGTGGTTTGATATTTAAATCAGATTCAATTTTTGAGATGAGCTTTTAATCATCAAATGTTTTTGTAAAGCTTTTAAGCTTCATTTTAATTTTCTTGCCAATATAAAGCTTTATTTTGAATAATATAACTTTACAAATATATTAGGAGCTTTATAGAATTTATAGAATTTTTAATTTAAGTTTTTAACGATAAAGCTCTTAATTTCTTAGAAAACAATCAGAATTTAATATTTTTTTTCGATATTTCTTCTAGTTCTTATAAAAAAACGTTAAAACTTTCCACAAATACTGATTCTAGTTAGTTATCTTGAAATAATAGCTTTTGCGTGCTTTGACGTTCAAAACAGATTTAATTTTAAGATGAGCTTTTGATCCTCAAATGTTTTTGTAGTTTATTTTTGTTGTTTGTGTAGCTTAGTTTTATTTTTTTTTCTGCCAATATAAAGCTTTAATTTGAATAATTTAACTTAATAAAGACATACGGAGCTTTACTGGTTTTGGGTAAGGCATAAGCTTTCAAGTTTTTCAATTCTGAGTTAGCTAATTTATTAATATATAGAACTTTAAATTTAAGTTTTAAACGATAAAGCTCTTAATTTCTTAAAAAGTAATTAGAATTTAATATTTTTTAAAATGAGCTTTTGATATTTCTTCTAGTTGTTATAAAACAGCTTTAAAACTTTTCACAAATACTGATTCTAGTTAGTTGTCTTGAAATAATAGCTTTTGCTTGGTTTGATGTTTAAAACAGGTTTAATTTTAAAATGAGCTTTTGATCTTCAGATGTTTTTGTAAAGCTTTTAAGCTTTTTATTTGAATTTGCTTTTTTTTTAATTATTTATATTTTATTTTTTTTTTGTGAATATTAATTTGAATAATTTAATTTTTTAAAGACATAAGGAGCTTTGCTGGTTTTGGGTAAGGCAAAAGCTTTTAAAGTTTTTCAATTCAGAATTAAGTAAAATATAGAATTTTAAATTTGAAACGATAAAGTTCTTCATTTCTTAAAAAGTAATTAGAATTTCATATTTTGTTAAGTCAGCTTTTAATATTTCTGCTAATTTTAAAAGGCTTTTAAACTTTCCGATAGTACTTATTCTAGTTAGTTTTGATATAAAAGCTTTTGCGTGGCTTGATGTTTAAAATAGATTTTATTTTATGATAAGTATTTAATTCTCAAATGTTTTTGTGAAATTTTTTAATCTTTAATTTATGTTGATTGATGTCATTTAGACTATTCTTAGTTTTGGGTAAAGAAAAAGCTTTTAAAGTTGTTAGATTCAGAACTTAGTGAATTGTAAAATTTTCAATTTATATTAAATTTTATAACAAAAAAATATCATTCATGGTTTTGGGCAAACAAAAAGCTTTTAAAGTCCTTTAATTCAGAATTTGGTAAAATATAAAATTTTAAATTTATATTCAATTTAAGAACAAATAATTTATAATTTTTGAAAAAATTTATTTAAGTTTTTGAAATGAGCTTTTGATTAACATTTTCGAATGGCTAATAATATTATTTTTTTAATTCTAGTTTTTTAAAAGCTTTTAAGCTTTCCACAAAAAAAATTTGTAGTTTTTTAAAGCTTTTAATTTGAAATTTTGTTTTATATTTGAAGTCGTAATAGCTTCTGTGTTGTAAAAAGCTTTTAAGTTTGTTGATGTTGTTATATAAAAAGTTAATAATATTTTTTTTATTAAAAGCTTTTAAAGATATTTAGCGTTTCGAATAGATTAATAACATTGTTTTTTTATTCCTAGTTGTTGTAAAAAGTTTTTAAATTTTGTATAGTTTTTTTTTTTTGAAAGCTTTCAAGTTGAAAATTTGTTATTGTTTGTAATAATATTTTTTTTTGATTTGCTAATACTTATGTCATTAAAAGCTTTTGAGTTTATTAATGATATTGTATAAAAAGTTAATAAGATTTTTTTTTATTAAAAGCTTTTCAAGATATTTAATTCAGAGTTTAGGTCTTTAGTAAAATCGTTTTTAAATTTCCTTTTAATTCCGTTCCAGTTTCAGAGGAATAAGCTTTTTAACTATAATCAATTTTCTATTCACGTTTTCAAAAACAAAATTTCCAATTATTCCCTTTTCGAGCAAACAAGGGAAGGAGTAAAATAAAATTTTGAAGAGTTGGGGTAGTCCTGTAAATGTGGTTTATTGTATTAGTCCTTCTTGTAACTAAAAGACTAAAAGTTTCTATATTTTCATGGGTTTCTTTGTGCTGGACAAATTATGGCGGCTGGCAAAAGATGTTTTGAGACATCAATTACTTTTTCCTGGTTGCCTGCATTGAAAATGTTGCAAGAAGACTACAAGTATGATGGATGGATGGTTGGATGTTTGGATGGTTGGATGGTTGGTTGGATGGATGAATGTATCTTATATTTGATTATATATTGATAGCAATTATCTTTTAGAAAATATTGTCCACTTGAATGATTTTGTTAAATGGCAGCTTTTAGTTTTGACTTCTTTAGGTTTTTTCCATTTAATATTTAATTAGTTTTATAAGGGTAAGAGTTTTCTTTTTATGTTGAATACTTAAGATTTTAGATGATAGACATAGACTAGTTTTTTTCGTTTTGGAGTAAAGTTAAAGGACAAAAAACTTATGAGCAAAACTTAAGAGAAGGTTTAACCACAATCGAAGAAAATATTTAGATTTTGATGATAGTTTTTAGGGTTTTTTGTTAGAGCTTTTTGTTTGATTTTGAATATTTTTGTTATGTTTAAAATTATAAAGGATATATCCTAGATTTTTAGGATAGGGGTTGAAGTTTAGCTAAGTTTTATAGTTGAAAGATTAAAGAAAAACATTTGATTATTTAAGATTTTTTAACATAATTGTCAAATAAAGCTTTTAAGCTTGGTAATTTAACTTTTTTTTATTTGCATTGACTTAAAGCTTTTATTTAATATACCTAAAATTGTTGACATCAAAATTCGATATTTGGTCTTTTCTGATTTCAATTTTATCAAAGTTTTTTAAAAAGTCTTTTTTCAATATTCAATTTTGTCAAAGTTTTTTAAAATAAGCTTTTTTGAGTTTAATTTTCATTTCTAGTAGTTTTCATAAAAGCTTTAATGATATTAGTTAATTTTATTATAATTCAAAAATTTACAAAACAAAACTTTTGATGTATTTATTTTTCAATAACTGCTATGATAGGTCTTAGAGCTTTTTATTATTAGTAAGTTTTAGTAGTAAGATTTTTTTTTATATTTAAGATTTTGTTAGCTTTTTTTCTTATGAGCTTAAAAGTTTTCTTATTGTAAATCTTATTTCAATATTTAAAATTTTATTGAGTAGTCGTTTTTAAAAAAGCTTTAAAGCTCGATAATGTAAGTAGATATTGTTTATAGGAAATAGTTTTTCTTAAAAAGCATTTGATATGATTTTTTGCTGCCAAACTTAATATAAGCTTCCATCCTGTTGTAAATTTCTCTAATTTATAAGAATTTAGTAAAACTTAAAGCTTTTATTCTAACATTTTACAGTATAAGCTTCAATCGTTTGAAAAGGCTTTAAAATAAGAATTTTTGCTGGCAAACATAACATAAGCTTTCTTTCTCAATTTCTGTAATTAATATGAATTTAGTGAAAATATGTTTTTGGTAAAGCTTTTAATCGAATATTTTAATGTTTAAGCATAAATATATATACAGCTTTTAAATTCAGCTTTTGATATATTCAATATTGATATACTATAGCTTTTATTAAATTTAAGCTTACAACTTAGTGTGCTTTATAAATAGCTTTTAAGCCCAATGGAAATAATTTTCTTTAGATTCAAAAGAGCTTTTTTCTATAATGAGTTTTAGATAACATTTCAATCGGAGTTAGAATTAATGTTTTATTTTTGTGTATGTATATTTTTATTTTTTTAATAAACACAAATTATTGGAATTTTTTCTTAAAGCTTTTGAAGATATTTTTCAAGTGATTCATGTTGTTCCAAGATTGCTTCAAAGCTTTAATAACTATATTAAGTTGTTGTCATTAAAAAGGTTTAGAAATTATTTTAAAGCTTTTTTAAAGCGTTAATAATGTTTAAAGTTCAAATGTTATTAAGGTTCACAAATTATTTAAATTTTTAAAAACTTTACAAATTCTGTTTAATTGAAATTTTGTTTTTTTAAAGCTTTTTTCTTTTTAATTGAAACTTTGTTTTTTAAAGCTTTTGAAGTTAGTTTTATCGTTTATTTAAATATAATTTAATAGCTTTAATATCTCTATTTAGTCGTTGTCATTAAAAGCTTTTAAGCTTAATCATGTTTTAAGTTTAACTGTAACAAAGGTTTACAAATTATTTAGATTTTTATTAAAATTTATTTGAATATAACTTAAAAGCTTTAATATCAATATTCAGTTGTTGTCATTAAAAGCTTTTAAGCTTAATCATGTTTTAAGTTTAACTGTTAAAAGGGATCACAAATTATTTTCATTTTTAAAAGCTTAGAAATTTTTGTAAGTTTTAATTATTGAAATATGTTTTTTTCAAAGCTTTTTAAGTTATTTTCCAGTGATTGATTTTGATCAATGATTGCTTAATAGCTTAATTAACAATATTTAGTTGTTGTCATTCAAAGCTTTCAGACTTAATAAGGTTTTAAGTTCAACTGTTTAAAAGGGTCACAAATTATTTTAAATTTTAAAAACGTTACAATTTTTTTCAATTGAAATTATTGAAATATGTTTTCTTGAAGCTTTTTAACTTATTTTACAGTGATTGATTTTGTTTAATGAGCAAACAGCTTTAATAACAATATTTACTTGTTGTCATTGAAAGCTTTCGGACTTAATGATGCTTTTAAGTTCAACAATTGCAAAGGCTCACAAATTCTTTAAATTTTAAAAAGTTTTACAAATCCTTTTAATTCTTATTAGGCTTTATGCTTTGGTATATCTTATTTTGAAATAAGTTGATTTTAAAATAAGTTAAAATTTAAGATATTTTTATAAAAAGCTTTTTTTTTTCAATTTGTATCGAAACATTTTAAGGTTAAACTTTTGGTTCGTTAAATATTATTTTATAATTTTTATTGTTTTTTTTTTAATTGTCTTAAAAAGCTCTAAAGCTTAATAATGCTATTAAGTTTCACTTTCACTTGGTTGTTAATATTTGAAATATATTTAATGTTATAAAAAGTTTTTTTTTTAATTTTCGAAACATTTTTTTAGATAAGCTTTTGATTAGTAAAAAAAAATAAAGTATTCTTAGTTTTATATTATTGTTTCTGTTAATTCTCTCAAAAAGCTCTAAAGCTTAATAATGCTATTTAATTTTATTGATATTCAAAGCAATTATGTCAAAAGCTGGTACTTGGCAGTTAATATATTTAAGATATTTTTATTAAAAGGTACAAGATATTTTTATTAAAAGGTACAAAAAGTTTTTTTTTTCGATTTGTATCGCAAAATTTTTAGGTTAAGCTTTAGAATAGTTAAATATAATTTTCAAATTTTCTTAGTTTTATATTATTGTTTTTGTAAATTCTCTCATAAACCTCTAAAGCTTAATAATGCTATTTAATTTCATTGATATTCAAAGCAATTATGTCAAAAGCTTTCACTTGGTTGTTAATATTTAAAAAGAAGCTGAACTTTAAAATATTTTTATTAGAAGCTATAAAAAGCTTTTTTTAAATTTAGTTTCAAAACATTTTTATGTTAAGCTTTTGATTCGTTAAATATAATAATCAAATTTTCTTAGGTTTATAATATTATCATTGATATTCAAAGTAATTATGTCAAAAGCTTTCAATTGGTTGTAAATATTTGAAAAGAAGCTTTATTAAAGCACAAATTAAAATTGAATAAAGTGATCTTTGGCTTGTTTTTTATTTATGATACGAGTTTTACCGAATAAGCTTATATTAAGCTTTAAATATTATAGTAATTTAGTTTATAGATTTTTTTAAAGCTTTTAAGCCTTGTGCCATGTTTATTGTTTTTGATAAAACTTTTACCTTTAGTATCCAAAGATTTAAATGCCATTTTTAAAGACTATTTTTTTCTTACTAAAAAGCTTTTAAGCCTAATGAAGTATTTTCGTTAGCTATTCAAGTTCAAATTAAAATTAGATAATGTAAAATTTTCTCTTCTTTACTATTTTTGACACAATTTTTACTTAATATAAGCTTTTGATATTTCAGTAATTTTATTTAGTTTCCAAATATTTCAACGATATTTGTTACGATCATTTTTTTTTCTTATAAAAAAGCTGATGTTAAATTTTATCCTGTTTATTATTTTTGATAACACTTTTACTCAATATAAGCTTTTAAGTTTTTAAATTTGTTTTCCAAATATTTTCATGTTATTTTTAAGGATTATTCTTTTTTTTAAAGCTTTAAGCTTTTGTTATTTTAATAGTTTAATATGGTTTCCAAAGATTTCCACATTATTTTTAATGACTTTTTTTTTCTTTTGAAAAAGCTTTTAAGCCTAATAAAGTATTTTTGTTAATTACTCAATCTCCAATTAAAGTTGAATAATGTAAACTTTTGTCTTTTTTATTGCTTATGATAAAACTTGTACCGAATATAAACTTTTAAGTTTTGTTATTTTAGTGGGTTTATTCAAAGCTTCCATTGATTTCAATGTTATTTTTAAAGATTTTATTTTTTAAAAAGCTTTAAATTTTATAAAGAATATTATTTTAAATTTCAATAATGAGCTTTTGATATTCTAAATGTTATAATTTAGCTTAAAATAAGATAAAATTGGACTGATTCCTTAGTTATTTTTTCTGAAAAAGTTAAAAATACAACAAAAGGCTTGAAAAGTTCTTGACTGCCCCTTTTTTTCTTTAAGTTTAAGATGTTAAAAATTATTAGTATTTTTTTCGGCTTTAAGGAAAGACAAGTAAAGCTTTATTTGATTGTAGCCTAAAGGCATAAATTTAAAAGGTATTTATGATTTTGAAATATTGAATTTTTCTGCTTTTTAGAGGCTAAATATGGTAGTTGTTATGAAAAGCATTTAAGATTTGTTACGATAGATTGTATAACATCAAAGCTTTTGCAAATAATGAGCTTTCAAATATTTGAATCATTATTAAAGAAACCTTTTTGAATAACTTTTTAACAATTTTGATTGATTTTAGTTTTTTTTTATTTTTTATTATTTTTTATTAAAGTTTTTGAAAGCTTTCAAAGTTTTTTTTTTTGATTTGGTTATAAAGCTTAGGTAAATCACTAACTTATTAAAATAAAACATCTTAATTTTGGTTTGTTTATTGTATAAAAGCTTTTTATTTAAGATTTTTTATTAGAGCTTTCATTGTACATAATAGCTTTTATTTAATTTCTTTTAATAAACACACTTTTAATGAAAATATAAAATTTAGTAGCTTTAGTAGATTTAGATTCTGGTCAAGTTTAAGCAAATTTTTAGTGAAACTTTGCAAGGGGAGTGGTATTTATTATAAGAGGTTATCAAGATTAATTGTGATAGTTTATTAAATATTTAAGCTTTTGTCAAAAATTAGCTTTTTTTTAAGAAATTGAAATTTGATTGAATAAAGGAAATTTTTTGATTAACTTTTTAACAGTTTACTTAATATTAGTTTTTGTTTTAATTATATCAAAGCTTTTTTTGAAAGCTTTCAATGTTTTATTTCGATTTTGTTATAAAGTGTAAGTAAATTACTGACAATCTTTATTTGGATATACACATTATAAGCTTATGAAAATTTAACTATAGTAGTTTTGGTTTGTTTATTAAAAGCTTTTTATTAAAGATTTTTTCTTAGAGCTTTATTTGTTGAAGGCTTTTTAGTTTGTTTTTTGATAAATTTAACTTTAACCAATATTTATTAATTTTGGACTACTTTTAAAAGGGATTAGTAAATTTTTTTTCCAAGTTTAAGCAATTTTTATAATATTTTGAGTGTAACATTTTAATGAGAGTTGAAAACTTTTTGAATTTTTTTTTTAAGTATTGGTACAAGTTTTAGTTTTTTAAAAAAAATTTGAACTTCATGCTATTGAAAAAAAACAAAGGATTTTTGTTATAATATTTATTTAGTTCAAAAATTCATATGAAAGGAACCCCTAATCACCTGATATTCAGTCGAAAATGAGGTAAGATTCAAGAATCTTTTTAGACAACTTTCATTTTAAAACTGAACTAAAATCATATAAATATTTTTTTTTTTAAATTCTGAAATAAAGGGAATAACTTAATTTGTTTTTTTTTTGTATTTGACGTTAATTTATACAAATTTAAATTTTACACATTTTTTAAGAAAAGTAACCCGTCACTTTTGCCCTTTGTTTTGCCAAAGGAGGGGTAAGGTTTTAAACACTTTTTATTAAACTTTCCAAAATGTGAAAGAAATGCGGATTTAAATTAATTTTCAATAAATAAATAAATATTGAATTTTTTTAAATTAATGAATTTTCTAAAATCGAATTTTTATTTCAAATCAGATTTTTTTGTTTAATATATTAAATATTTGAATTTAAGCTTTTTGTACCAATACTTTCTTCCATAAAGATTTGAATTGTCAGTTTTTTAATACACAAAATATTTAAAATTTGTTTTGAAGTAAGCTTTTTTTTTTGGGATCTCAAGTTTAAATTTGAATTTTTGAAGCTTTAAATATTTGTCAATATTATTTTTTCAGTTAAATTTGTCTGCTTTACTAAAGAACAGAATGTAATTAAGAATTTATGAGCTTAAAAGCTTATTCGTAATGTTTTGCTAAAACAAAATATTTAGCAATAAAAAAGTGTATTTCCTTTAAAGATGCTTGAAAAGCTTATCTTTGTTTAAGAGTATCAGTTTCTAAATACAGAAAAATTTCAAAATTATTGTTTTGGAGAAAGCTTTTTTTGGATCTCAAATATAAATTTGAATTTTTTGAAGCTTTTAATATATGACTATATTATTTTTTAAATTAAATTTGTCTGTTTTACTAAAAATTTTAATTTTGAATTCTTTGAAAAGGTGTTTTTTGATTATATCAAGTTATTGAGCTTTAAAGCTTATTCCTAATATTTTTGTTAAACATTTATTTTCTTTAAAAATTAATGAAAAGCTTATCTTTGCTTAAAAGTGTCAGTTTTTCAATACAAAAAAAAAAAAAAAAATTTGAAAATATTTATGTTTTGGAGAACGCTTTTTTTTTTGAATCCCAAGTATAAATTGAAACTTTTTTGAAGCTTTAATATTTGTCAATATTATTTTTTAAATTAAATTTGACTGCTTTTCTAAAAAAATTGTATTTAGAAATCTTTGAAAAGGTATTTTTTGAATATATACATCATCAAGCTATTGAGCTTTAAAGCTTATTCGTAATGTTCTTCTAAAATTAAAATTTAGTTAAAAGAGTTTATTGATTTTAGTTTAAGATTAGCCTATACACTTTGTCAATATTAGCATTAAAAGCTTCAACGGTTGGTTTCAATAGTATTGGCTTTTGTATTATTTTTTTTTAAGATCGAAAGCTCTAAGTTTTCTTTGTTTTTAGCTTTTAGTATTTTATCTAAAACTAATTTAGCGAAATTAAAACCATTTTTGTTTAATTTCAAATTTTAAATGGCCCTCCCGATATTTTTTTATGGCAATTTTTCCGGCTTAAATTTATTTTAAAGCTTAAATTTATTTTAAATTCTGAATAAGTTAAGAATTTTAGATATTTTTGTTAATATATTACTATAGTAATAAAAAGCTTTTTTTATTTGCTATCGAAATATTTGTTTGGTTAAGCTTTTAAATAATTAAATATAGTTGTCAAATTTTGTTTTAGGTGTCATTTTTAGGTGTCTTAGGAAAATTTTAAGCTTTTAAAATTAATATTTATAAATTTAAGATATTTTAATTATATGTTCTAAAAAGCTTTTTAATAATTCTGTATCTAAATATTTCTTAGGTTAAGCTTTTGATTAGTTAATTAAAATAGGAAAATTATATGATTTTAATGATTAATTTACTATTAGTTCTAAAAAGCTTTTTTTTCATTTAGTATCGGAACATGTTCTTGGTTAAGCTTTTGGTTAGCTAAATTTATTTGTCAAATTTTATTATTGATATCATTAAACTTAAGCTTAATTATGTATATCAGAAGAAAATTGTAAGCTTTTAAACTAAAGAGCTATAAATTTATGATATTTTTATTAACAGTTATAAAAAGCTATTTTCCGCTTGGTATTGAAACATTTTTTGGATTAAGCTCTTTTTTCTAGATAAATATAATTGTTAGGTTTTAGATCATTAAAAAAGCTTTTAAGCTTAAGGGCTTTAAATTTATGATATTTTAATTAATATTTGTAAAGAGTTTTTTTTTCATTTGGTATCGAAATGTAATTGTCAAATTGTATTATTGATATCATTGGATTTTTGGAAAATTGTATGATTTTAAACTAAAGAGGTACAAATGTATGATATTTTTCTTAATAGTTGTAAAAAGCTTTTTTTTATTTGGTATCGGAACATTTTTTAGGTTAAGCTTTTGATTAGTTAAATGTAATTGTCAAACTCTATTATTGATATTATAAGATTAAAGCTTTAGCTTTTAAGCTTAAGAGTTAATAATTTATGATATTTTTATTAAAAGTTCTAAAAAGCTTTTTTTTTTATTTGATATCTTAATAATTGTTAGGTTCAGCTTTTGATTAGGTTATTAAAATTGTCAAACTTTATTATTGATATTATTGGATTAGAGCTTAATTGTATCATAGAAAAATCTGTAAGCTTTTAGACTGAAGAGTTAAAAATTTATGATATTTTTATTAACAGTTATAAAAGGCTTTTTTCATTTGGTATCGAAATGTTTTTTAGGTTAAGCTTTTTACTAGTTCAATATAATTTATTATTGATATCATTGAAGCCCATTTAAATCATAAGAAAATTTTAAGCTTTTAAACTTAAAAGCTATAAATTTATGAAATTTGTATAAATAGTTATCAAAAGCTTTCTTTCACTTGGTTTGGAAACGTTTTTTAGATTAAGCTATCATTGGAATAAACTTAATCATATCACGAGAAAATGGTAAGCTTTTGTACTTTGGTGTTACAAATTTATGGTATTTTTATTAAAAGTTATAAAAAGCTTTTGTTTTCAATTAATATCGAAACATTTTTTTGGTTAAGCTTTTAACTAGTTAAATATAATTGTCAGAATTTACTGGATTGATGCTTAATTATATCATAAAAAAATTGAAAGCTTTTAAACTTAAGAGCTAAAAATTTATGCAAATTTTTATAAATACTTCCGAAAAGCTTTTGTTTTATTTGTTATTGAAACATTTTTTTAATTAAGCTTTGATTGGTAAAATATAATTGTCAAAATTTATTATTGAAAGCTTTTAAACTTAAACATACAAAAATTTTAGATATTTTTATTTTTGGTTATAAAAAAGCTTTTTTTCATTTGGCAATTTTAGTTAACTAAAATTGACAAATTTTTCTTATTGATCTCTTTGTATTGAAACTTTATCATATTTTAGAAAAGTTGTTAGCTTTTAAGCTCCTACATAAATTTATTTTGCAAATTATTTTTGTTATAAATTTTTAGGCTTAATGTTAAAGAAATCTTGTTGCCTATTTTTAGGGTTATATTTTCAATTCATTTATGACTTTTAGTTATTGATTTGGAAACTGATATTTAAAGGGAAAAAGCTTATGTAAATTATAAAGTTTTGTACTAATAAAGATGATGCTTGAGCTTTTATGTAAATAATTTTTGTACTATTTTCAAAGCATATATTTAGAGGTACATAAGTTATATTGTATAGCATATATTTTGGATTTAAATTTTATTAGGTAAATTTTTATAATTAAATGTTTTTATAAATTGTTGGTTACTGAATGATTTTTATATATAAAATTCACGTTCAAACTTACGGATTCTAAACTATTTCAATTTAGTAATTTTGATGGTCTAAAACAATTAAAAAATGCCGGTTTATAAATTTTTGTTTTTTTTTAAATATGGTTTTTATTTGTTTAAATTTTTGTTTTTAAGTAACTTCACAATTTTGCAGAATTTGTTTTATAATAAATTTATTGATTTTAAAATTTTTTTGGATGTCCAGTATAAGTTTTAAATCCAGATTTGAAGGTTAATTTTTTTTTTTTTGAAATTTATATAATATTTTCAAATATGGCCTGGAATATTTTTTTGAATTTTTAAAAATTAAATTAAAAAGTTTAAGATTTGGGGGTTCAAAATTTTTATTAGATTTATATAATATTTTAAAATTTGTCCAGGGATATTTTTTTTTGAGTTTTTGAAAATTAAATAAAAATTTTTATTAGAATTTATATAACATTTTCAAATTTGTCCAGGAATATTTTTTTGAATTTCTATAAATTAATTTGAATTGAAAAAACGTTATTGTTACTTAAATATGAATTTTTTTACAATATATAAATTTTTTGGAATATTATACAATATTTTACATAATTTTTAAGAGTTTTCAGTTTTTCTTTTAAAAACGTTTTTTTGTGTTTAAATAAAAATTTAAATTAAATTCAGAATAAAAGTTTTTCAAATGGGATTTATAAAATTTTATCTTGTTTTATATTTCTATACTGTCATACTTTTACATATAAAGCTTTTCTTATTTTTGTATCTACTATATAGTCTTAAGCCGATTTTAAATTTTTAATATTTTCAGAAATGTTCATTTTTAATCGTTGGGCTAATAGAGATAATTTGTAATTTTTGGAAAATACTTTTATATATTAAAAGGAAACATACATTTTTAAGCTAAATTAAAATTTTTAAATTAAAGCAAATTAAATCCAAGCAGTTTAGACAATTTCTATAAACTCAAAAATCATGTTGCCTACTTTTAGGAGTTAAGAAAAAAAGAACGCTTAACTTTATAGACAACTTTTTTGTGTTTTTAATAAAGGATTTTCTTCAATAAGTTAAAGCAGTTTATGCTAAACGAAATTATTAATACTTTCTATAAATGTTGCCTATTTTTAGGGGATAAGATAAAAATGCTTAATTTTATGGACAATTTTTTGTGTTTAAATAATGAAATTCCATAGATAACCCTTAGAAATAACGAAAAGTAAACAAAAAGATGTTTTTTTCAAACAAAAGTACATTTTATTATGTTTTATTAAACTTTTTACAAACAAATAATTTAAAACATCCCTTAAGTATGCAACAAAATATTGGCTTCTAAATATTTCTGTTTTCGATTGATTTAAGCTGATTTGGCCCCTGATATTAAAATGATTTCTTTTAAATATTTTTATCAGAAAATTTCTAAAATATTTCTAGGTCTGAAATTTAAAGGTATAATTTTATTCTTCAGAAGTTGACCTATCCACTGAACTATCCACTGATGACTAAAGTGTAATAGTTCTAGACAATTTGAAATTTTTTCAGATTAACTTTATATTTTTAGTTGTTATTGAAACAATAGAATATATTTGGTTATAAAATTTTATTACATTTTTTACAAAGAAATAATTTTAAACATCCCTAAAGTATGCAACAAATTATTTGATCGATATAATTATAATCATTTGTCGAAAGATGTTTTTTTTAACAAAAGGTCATTTTTAATTAGATATAAAATTATATTAAACTTTTTACAAAGAAATAATTTAAAATATCACTAAAGTATGCAACAAAATTTTCGCTACTAAATATTTGATCGATATCGAATGTTATGGTTTGGTTTTAGAAATTTAAGAGATTTCATAAAAAGACTTTTGATATTAAATTTCTTAAAATACTTTTGGGTTTTGTTTTTAAAAAGGATAATATTATTTTATAAAATTTAATCACTATCGAAGTGATGGCTAGAATGAAATATTTTAGACAATTTGTTATTATTTTTTACATCAACTTTAAAACGTTGAGGTTCAAAAGCATTTGTCGAATGATGTTTTTTTAACAACAGGACATTTTTTCTTAGATATTAAATTTTATTTAACTTTTTACTAAGAAATACTTTTAAAAATCCTTAAAGTATGCTACAAAATATTATAGTCTGTGTTTTTATCATTAAAAAATGCTCTAATTTGGCTCATGATATTTAAAAGATTTCTTTTTACTTTCAGGTTTTGATTGTTAAAATCATAATTTTATTTTATAGAACTTTGAAGAATTTGAATGTCAATGGCTTAAGTGGAATATTTTAGACGGTTTGATGACTATATTTCAGATAAGATTTCAAAATATAAAGTTTCAACAGAAGCTCAAATTTCAAACTGAAGAACACTTTTGAATAAAAAATTTTATAAAACTAATTTTTACAGAAATTGGTCATGCAAAAAGTAAATAGAACTAAATAAAAAGAAATAACTTTGAACATCCCTAAGATATGCTACAAAATATTAGCAAAATGTCTGGATCGATATCGAATGCGCTGATTTGGCCCGTAAAAGATTTCATATGATTATATGATTATATTTTTGTTGTTACATTTTCTAACATATTTTTAGGGTATGAATTTTAAAATGATTATGACTTAATTCTACAGAAGTTGATTTGGATGGTGTTGGCTAAATTGTATTCGTTTGATGATTTTTTAAAATTTTCAGATTAACTTTAAAACTTTGGAGGTTATGGTAAAAGCTTTTTTTCGACTCAAAATTATTTGCAAACTTTTAGGGATCAATTTTAGATGAGAAATTTTCAAGTTATTTTTTGATTGAATATTTTTAGAGATCAATTTTAAACTGAAAACGCTTATTTCATTGGTTATTTTTGAATACAAATTTAATATTGCCTTTTTTTCATTTTTACAGAAATTGAGGAATGAATAAAAAAATTTTAGAATCAGGATCTTTAATAAATATTTAGAATTTTGATCTTCAATTGTAGTTTAAGAGTTAAATCTGTTACTATCCTTTTCACAAAAATAGTAACAAATGAGAAAACTTATAAGAATTATAAAGTTTTTTTTATATAAACATTCTTAAACAGTTTTTGATGATCCAATTGCCTATTTTTAGGGGTAAATTTTAAATAGTTAACTATCATACAATTTTTGTTTTAAAATTGAATGCATGCTTTTAGGGTTTGATTACAAATAAGACATTAGGCCTCATTTTGTAAACGTTTTTGATTTTCTTGAAAAACTCATAATTAGGATCTGAATTCAGTGAAAGCGTACGAGAATCTTTATAAAAATAGTTGTATATCGTTAATTTAAATACATATTTTTAGGGGGTCAATTCTAAGTTTTTATATTTTAAATGGGATTTTTAAGTAAATTGATTTGGAAGTCGATGGCTGAAGTTAACAAGAAAAATTGAAAGTGTACTTTAAAATATAAATATAAAAATAAAATTTGTATTTTATATTAAAACATATTTTTGGGCGTAATTTTAAGAAGTATCATGTTCAATTTTTTCCTTTCATTTAAGCTTAAGCAAATATTTAATTTGGAAATTTATGATTAAACTAAAATGGATTAAATGAATTGTAAAATTGCAAAATGTTGCCCGATATTGTTTTAAATATTTTTTATTTCTTAACATATTTTTAGGGGTCAATTTTATATATTAGTTAAACTTAGATTTCTTTTAAGATTTTTCACTGAAATAGAATGTAGATGAAATACGTAATTTATGTAATTTTATATTCATTTTGTATTGCCTATTTTAAGGTGTTAATTTAAAATGTCAGAATTTCCTACATATTTCAAAGCCTTTTTAGATTTTAGTTTTAGAAAGTATTTCTTTTGGAATTTAATGATTAAACTAAAATGGATATAAAGAATAGTTAAATTTCAACAAAAATTCTTTCGAGATATTTTTTGTAAAGTTTTTATTTCTTAGCATATTTTAAGGGGTCAATTTTATATATTTAAAGTTTAAACATATTTTGTTTTCTTTTAAGATTTTAGAAAGAATAAAACATAAATACAAAGCAAAATTTAGCTATATTTATATTATTTTTTTTGCATTGCCTATTTTTAGGTGTCAATTTGAAATTTAAAAATTAAAAAAAATCTTCTTTTTACATTTTTGGCTTAGGAAATATTTGATTTGGAAATTATAGTTTAAATTGAAAACGATTTAAAAAACTGTCAGATTTTGGAAAATGTTCGAGATATTTTCTTTAAAGTTTTTTATTTCTTAACATATTTTTAGGGATCAATTTTATATATTTAAATTTTTAACATATTTTGTTTTCTTTTTAGATTTTTGAAAGAATAAGACATGAATGCAAAGCAAAATTTATCCCTTTTTATGTAATTTTTCCACTGCCTAGTTTTAGGTGTTAATTTGAAATATTAAAATTTGTTATATAATCTTAAGCCTTCTTTTCAGATTTTAGAAAATATTTGATTAAACTAAAATAACTTACATTTTTTATTGTCTATTTTTAGGTGTCAATTTAAAATATTAATATTTTTTATTCAATCTTGAGCCTTTTTCTTAGGCTTAGAAAATATTTGATTTGGAAATTAATAATTAAACTAAAATAAATTAAAAGAATTATAAAATTGCCAACATAAATGTTCGAGATATTGTCTTTAAAGTATTTTTTTTTCTTCACATACTTTTAGGGGTCAATTTTTAATATTGAAACTTTAAATATATTTCGTTCTTTTTTGAGATTTAAGACGGAAATAAATGTGGACAAAAGTAAAAAATTATAAATTTTAATATTTAGTTTTTATTGCCTATTCTTAGGGGTCAATTTAAAATGTTAAAATTTGTTGCATAGTTTTGAGACTTTTTTTGTTTTTTGGTATAGAAAATATTTTATTTGGAAATTAATGATTAAACTAAAAACGATTAAAAGAATTCTAATATTGCAAATAAAAAGGTAAAGATATTTTTTTAGGTTTTATTTCTTTGCATATTTTGGGGGTCAATTTTTATTCTTAAAATTTTAAACCTACTTTTTTTCCTTTTAAGATTTTAGATAAAAATTTTAAAAAGGCAAAATGTATTAATTTATATTTTTAATTTCATTGCCTATTTCAGGGTGTCAATTTGAAGCGTTTAAATTTGTTGTATAATTTTGAGACTTTTTGGATTTTGAAAAAAAATTGATATGGAAACTAATGATTAAACTAAAAGTGATAAAAAGAATTCGAACATTGCAAGCAAAAAGTTAAGAGATATTTTATTTTTAGTTTTAATTTTATTTTTTTTGCATATTTTTAGGGGTCAATTATTAATATTAAAAATTTAAACATAATTTGTTTTCTTTTGAGCTTTTAGACAGAAATAGAAGTGGACAAAAATAAAAATGTATAAATTGTTATACTTTGTTTTTATTGCCTATTTTTAGGTGTCAATTTGAAATTCTTTTTGCATTTTAGGCTTAGAATATATTTGATTTGGAGATTAAAAATGAAACCAAAAATTATTACAAAAAATTCAAAAATTGCAAAAAAAGCTAAGAGATGTTTGTCGTTTAGTTTTTATTTCTTTGCTTATTTTTAGAGGTCAATTTTAAATATTAAAACATTAAACATATTTTGTATTATTTTAAGATTTTAGACGGAAATAGACAGAATTTGTATATTCATTTTTATTGCATATTTTAAGGTGTCAATTTGAAATGGTTAATTTGTAGTATATTTTTCCGGTCAAATACCATTTTTTCGATAATTTTAGATTTTCATAATTCTTTTCAATTTGGGTTAATGCTTATTTTACTTTTTAATTTCTATGAAATCTCGGAATTTCTTTCTTTCGATTATCAATTTATTTTTGAAATATAATTAGTTTCGCTTTAATTTGCTTCGAAATATCATTAATTTCAAGGATGTAAAGTTATTTTTAATTATTTTAATGAAAGTGAATTTTGTAATATTTCTTCTATTTAAAAAAACTTCAATTTTCAAAACAATTTCTTAATAATATCAACATTTTATTAAGACAAGACCATCGCCTTTATGCTAACGTTAGATAACTTTGTAATTCTGGTAACAAGAAAAAATTAGGAACCAATGGATCAGAAGACGTATTCCTTTATTTGTTTTAAACCAAAATAAATGAAATTATAAAACTGTGTTGTCTACATTAAGGGGATATGGGAACAAGTTTGATGCAATGAAATTGATTTAAATAAACACTAAATCTCGTAGTTTAAATCAATCTTTTTTTTTATTAATATCTTATAAAAGTAACAAACATTTATAATTTAACAAAAATTAAATTTATTTACAACCGCCTTAAAGTAGGCATAACATTTTTTTTCTCAAAAATCCCATTTAATTATAAATTGAAAAACTTAAGCGAATTTTGTCACTAAATAATAAGAGCCTTTGATTTTTATATTTTAAATCTACTATACTTTTAGTAATACCATTATTTTCTACTAGTTTCGAAAGATGGATTTTGGGTTCAAATAAATATTAAAATATATAAAAAATTATAGAAAAAAATGGCCTTTTTATCAGCTCTATTTTAAGATGTAACAACTTTTAATAAAATAATACAATTTTGAGGTAGTATTTATCTTCAATTTATTCTAAAACCGATTATGGTGTCTACTTTTAGGAGTTCTTCTTAAGTCAGTTATATGGAACTTGTTATTTGGATCATGTTCAAATATGTGATAATTTCAAATTTTCGAAGTCGAATCTAATCGAAATTAATGAGATTTTTGATATTAATTTTTGTTGTATACTTTTAGGTGGTACAAGAAAAAGATATTGAAAATATATTAAATGAAAAAAGGCAACAATTTATGTAAGATTTCTAGAAATTTTTGATTTTTAGGAAATGAATTGATCAGATGGTTTTAATTTCAGAATTTAAAAACAATTTAGAGGTGTGATTTGCATAAATTTTCGAGTGTCTTAATTTAAGTTTTATCAAACAAGCCTATTTCTAGGCAGAAATTGAATTTTATTTCTAAAAGCCTTAAAGTATGCATTAAAATTTGTATGTGTTTTTGAATTTTGTAATTTTACTTTTATAGATTCCTTTCAATTCAAAAAATGTACTGATTTGTTAATTTGTAAAGTCGATTCTAGTCGTAATTAATGAGATTTTTTTTTATAAAAATTCCTTTTGCATACTTTTGGGTGGTACGAAAAAAAGATATTGAAATTATATATTAAATGTTTTGTTTTTGATTGAGATTTTAAGAAAATTGAATTTGAATAAATCTGTTTCTCTTATAGTTTTAAAGTTTTAAATATTTTGGATTCAAAAGACAATTTAAAGATGCAATTTGGCAAAAATATGTTTTTTTAAAAATACCCCCTTAAAGTATACATCACAATTTTTTTGAATAAAATTATAAAATTTGATTTGAAACAACCGAATAAATTAAGATTTTGGGCTCTTAAAAAATTGAATTTTATTTGGAAAGCCTTAAAGTATACATCAAAATTTCGGTATTTTGGTTTTCGAAATTTGACTTTTAGGAGTTTTTATCAATTTATGTTAATTAAGTTGCTATATTGCCAATTTTCGAAGTCGATTCTAATCGATTTTAATGCATTTTTTATTAAAACTCCTGTTGCATACTTTTGGGTGCTATGAGAAAAAGATATTGAAATTATATATTTAATGATAAAAGGCAAGTTTTTGATTAAGATTTTAAGAAAAATGAATTTGAATAAATCTGTTTCTCCTATAGTTAAGATTTATATACTTTGGATTTTGAAAGCAATTAAAAGATGTTGTTTGTTTTTTTAAGTATAATTTGTGTGAAGTATCCATACAAGTATGCAACAGAGTTTTATTCAAAATAAATTAATTTCTATTCAAATTGACTAATTAAAATTTAGCTGTGTTTTGATTTTTGCAATTTGGCCAATTTTTAGAAGATTGAAAAATTAAATTTTATTTCAAAACCCTTAAGGTATACACTAAAATTTTGTAGTGTTTTAATTTTGGCAATCAAATAATTTTAATTGACTAAGATAATTAACGAAAAACGTTTAAATATACCCTTAAATTTCATCGTGTTTTCATTTTCGGGAGATTGAAAAATTGAATTTAGTTGCGAATCCCTTAAAGTATACACTTAAATTTCGCCGTGTTATGATTTTTGTTTTAGCTTTAATTTTGAATTTTATTATAAAAGTTCTATGCTTCGAGTTTTCGATGTAGATTCTATAAAAATGAATAGGATTATTTTAATAGAAATTTCCGTTGCCTACTTTTGGGAGGTAGAAGAAAAAAATATTGAAATTATATTAAATAATAAAGACCAATTTTGATTTAAAAGCTTTTTTTAAAGCCAGTTTTAGTTGAATTCTTTTCTGGGGTAAAATTTAGTTATTGGGATTTAACTGAAAAGAATATTTTTTGGCGCTTTAAATTTTTAAGTAAAATTTAAAACTTTTTAATTTTGTCTACCAAACTATTTTTTTTCTTTAATTTTGATATACCCTTAATTTTCATCGTGTTTTCATTTTCGGGAGATTGAAAAATTGAATTTAGTTGCGAATCCCTTAAAGTATACACTTAAATTTCGCCGTGTTATGATTTTTGTTTTAGCTTTAATTTTGAATTTTATTATAAAAGTTCTATGCTTCGAGTTTTCGATGTAGATTCTATAAAAATGAATAGGATTATTTTAATAGAAATTTCCGTTGCCTACTTTTGGGAGGTAGAAGAAAAAAATATTGAAATTATATTAAATAATAAAGACCAATTTTGATTTAAAAGCTTTTTTTAAAGCCAGTTTTAGTTGAATTCTTTTCTGGGGTAAAATTTAGTTATTGGGATTTAACTGAAAAGAATATTTTTTGGCGCTTTAAATTTTTAAGTAAAATTTAAAACTTTTTAATTTTGTCTACCAAACTATTTTTTTTCTTTAATTTTGATAATTTTGGCTAAATTCTTTTTATTACATTTTAGTAACATTTATCATTTTAATGGCTTTATTTTTTTTTCTCCTAACATTTCTCCCAGTTTAGCAAAAATTCCTTAAGAAATTCTTGCATTTATTTACTTTATAGCCACATTTTATGCTGAAATTTTTTGTCTTTTTGCCAATTTTATTTTATAACATCTTCTAGAAGTGCCATAGAGCTTTTTCTTAATCGCTAGTAATATTTCTTATTTTTTTTGCCACTGCTCGTTTTCTTTGTCTCTAGAAGAACAAAAAATTTTAATGGCGCATTATGACTTCCGTTGTTTTTGGTTGGTTCCATATAAGATTGTTAGTGTGTTTTTTGTTAAATTTAATAATAACTTTGATAATTTATTTACTCTAGACCGAGCAATTGTAGTGGCTTTATTTTAAAATGACTTTTCTTTTTCTTGTACTTAGAGTTTTTGGGGAAAAAAGAAGACTTAAGGGAAGATAGAAGAGCATAATTAAATAGATTCTTGATGGTAGAAGGAGTATTTTTATTTATGGAATTTTGGAGTTTTTAGTTGTCTGAAAGAGGATTTTAAGAGACAAGGAAGTCAATTTAAATTCAATTTAATTTTTGTATTTTTTTAAAGAAATTTTGTAATTTAAAGAAACTGAATTTGTGATCGATATCGAAAGATTCAATTTGGAATCTGGAATTCAATTCGAAAATGACTTTAGAATTTTTTGTTTTAAATGATTTTAAAGATAAAATGTTATTTAATGCCTCCTAAAAGTATGCAATATCATTTTATATGTAATCCTAGTATTTCGATTCGTATTGATCGGGTCTTCGAACCTCTTAAGATTTATTTTATTAAAATTTTTAAAGAAATATTAAGCTTTTCAAACAAGACTTTAAGCAAAACTTAAGCATACTTTAAGGTACTCTAAATATATCATTTTTACATAAGTTTTGAAATTTTTAGATTTTGTGCTTTTGATGGTAAAATTTAGGTATATTTTAGGATTTTTTTTTAAATTGATTTTTTAACAATAATTTTAGCAATATAGAATTTTTAAATATAAAAAGTATAGTATATTTTTGGGATCTTACGAAAGTTTTTTCAAAATTGTTTTTGAACTAAACTTATTTCCACGATTTAAAAGTTGTATTATTAAAATTTATGTATATTTTAGGATTTTTTTAAATTGATTTTTAATCAGCAACAATTTTAGAAACTAAAGGTTTTTTAAATATGAAAAGTATAGTATATTTTTGGGATCTTATGAGATTTTTTCCAAAACTGTTTTTGAACTAAGCTTATTTCCAAGATTTAAAAGTTTTTTTTATTAGTTTTAGTACAATTATTTGAACCTTTTAAGATTTAATTTCTTTAAAATGTTAAGCTTTTCAAACAAAATTTTTGCCAAAATGAAGCTTACTTTTAGGTGCTTTGAATATTTAAGCAATTTTAAAATTTTTAGATTTTATTTTTTTGATGTTAAAACTTAAGTATATTTTTGAATTTCTTTTAAATTATTTTTTTGACAACAATTTAGCAAAATTAAAGCTATTTCAATGTAAAAAGTATAGTATATTTTTGGGATCTTAAGTCTTGTTTAAAGACGTTTTTCAACAAAGCTTATTTCCAAGATTTTAAAGTTTTATTATTATTAGTTTTAGTAGAATTATTTAATAAATTGAAGAGTTTTTAGCAAAAGTTTTAGCAAAACTAAATCATACTTTTAGGCTTTGAATATTCAAAGTAAGTTTTGAATTTTTTAGCAAAACTAAAGCATTTAGGCGATTTTATTCTTAAAATAAGTTTTGAATTTTTTAGATATTATTTTTTTGGTGATAAAATTTAGCTACATTTTAAGGAATTTTTTAAAAATTATTTTAATCAGAATTTGAGAAAAAATAAAGCTTTTTGAAACATTGAATAAATAGTATACTTTTGGGATCTAAAGTTTTTTTTAAAGCAGATTTTTGAAGAAATCTTTTTTTTAAGATTTCAAAATTTTATTATTAGTTTTTTTGTTTGAGTACAATTTTGTTTTTAAATTATAAGGGGTTTTAACAAAAGTTTTAGCAAAACTGAAGTATACTTGTAGGTGCTTTCAATATTTGAAATAAGTTTGACATTTTTTGAAATTTTATTACTTTTGTGGTTAAATTTAGACATTTTTATGGAATTTTGAATGCTATTTTGAACCAGAATTTAAGCAAAGCTACAAGTTTTCTAAATATTAAAACTTAAACTTTTTAAACAAATCTTCTTTTCAAAGTTTTATTTTCAGTTTTTATACGATTATTTTATAATGTTTTAAAATAGAAAATATAAATAAACTATTATTTTTAGGATTTTATGGTCAAGGGTTCAATTTTAACTTAAAATATTTGCGAGGCTTAAAGGTTAAATCTGACATCTTAATATAGTTTTTAATAAAATGTGTTTAATAAACTGCATATGTATTTACTCAATAAAAGAAGTCAAATCGCGATATTTTATATTAGTAGAAGTCTTAGAACTTTTTGTTGCATAATTTAAGGAGTTTCAAGAGAGAATTAAATACTTTTTTGTTCTTGTTCTTAAACGATAAATTTGTATGGCAAATTATAAATAGAATTAAATTTTTTGGTTTTAGGAAAAATATTGCCTATATTTTAGGGGTAAAAAAAAAACTTTCAATTTTTGTTTTGAGGTATTAAATTAACTTTTGGATATTTTTTTCGAATCATAAATTTGAGATAATTTTGTGCTTTGATATCTAATACAATTTTTTGTTTTAGTTTTAAAACTATGAATTTTGTATATTTACCATTTTATTTATCTTATAAAAAAGTATTGCCTACATTTTGGGGTTAAAAATAAATAATTTTCTGATTTATATTTTGAGACAAATTAATTAACTTTTCGATATTTTAGAATTGTGTTGCATACTTTAAAGAGTTTCAAGAAAAAACATTAAATACTTGTTTGTTCTAGTTCTTAAACGTTGAATTTTACAAGCAATTATAAAAAAGAATTTTTGTAAATATTTTATTTGGTCTTATGAAAAGTATTGCCTATATTTTTGGGGCAAATACTAGTAATTTAAAATTTTTCTTTCGAGGCATATAAATTAACTTTTATGAAGATATTTTTTTTAATCACAAATTTATGATAATTTAGTATTTTAATATAACTATATAACTATGTGCCATTAAAATTGCATTTTTCAAAATGAATTTTTGTTGATTTTACATTTAATTTGGTCTAAGCGAAAACTATTGCCTACATCTTGGTGGTTAAAGTAAATAATTTGAAATTTATGTTTTGTGATATTAAAAAGATAAAAGATTTTTTCGAATGATAAATTTATGATAATGACGATGAATTTTAAATGCATTTTTTAAAAAGATTTTTTTATAAATTGTATGTATTTATTTGGTCTTATAAAGAAGTATTGCCTATATTTTGCGGTTAAAAGTAAATAATTTTAAAATTTCTATTTTGAGGCATATTTTAAGAAAGAAACAAAATTAGATTTAGTTCTTAAATAATGAATTTTAAAGACGTTATTAAAAATGAATTTTTGTTAATTTTACATTTAGTTTGGTCTTAGCGAAAAGTATTGCCTACTTTTTGGAGGTAAACCTATATACATAGTTTGGAACTTATATTTTGAGGATATTTTTTCGATTGGTAAATTTATTTTAATTTTGTATTTTTGATCCATTTTTGGAGATAAAAATATATAATTTGAAATTTATCTATAAAGAATATTTTTTTCAATTGCTTAATTAATGATAATTGTGTATTTTTGATATATTATTAATGGTTATAATTTATAAAGTCAAGTTAATAATTTTTTCTTGTAAACTTTTAAAAGTTTAAAAAAATAAAACTGAAGATGGATTTTTTAGATTTTTGAAAAAAACTAATTTTGTTCACTTTTGAATATCTTAATTCGTATAAAATTGTTTTGCATACTTTTAGGAGATTCGTAGTTGAATCTAAATTTAATGTTTAACTTTGTCAATGACTTTCATCAAAGATTTAAGGTAAAATTACAATTTAGTCTCGAAATGCAAAAAACTTATTTTGAATTTAAATCATTTTTTTTTAATATAAACGATCTGAATATTTTAAAGGAATTTGGAGCATTGATGAAGTGATATCACAAAAATTTGTTAAATATTATAAAAAATATGTAAAGCAAATCAATTACTACAAGCAAAAATAAAAAATCTTACAAATCGCTATAAAAATCTTATCACGTATAAAATAGTCTTGCATACTTAAGGGGAGGTATAAGAAAAAGTACATTTGAATCAATTGTTTAGGTTAAAAACTAAATTATATTAAAAAATGGTGGCGAATTGAGGCATATAGTTTTAAATAAATCGAATTTTCTTATAGACAATTTTCAAACAGCAAAATGGAATTTGTGCTTAAACTCATAAATGTATGCACTACAATTTCTTACTCAATTTCTTTGGTTTCAATTAAGTATGAGCTTTGAGACTTGTTTTTGAAAAATTAATAGTTTAGTATTAAATTTTATTTTTTTTTTGAATTTTGGATAAATTAATTTTTAGACGAGCTATTAAAAACTAAAATTTTGTTTAGAATAAAAATTTTGAGGTTTCGATTTTTAGGTTTTAAACGACTCGCTTTTGTTTTAGTAAAAACTATTTATGTTCTAAATAATGTTTTAATATTGCGTTGTTTTATATTTTTTTACGTTTCAGTTTTAAAATAAAAAGGGTGGCAATTTATGGGCATATTTTTTCAGTTCTAGTATGGAATTTTGAATTTTAGATGTAATTTTGAATTATTCAAAATTCAAAACCAACACAAAAATGATTAATTTTATGACAACTTTTATATGGTAATTGCAAAAGCTTCATTTTCTCAATAACATCATCTTTCAAATCCTTTAACAGACATAAATCTGCTCAGAATTTTGAAAATATGCTAGAAAATCTAACTTCAAATAGTTAAGGATGATCAATAATAAACTCAAGATAATTTTTACATAAAGATCTAAGAAAAGTGGTAAATTTTAAGGAGTTTTCGAGGGTATTTTAGATATAAAGATTAAAGAAGTGCCATTTTGATAAAAGCATTAAAATAAGATTTTGTTTCAAATACATATTGTTTTAGTTCCGTAATCATATCCAGAATTTATTTTTATTATAAATTTTTGAGAAATATTGCCTATTTAAGGGCGATTTTGTAAATTCGTATATAGTTTTTGCGAACTTTTGCCTATTTTTGAGCGCTTTTGTATTTAAAAAAAAAAAGATTTTAAATTTGTATAACTTATTTTTGAATTTATAACTACATAAATATATAAAGTGTAGTCAACTTTAAGGCGTTATAGTAGAAGTTTAGTCAACTTTAGGACGTTTCAGTAAGAGCATCAAAGAAAATATTTAGGTTTTCTTAATTTATTTCAAATATTATTTTATTTTCAGAACTGATTTTATTATCATTATAAATTTTTGAGAAATATTGCCTATTTGAGGGCGATTTTGTGAATTCGTATATAGTTTTTGTGAACTATTGCCTCTTTTTGAGCGATTTTATATGTTAAAAAAGGATTTGGAATTTGCTAAACTAATTTTTTGTTTTTAAATTAATTACTGCAAAAATATATAAGTGTAGTCAACTTTATGGCGTTTTAGTAATAAAAGCATAAAAGAAATTATTAAAGTTCTCTTAATTTGTTTCAAATAGTATTTTAGTGTCATGATTCTAGAATATATAAAACATATTTTGATTAGAAAATTTTAAGAAATATTGCCTATTTGAGGGCGACTTTGTGAGTTCATATATGGATTTAGTGAACTATTGTCTAATTAGGGAGCATTTGTAGGTCAAAAACTCGATTTGGAATTTGTTAGACTAATTTTTTGTTTTGGAATTTTTTGCTACATAAATGCATGAATAGTAGTGAAATTTAAGGTTTTTTAGTAAAAGTATAGTTAACTTTAAGGCGTTTTAGTAAAAGCATAAGAAAAAAAAAAATAAGATTTTTGTAATAAGTGTTTTAAATATTTAGATTTTCTTAGTTTATGTTTAAAACATTATTTTAGTGCCGTGATATTTCCAGAATATTTATGATTTATTTAGATTAGAAAGATTTTTAGAATTGTTGCCTATTTGAGGGCGATTTTGTGAATAGGCAATAGCCTATTTTAAAGAGCCTTTTTAATTTTAAAAAGGGAATTTGGAATTGTTTAAAGTCATTGTTTTGTGTTTGAATTTATATTTATATGTTCTAACCTAAGTATATTTAAATGTATAAAGTGAAGTCAACTTTTAGGTGTTTTAGTAAAAGCATAAAGTATTTAAGGTGTTTTTAATTTGAGAGCGATTTTGTGGGTTCGTATATTGATTTTGAGAACTATTGCCTATTTTAGAGTGCTTTTGAAACATAAAAAGGGGATTTTGAATTTTTTAATATATTTTTTTGTTAATTAGAATTTATATGTATACTCTACAGTGGGTATATATAAATTTATAAAAAGTAGTAAACTTTAAGGCGTTTAAGTAAAAGCAAATTAAAATTTTCTTTTTATATGTTTCAAATATTATTTTAGTGCCGTGATATTATCATAATAAAGATTTAAAGAAATATTGCCTATTTTAGGGCGAATTTGTAAGTTCGTATATGTATAAAATATGTAAACTATTGTCTATTTTAAAGCTCAAAGTAAGTTAAAAAGTCGATTTAGAAATTTTGTAAGTTTTTTGTTTGTTTTTGAATTTTTATTTGCTATATATAACTATACTCTACTGTGGGTACATATAAATATAGTAAATGTAGCCAACTTTTTCTTAACTTCTTGTTCAAATGTTATTTTAATCCCTTTATGTTTCCAAAATATTTATGATTTATTATCATTGGGAAGATTTTAAGAAATATTGCCTATTTTAGGGCGATTTTTGAGTTCGTTTATAGGTTCTGGGAACTATTGCCTATTTTAGAGCTGGTTTCTAAGTTTAAAAAGGGGATTTGGAATTTTCTTCATATAAATTTTTGCTTTTGAATTGAAATTTATAAAAATTTTGAGGAAAAATTGTTTATTTTAGAGCGTTTTTGTTTGTTTAATAGGCATTTGGAATTTGTATTTTTTTAAATCTATATATAGTTTTCTCTAAGAGTATATTTATTTTTATAAAAAATGTAGTCAACTTTAAGGCGTTTTAGTAAAAGCATAAGAGAAAAAATTTAGGGTTTCTTAATTTATGTTATTATTTTAGTGGCGTATTTTCAAAATATTTAATATTTATTTTCTTTAGAAAGATTTTAAGAAATATTGCCTACTTGAGGGCGATTTTTGAGTTTGTTTATAGGTTTTGGGAACTATTGCCTATTTTAGAGCTGTTTAAAAAGGGGATTTGGAATTTTTTTCATATTAATTTTTGCTTTTGAATAGAAATTTATATACAATTTTTTTTGTGGGTTAATTTGAAAAGAATTTTTTTACTGTTTAAAAATACTTTAAAAATACTTTTTGGAGATCAGAAGAAGGTAAGACTTGGATTTAGTGTGAGACATTTTCAAGTGATATTTTTATATTATTTTCAGAATATAAAATTTTTTCAGGCCATATATTAATTCATTAAAATCTAGGATACTTGAGGAAGCTTTGGTTGGTATAAGCTTAAGATTTTGAATTTTAAAGTCAAATTTTAAAATTTCTTTTTTTGAAATTTATATCGTCATATTTTATTTTAAAACTGGGAAGTTGTTATATAGAATAAGTCAAATGTGTTTCAAGTGATATTATAGTGCAATTTTTTTCTAGAATATGTAATTTTTTCAGGATTTATGTTAGTTCATAAAAATGTTGTCTACTTGAAGGAGCTTTTGTTAATATAACTTTAAGATTTTGATTTTTTTAATTAAAACTTAAAATTACATTTTGGAATTTTATTTATGTAGTTAGTATTTTGCCTTTTAACTAAAATATTTCGAAAAGTTATTTAAAAATGTTGCCTATTTTCAGGTGTTTTGGAAAGTAAAATTTTTTAGTTAAATTTTTAATACGTTTTTGAAATATTTTTAATAAGTTATAGAAATATAGAATATTTAAAGCATTTTTTTGTTAAAAGTTCTTCAATTTAATATTTTTATTTTTGTTTCAAATATTATTTTGGTAGCCTATTTCCAGAATATTTGTTTTTGGAAGAAATATAACTAGATTTTTGAAATTTAAAATTTTTTTTTAAATTTTGAAGTAGATTTTTTCTCAATAGTTTCAATAGTATTCCTTCTTTCATATATTGTTTATATTTTGATATATCGTTTATATTTTCAAATAGGTTTTTTTTAAATAAAAATAATAATTTCGTTCTTTTATATATCTACAAGATTCATAAAATGTTGCCTACTTTTAGGGTTCAACAGAACTTAAATAAAACGAATGGATATTACGTTTTAGGGCATTAATTCTTTACTATTTTTTTAAAATTTTTAAAATTGAATTCAAATATTATTTTAGTGCCTTTATTTTTAAAAAATCCAATTATTTTTCTTTTTGGTTTTTAATATAGTTTTTGCTATGTTTTCAAATAACTTAAACTTCTTAAAAATTCTTAAATTCTTATTTTAGAATTTGAAAATATTACCTCTGATGTTCTTTTAAAAGAAATTTTGTTTTTGTTTGTGGAAGGAGATAAATTGAAGCTCCCAAAAGTAGACATTTAAATTTTGTATATCAGTGAAAATCTCATTGACTGCTTTTAGGTGCTTAAAATTAGTTACCAGTTATTTAAGATATTTTCTTTTTGGGGAAAAACTTAAATATTTTGTTGTCAATTTAAATTTTTGTGTTTTTATAAATTTAAATTTTGTTTTAATTTATATAAAATTTTAGCTTCATTATTTATATGTGTCTTATTATCTTAAATTTAAGTAATTTTTTTTATTGTTTTTGGAATTTTTATTGTTTTTTGAATTTTACTTGTTTTTTGAATTTTTCTTGATTTTTGAAATTTTTTTGTTTTTTGAATTTTGTTAGTTTAAACTTTTTTTTAGATAATTTTGCTTTATTTTTTTTTTCTGTTTGTCACAATTACCCAAAATATGGTTCTTTTCTTTATTGTTACCAGGATATCATCAGCCAAATAAGCGATTTTGTAAGACATTTTTGTATTTTGCTTTTGCAACTGCTTAAAAGAGAAGAAAAAGAATAAAATTTATTAAAAAAAATATAAACAATTAAATTAAAGTAAAATAAACTTAAATAAAATCTTTAAAATAAAAAAATTTAAAAACTTAAAAAATTTTAATTATTTTTCTTCATTTTTTTTTTAACGATTTTCAGTTCAAAACTTTTCAATAATTAAGACAAATTTTAAATTTTAGATTTTGAAATTTGATTTATTGATCAATAAAGTTTCAGTTAATTCAAAATTTGTTTGCATATATTTGCATATAATTGCATAAAAATACTTAAAAGCTCATTTTAAATAATTATTTTCAATAGCAAAAAAGGTTCGAGCTGCATTTAAACTCTAGATATGCTTCAAGTGATATTAGATAGAAGTAGAGTCCTATATAAGACTGTTAAACGTCTTATATATTAGGACCGATGGAAGTCTTTCACATAAAATAATATTTTTAAACTTTTCGATTTTGTATGAATACATTGGTATCATAGAATTTAGGACCATATTATAGCTTAACTAGTTTTATAAATTTCTAGTGCATAAATTTGCATTTTTTAGCCTTTAAAGCATATTTTTGAAAAATTAAGTTCAAAACTAGAAATATTTATTTAAGTATATCTTTAGTTTTGTATATAAAATTTTCAAAACTTTCGATTTTGTATGGATATTTTTATATATGCAATATTTCGAAGATATTGTGACCTTATTATTTAAAATAATTTTGGGTGCATATTTTTGCATATTCATGATTTTATGTGCATAACTTTGCATATTTGTGCTTTAAAGGAAATAAAATTAAAAATTTCATAAATTTGAAGTCCATATTTCGGGTTATAAAGTCTATTTTTGAATAACTTAGTTCGACTGTGGATATATTTTGTTATATCGTTCACTTTTTGAATAATATTTCCAAAACTTTCGATTTTGTATGACCTCATTACTATCATAATATTTTGCACTATATTATGGCTTAACTAGTCTTATTAATTTCTAGTGCATAAATTTGCATATTATAGCTTTAAAGCATATTTTTGAAAAACAATGTTCAAAAGTAGATATATTTATTTTGGTATATCACTTATTTTGTGAGTAAAATTTTCAAAACTTTTGATTTGGTTAGCATTTTTTGTCATATGTAATATATTCGAACATATCGTGGCCTTGTTATTTTAAATTATTTTTGGTGCATATTTTTGCATATTCATATTTTTAGAGCATATCTTTGCATATTAATGCTTAAAATGAAAAAAAGATTATAGTTTCATAAATTTGAAAGTCATATTTTAGCTTATAAAGCCTATTTTTGCATAACTTTACTTGACAGTAAATATATTTTGTTATATCGTTCAATTTGTAAATAACATTTTAAAAACTTTCGATTTTGTATGACCTCATTACTATCATAATATTTTGGATTATATTATGGCTTAACTAGTTTTATAAATTTCTAGTGCATATTTTTGCATATTTTAGCATATTTGTAAATAACTAAGTTTAAGAGTATTTCTTTTTGGTAAATCGTTTTTTGTGAATAAAATTTCAAAACTTTTGATTTGGGTAACATATTTTGTCATATGCAATAATTTCGAAAATTTTGTGACCTTTTTGCTTAAAATGAATTTTTCTGCATATTTTTGCATATTAATGATTTTTAGTGCATATTTTCGCGTATTTGGGATTTTAAGGTAATAAAAAATTTAATTTCATTAATTTAAAGTGCATATTTCGACTTGTTTAGATTTTTTTTTGAAAAACTTGGTTCGAGAGTAGATATATTTTATTATAACATTTACTTTTGAATAATATTTTCATAACTTTCGATTTTGGATGGATTTGGATAAACTAAAATTTATTGACTATAAAAATATTTTAGAGCATTTTACGGCTTAACTAGTTTTAAAAATTTATAGTGCATATTTTGGCATATTTTAATCTGTTAAGAATATTTTTGAATAATTAAGTTTAACAGTAGACATATAAGTTTTTTTATATCGTTTGTTTTTGAATAAAACTTTTAGAGCTTTCGATTTTGTATGTATATTTTTCCATATGCCATATTTTCGAGAATATTGTGACCTAATTATTTAAAAGAAATTCAAATGCATATTTTTGCATATTCATGATTTTTGGCGCATATTTTTACATATTATTGCTTAAAAGGAAATAAAGGTTTTAATTCTATAAATCTGAAGTGCATATTTTAGTTTATAAAGCCTATTTTTAAATAACTTGGCTTGACAGTAGATATATTTTGGTATATCGTTTACTTTTTGAATAATATTTTCGAAACTTTCGATTTTGTATGGATTCATTACTATTATAATATTTTGGATTATATTGGGGCTTAACTAGTTTTATAAATTTCTAGTGCATATCTTTGCATATTTAAGCCTTTTAAGCATATTTTTGAATAAGTAAGCTTAAGAGTACATTTATATATTTTGTTATATCGTTTGTTTTGTGAAAAAATTTTCAAAACTTTCGATTTTGTAAGCATATTTTTTTGTAAGCAATATTTTCGAAAATATTGTGACCTTTTTATTTAAAATGATTTTTTGTGCATATTTTTGCATATTCGTAATTTTTAAAGCATATCTTTGTATATTAAAGCTTTAAAGGAAATAAAGGTTATATTTTTATAAATTTGAAGTGTATATTTTAGTTTTTAAAGCCTATTTTTGAATAACTTAGTTCGACAGTAAATACATTTTTGTATAGCGTTTATTTTTGAATAATATTTTTAAAACTCTCGATTTTGGATGGATTTAGATAAACTAAGATGTATATACTACAATAGTATTTTAGACCATATTATTGCCTAACTAGTCTGAGTAATTTTTTGTGCATATCTTTGCATATTTTAGTCTGTCAAGCATATTTTTGAATAACTAGGTTTAACAGTAGATATACAAATTTTCTTATGTCATTTATTTTTGAATAAAATTTTCAAAACATTCGATTTTCGTTGAATATTTTCAACATGCCATATTTTCGAAAATATTATGACCTAATTATTTGAAAGAAATTTAAGTGCATATTTTTGCATATTTCCTATAAATCTTAGTTATTCTATATAATTTAAAATTTTAATATTTAAGCCTTTTTGTTCTAATTTTGTATTTTATATAGCTTTAATATTTAAATTTCTTACATATTTTCCAGGGGTCACCCGCCACCCGCTGGCTTGAAAGCTTAATAAGGGGTCATCATTCAGCGTTTATTGCTTTTAGTTTTTGCTATACCATTTAAGGGTTGGAACTGTTGCAAAACTTTGTTGCCAACAAACACAACATTTCAAGTAACCAAACACTCTTTAAAGGTCAAGTGAACTAGTTTAAATGGATTTCTATACAATTTTTAAATAAAAACTTAGAAAGTCAAAGGGGAAAAAAGGAAGGAAAGGTAAATGTCCTGATTTAATATTTAAAGGAAATTTTGATAAAGAAATTTAAATTGAAAATAGTTAAAAGCTCAAATTTTTTTAATATTTTTAAGGACAAATTTATTTTGCTTATTTATTTTTCCTTTCCTTTTTTTGGCTTTCTTTTCTTAATTATTTTCTTCTAAGTCATCTGAAAACTTTCTTACTTTATTTGGCCGCCATTTTTTTCCATCCTTAGAATTTTTACCATTGTTTCTCTTATGGGCAAGAGAGGGTGGGTATTGAGTTTTGTTATAAAACTGAAAGGGTGGTTTTTGGAAAATATGTATTTCTACATATAACTAAATGCGATTAAGCGAAAAGAATTTTTTCTATATATGAAGAAAAAACGACTATTGTATGTGTTAGGTGCAAATATAGGTAATATAGTTTCCGCAAACGGAAAAATGATGAGTTAGGCGGCCAATTTTTCAGATGACATAGAAGAAGGATCTTATAAATAATTGCATATTTTTGCTTATTTTAGCTTAAAAGTTTATATTCGGATAATGGATTAAATTAAAAAAATCTGAATATTTTAGAAAATGGTTTTAGGTTATAATTTGGAAAAATAGAAATTGCATATTTTTGCATATTTAGCTTATAAAGCTTAATTTTGAACAATTTTGTTATAGAGGGTATTATTAAACGTTTATTTTAAAGTAGAATTTTTATCATTTAAGATTTTGGTTAAATAAAAATATTTAAAGAATTTTATGTAATAAAAGAAATAGGGAATCTTATAAATAAGTGCATATTTTTGCATTTTATCCCAAAATTTTATATTCAAATAATTGATTTAGTTGAAAGTTTTTAATTTTAGTCTATTTTCGAATATATTTCTATTTCGCGAAAATATTTCTTGCTTATTTTTGCATATTTAGCTCTTAAAGATTAATATTGCATATTTTTGCTTATTCTAGCTCAAAAGCTTATATTCGGATTGTGGATTAAGTTAAAAAAATCTGAATATTTTAGAAAATAGTTTAAGGTTATAATTTATAAAAAAAGAAATTGCTTATTTTTGCATATTTATCTTTAAAAGCTTAATTTTTAACAAATTTGCTAAAGAGGTTATTATAAAACGTTTGTTTTAGAAAGGAATTTTTTACAAATTAGATTTTGGTTGAAGTAAAATATTCACAGAATTTTATATAATATAAGAAGAAGGGGAATCTTATAAATAAGTGCATATTTTTGCTTATTTTCGAATAAATTTTTATTTATTAAAAAATTTTCTGGCATATTTTTGCTTATTTAGCTTTTAAAGCTTAATTTTAAACAATTTTGTTAAAGATATTATAAATTGTTCATTTTAGAATAGAATTTTTAACAAATTAGGTTTTGGTTAAATGAAAATATTTATAGAATTTGATACAATAGAAGACGGAGGGAGAATCTTATAAAAAGTGCATATTTTTACTTATTCTAGCTCGGAGATTAATATTCGAATAATCAATTTAGTAAAAAGTTTTTGATTTTTGTTTGTTTTCGAATAACTTTTTATTTATTGAAAAATTTTCTTGCATATTTTTGCATATTTAGCTTTTAAAGCTTATTTTTGAACAAATTTGCTAAAAAGGTTATTATAAAACGTTTGTTTTAGAAAAGCATTTTTTAACAAATTAGATTTTGGTTAAAGTAAAATATTTACAGAATTTTATATAATATAAGAAGAAGGAGAATCGTATAAATAAGTGCATATTTTTGCTTATTTTCGAATAAATTTTTATTTATTGAAAAATTTTCTTGCATATTTTTGCTTATTTAGCTTTTAAAACTTAAATTTAAATAATTTGGTTAAAAATATTATAAATTGTTCATTTTAGAATAGAATTTTTAACAAATTAGGTTTTGGTTAAATTCAAATAGTTATAGAATTTAAAACTATAGAAAAGAAATTCGAATACTAGCTCAAAAGCTTGTATTCGAATAATATATTTAATTAAAAAGTTTCGAAAATAATCGATAAATTATTTTCGAATTAAATTGTATTTTTTGAAAATAAATATTTGCATATTTTTGCATATTTAGCTTCTAAAGCTTAATTTTGAATAAGTTTGTTAAAGATATTATAAACTGTTCATTTAAGAAATAAGATTTAACAAATAGATTTAGGTTAAATAGAAATATCCATAGAATTTTATATTATACAAGATGGAGGGGAATCATGTAAATGTGCATATTTTTGCTTATTCTAACTTAAATGTTCATATTCGAATAGTCAATTTAGTCAAAAAATGTTGGTTTAACGATTATTTTTTAATACAATTTTATTTATTGAAAAGAAATGTTTGCATATTTTTGCATATTTAGCTTTTTAAGCTTATTTTTGAACAATTTTGTAAGGATATTATAAATTGTTCATTTTACAATCGAATTTTTAACGCATTAGATTTTGGTTAAATAAAAATAAGTTATAAAATTTAAAACTATAGAAAAAGGACGGGAATCGTATAAATAAGTGCATATTTTTGCTTATTCTACCTCGGAAGTTAATATTCGAATAATCAATTTAGTAAGAAGTTTTTGATTTTTGTTTACTTTCGAATAGATTTTTATTCATGAAAAAATTTCTTGCTTATTTTTGCATATTTAACTTTTAAAGCTTAATTTCAAATAATTTTGTTAAAGAAGAATTTATAAATTGTTTATTTTAGAATAGATTTTTTTTACACATAAGATTTTGTTGTAATAAACTCTTTTATAGAATTTTATATAAAAGAGAAATGGGGAAATCTTATAAATAAGTGCATATTTTTGCTTATTCTATCTCTAAAGCTTGTAATCGAATAATGGATTTAGTTAAACAAAATTGCATATTTTTGCATATTTTGCTTTTAAAGCTAAATTTTGAGTAATTTTGCTAAAGATTTTCGTTAAATAAAAGGGGTTCTGACAAATTTAAAAAATAAAATTTAATTTTTTGAAAATTTTTTTGCATATTTTTGCATATTTAGCTTTAAAGGTATTTGTTTGAACAACTATATTATAGAGGATACTATAAACGTTTATATTTTTGCATATTAAGCTTTAAAAGCATAGTTTTGGACAATTTTGCTAAAGAGGATAAATAAATCGTTTATTTTTGAATATAATTTGAGAATAAAAAACTGCATATTTTTGCATATTTAGCTTAAGAAACATAATTAAAAAAATATAGTAAAAATTGTTTATTTTAGAATATAATTTTAAACAATATAGATTTTGTTTCACTAAAAATATTAATAGAATTTTGTATAATATAAGAAGGAAGTGATCTTAGAAATTAGTGCATATTTTTGCCTTTTCATGTGAAAATTTCATATTTGAAAAATGGTCTTTAATTATTAGCTTTTTATTCGAAACTTTTTTTTATAACAATTTTTAGTGCTTAATTTTTAAATTTTGGAAACTTTATTCAATTTTAAAATTGTTTTCATATTTTTGCTTAATAAATAGTTTCAAAAATATTTTTGCTAATTCAGACTTTAGCTTGATTTGCATTATTATCATTTATTAGGAGCCTATTTTAGTATAGATATTTTCAATATATGCATATTTTTGCATATTTTTGCATATTTTCGAAAAAATTGGTTTAATAGATATTATTTGTTTTTGAGCAAAATTTTATATAATTTAATGTATATTTTTAGGCTTTTTAATAAACTTTTTGAAATAGTTTTCAATTTTTTGGAGCTTTTTGTGAACTTTTTCTTAAAAAAATATTTGGAGTATATTTTCGTAAATATTTTTAATATGTGTTCGTGCATATTTTTGCATATTTTCGAATAATTTAGTTAAATACCATATTATTTGTTTTAGATTAAATTTTATATAATTTAAAGGATATTTTTGGGTCATTTTTTAAATTTTAATTTTATTCCAAAATTGTTTTTAAGTGATTTGAAATGCAGGATTTTTCAATAATTTTCTGATTTTAGAAACTTTATTCGATATAAAATTTGTTTGCATATTTTTGATTAATAATTTAATAATTTTCGAAAATATTTTTGCATATCCAGGCTTCTTTTTGACATAATTTTTTGAGCTTTCCGTAACAAAATATTTAGAGTAGTAGCATATTAAAATAAATATTTAGTAAATAGCATATTATTTCTTTTAGATTAAATTTTATATAATTTGAAGGATATTTCAAAGGTTTTCTCTCATTTTTTTTTATTATAGAGCTTTTTTTGTATTACTATTTAGAACATATTTTAAAAAAATTTTGTCAAATGGCATATTTTGATTTGTCACTTAATTTGAAGCATGTTCTAATAGAATTTCGACATTGTAGAGCCAATTTTTGTATAATAGTTCTTAAGTCTTATAAAATTTCTACGTTGTCTGCATATCTTTGCATTATACATTTTCTTGCATCATTTTTTAGTGAATGCATATAAAAATAAATGCCCATACTTTTTTTAAGCTGTTTAATGACATATTTGAGCATCATACATTTGTTATTTGGAGCATCTGAGTATATGTTACAGCACTTTTAGAATTTCGTACTTATCAATTTTTTTTATCCTTTAGAATTGAAGTTTAAATATTAATTAATGAATGAAATTTTTGTGCATATATTTTGCATATTTAAGCATTTTTGGCATATTTGCGATTAAATTATTTATTTCTATAATATTTTTGCATAAATCGATTTTTTGCATATTTTTCGAATTTCAATTTCTGCCGTTTAAAATATTTTTTTGCATAAATTGTTTCAAATTTAATTTTAAGCCTAAAGTATCCGGCTTTTCGATTAAAAGTTTGAAAATGAATTACTTGCATAACATTTTTGTGCATATTTTGGCATAAATAAGCAATTTCGGTATATTTTGCATTGTCATTTTTTATTTGAGTCATATTTTTTCATTTTTTATAATTTCGGTTTCTACAATATATTTTTCATTAATTGGTTCAAAAATAGGTTTTGTTTTATTAACATGTTTAGGCTTGTTTTTGGAAATGAATTACTCTATTAAAGTATGTTTTTGAAAATTTAAATAAATATAAACTCTTGACGAGCTTTCACTTCACAAAAAGCTTTGAAATATACTTTTTAATTCAGTTTGTTCTTTTATTTTTGATAAATAAACACAAATTTTATTTTGATTTGTTCATATTCAGATGTAAAGCTTTTGACGAGCTTTTGCTTTCAATATTTGTTATAAAAGGTTTCTTTTGAAGATACATATTTTTTCTTTATGTAGGATTTTTTTGAAAGCTTATTTGTCCTTATCAAATTCAAATGGACCTCATTTTATAAAAAATCATTTACTCCCTAAAAGCTTTCACACTTGATGTTTGTTGAGCTTTTAGTATCGCCATTTCTTGTTTTCTTGTTTGTCTTCAAATGTTAAGCTTTAGGCTTAAAAGCTTTTGAGTCTTTAAGAATATAAAATTTACATTTAATATATATATATTTTTAAATTTCATTTTTTTATGTAAAAAAACTTTTAATGAGCTTTTACTTTACAACAGTTTTCAAAATTAAGAAATTGTTTTTAAAGATTTTTTTGAAGTTTCTAAAGTTTTTTTTAAGATTATTAGACAATTTTTAAAATATTAAGCTATAGGCTTAAAAAGCTTTAAAGATTATCATTTTTATTTCTGTTTCTTTTGTTACTTCTAAAAAAAAAAAAAATTTTGTTATAAATTGTTCTTTTTAAAATTTTAAACTTTTGACGAGCTTTCATTTTTTGTTATAAAAGGTAATTTTTTTTAAAGATAATTTTTCGCATTTTTTTGAAAGCTGAAAATTTAATAGACATCATTTCATAAGAAAATCCTTTGCCCCCAAAAAAACTTTCACATTTGGTATTTGATTTAGGGAGTAAAACTTTGTTTGAGCTTTTAGTATCAACATTTCTCGTTTTCATCGTTTTTTTTTTGAGTTTGAAGAAAAAATGTTAGAAAATTTTTAAAAAAGCTTGAATATAATTAAAGAAAATTTTTAATTTTATTTTAAAAAACTTTTAGGGAATATATTTTTTTTAGGGAAAAAACTTTTACTTTCATTCAGTTTTTTTTAATACCAAGATTTTGTAAAAAGCTTTTCTTTTAATGCTTTTATATTTTGATAATTTCAAAGGGAAATAAATGTTGAGAAACTGTTAAAAAAGTTTTTGCATAAAGCTAATTTTTTCTAACGGAGTACTTTAGAAAATGTTAAATTTCATTTAAAACAAGCTTTTAGAGAAAATGGATTTTGATTATTTGGGAATTACATATCGAACTTTATATTGAATTTTTTAAAATGGATTTTGTTTAATCAAGCAAGCATCATTTAGTAATAAAATCATTCAGTCTTAGAAAGCTTTTAATTTCATTATTTAATTAAAGGTATTTAGTTTAATTTGTAAGCTTTTGTTTTTATTGTTGACAAACTTTAATTGTTTTCTTAAAGAGAATTTTTATAAAAATGCTTAATTTTTTTTCAACTTTCATTAGAAATCTTTCGCTTTGGTAAGCTTTTACTTTCATAGTTTGCTTTAAAATGTTTTAAATTTCTTTCAATTTTTTTCTAAAATTTTGAACAATTTTTGTTAAGAGCTTTTAATGAAGATTTTTCTGTTTTTCTTAAAGATAATTTTTGTGAAAAAGCTTAATTTTTTTGAATAAGCTTAAAGTGAAAAATGATTTTTTTGAGGTTATTATTTCATTAGAAAATATACGTTTTAGTTTTTTAAAAGCTTTTAAAGAGCCTCACCATTTTTTGATCTTGGTAAGCTTTTGCTATCATAGTTTTCTTTAAAATGTTTTAAATTTCTTTCAAAATTCAAATTTAGATTTTTTTCTAAAATTTTTAACAATTTCTGTTAAGAGCTTTCAAAAAGTTTAGTATTTTTCAAAAAAGCTGTAAGTGAAAAATTGTTTTATTCAGTTGATAAGTTTTTATTTCGTTAGAAATCTTTCACTTTTATCATATACGTTTTAATTTTTTAAAATCTTTTAATGAGCTTCCAGCTTTACCATTTTTCGCTTTTATTATCATAGTTAGCTTTAAAATGTTTTTTGTTTTATTTCAAAATCTAAATTGAGATTTTTTTAATATATTTTATTTAGAGCTTTTTATAAATATTTTTTAGTTTGATCAAATATTTTTTTTTGCTCAAATTTGTTAATGTTTCCTTAAATTTTTTTTAGATTTTTTCCCTTTGTCCTTAAGTCCTCAAAAACCTAGAGCATTTTTATTCAAATCATGTGCTCATTTTTTGTCCCTTTAAAATGTAATGATTTTGTTAAAAAGTCTTAAGGAGCTTTATAGCTCTCCTTCCACTTTTTAATTTCAAAATCTGAAGACATTATTTTTATTTAACAAAAAATCATTTGCCCTTTAATGATTTTGTTAGAAAGTCTTGAGAAGCTCTCCTTCCACTTTTTAATTTCAAAATCTAAAGACATCATTTTTGTTTAACAAAAAATCATTTGCCCTTTAATGATTTCGTTAGAAAGTCTTGGGGAGCTTTAAAGCTCTCCTTCCACTTTTTAATTTCAAAATCTAAAGGCATCATTTTTGTTTGCAAAAAAATCATTTGCCCTTCAAATTTTAAATGAGAAAAAAACTTTAGACATAAGCTTTTGTTTAAAGGATATTAAGGAAATATCTTGTAATTTTTTTTTCAATTTTTTAATTTCAAGTTTTACTTTCATTTTTTTTAACCAAAAAAATATTGTTCTCTTCTTAACAAACTCAAGTCCTCAAAAGCCTAGAGCATCATTTTTCAAATCATTTGCTTTCTTTCTGCTCCTTCTTTTTCGAATTTAAAAGAAATTTTTACTAATTAGTTCTTTAGAAAAAAATAATTTTGTATGATTTTGTTTAAAGTTTTTTTAGGAAAGGGGGGACTCCTTCCTTAAGACTTAGGTACTCAAAATCAAAAGGCATCTTTTTTATTTAGAGAAAAAAATCATTTGCCCTTTAAAAATGGTTTTTCAGAAGAAAAAAAAGTTCAGAAAAGCTTTTGTTTAGAGGCTGTTAATGGTAAGAGCTTCAAATTTTTTATGTTCAAGGATATTCTTGAATTTTTAACCACCATCTTGGAAATATCTTTTATTTCATTCTATATATGACTTTAGCAGTTTTTAAATAACAAATTTAAATATTTCGTTTAAACATTTTTTTTATACCTTGAATCCTCAAAAGCAAAGAGCATCATTATTTGTAGGAATCATTTGCTCAATTGTAGCAGGAAACACAAAAGGACTAAGGATTCCTGGCTTACAAAAATTCGCTTTCGTTCAAAAAAAAGGGATGTTTGACTAAAAATGACGACGTTAATGATGTTAAAGATGTTGATAATGAAGACGTTAATGATGAAGCTGCTTTAATGATGTTGATAATTTTGGGGTGGTAAATGTGGCCCGGCTGCTTTGTAATGATTTGAGTTTTATTTTAGAATTTTGAGCTTTTTTTTTTTGTAATAAGGAGTATTTTTGTACATGCTTTTTTTCCAGGGGTTGTTTAATCTTTTAGATTTATTGTATCTCCATTTTATCTCAAAATTTATCTTATCTCCCCGAACTTATACAATTTCTCCTGTTTTCTAATATTCGCCTTAAATTTCTCCAAATTATTAAGCTCAAACTTTCTCCTGAGTTAAAAATACTCCTGTTTTTAGTATAAAATCTTATGGGGAAAGTTCTCATTTTTATCTCAGATAAATAAAAGCAAACTAAGAGCTTTGAGTACATATTAGATTTTAGTCTCTGAAACTTGTTTTAGATTCTCTTCTAAATAAATGCTCAAGCATCTTTTTCAAAATTTATTTAATTTTTTCCAAGTGCTTTTTTTCTTCTCTCAAAACAAAGGAAAATGTTTTGTTTGAAATTTCTTTGAGTTTGTTTTAAATCCTTGAGCCTTTTTTTTGTTTCCTTTTTCTGTTTAGAAATTTAATTGATTTCTGTTTTTTTTTTATTGTCTTAAATAAAATGGCGTTTTTCCTTCTCCAAAGTTTTCTGTTTTTGACATACTTTTTTCTTTTCTTTTAAATAATCTCAAAACTTTTCGTTATCATTATAAACGATAAATTTAGGTTTTGTTTTCTTAATTATAAAAAAATTCTTTAATTTTTCTTTTATCACATTTTGCTTCGAAATTAGTTTTTTTTTGAAAAATTTTGGTTTTGTTTGTTTTTTTATTTTATCAGCTTTTTTTGAGTTTCATCTCATTGTGTTGATTATTTGTAGTTTTTTGGGATGGAAGATATCCCAAGGTATCCTGTAGTTTATCCTGAGTTGTGGAGGGTATCCTAAAAAGTCAAATTTAGGATTATTAGTTATGCATTTAGTAATTTTTAAATGATTAAAAAGGAAAATTAGGGAAATATTATGAAAACTCCTAAAAGTAGGCAAAAATTATGATGAGCTGATTTCAAAGAACATTCCAGCTTTCATAAAAACTGGTTTAAATAATAGTTTTATTCATTATATTTCTTAAGGTGGTAACAATCTGTACAAAATATTGACATCGATGTTTTTTTTTTTTAATTCTTTAACAAAATTTTATAAAACTTAGAGAACTAATTTGGTACTAGGGAATATCTCTACCGGCATATACTCGTACTTATATTGGTTAGATAAACATAGAACAAATAGATATAGAAAATGGTGCTGAGGTTTAAGGAAATCATTATATTTTGCATGTTTTCTATATATTTACTTTCTCTAATCGAGAAAGGGGTATAAGATTAGTTAAGAAAACCTTAGATTTATAGAATCTGTATATAAATATTAAATCTAGGTCTTATGATTTTTCTTTAAACATTTCCTATAATCCAAAAAGGAATATGTGAAGCGAATAAAAACCTCTGGGGCCAAATCGCCGCATTTGAAAACATTTAAACAAAAATTGTATAACATACCCTAGGGATTTTCAAAATTAATTATTTTGCAAAAAGTTTAATAAAAAATGATATCTAAGCATATCCGTTTATTTGTCAAAATATTTAGTTTAATTAAAATTCTTTTACTTTCAAAGAACTTTTGTCAAATAAGTTACAATGTAGTGAGCCTTATATGTTATATATTATTTAGATTATCCCAAAAATTATGCTATACACATTTTTTCTGAAATATCTTACATTTCGATTGATATCGAATGCGGAACTGGTTTAAATAATATCATTATTCATAAGACTTGTTAAGGTAGTAAGAATCTGTATAAGATTTTATCCAAAAATTATGCTACACAATGTTTCTAAAATATCTTATATTTCGATCGATATCGAAATAGGTAGTAAGAATCTGGGGCCAAATTATGGCAACTTTGAACATCCCTAAAGTATACTTCACAATATTCGCTTAAAAGTCTGAGTTTTCGTTCGATATCGAATGCGGTAATTTGGCACCTGTTTTTTAAATTCGCTAACAAAAAAGGCAGAACCAGTTAATATAGAAAATAGTGGCAGAGGTTTTTGGAAATATAAATATTTTTAGACCAAGTCGCTTAAGGGATTCCCTGTTTTCTTTAAACATAAATAATAATAATAATTTTTCTATAAACATGTCCTCTAATACTGAAAGTGGTATACGAGGGGCAAGGAAACCTCAGATTTATAAAATCTGTTTACAAATACTATATCTAGACTGCGATTTTTCTTATATACATTTCCTCTTATCTGGAAAGGGGTTTGCGTGGAGGAAGTTCACTTCAGATTTATAAAATCAGTTTTTTAATACTCAATATGGACTTTATGATTTTGGGATAAAAGTCAAAAAATGTCTACTCTTTTGACAAATCCAGTTATATTTTTTCCCTATTTTCACAATTTGGCATCTACTGACTGTAAAAATATTTTTTAAATATCTTAGACTTCGATCGATAAAGTCATATTACTCTACTTATCATTCCTGAGGCCCTATGGTAATTTTCACTTATTACATAACGTTTTTGTAGCAGATTTTGAACCCCCTCCACCCATGTGTAACACATTTTAATAGAAATACGCATACAAAATACTGAACACGTATTTGGTACTTTTTTGGTTTGGTTTTGGTTTTTAGGGCCAAAAAGGGTAAAAAAGGGATAAACTGATATCTTAACACAGCTGTTTTTTTTAATAAAAGTTACCGAATTCAATTGGTCTAAATAAGTAGGAAATATGCATATGGAACTTTTTTGAAATTAGGGGATAAAGAACTGGACAAAATTAGTAATGTTATAACTTTCAAACAAATGAATGTTTGTCTATCTGTATGTTCTTTATAGTTGGGGACAAGCCGGAGAAGGTTTTAAGTTGGTGAGACAAATTTCCGACGGAAGCGCCACTAAAAATTATTCAAAATGAATTAAATAGTAAACTGTGCATTTGATCATGTTATGATCCTAAGCAAAGTTGTTCTACATGAGACAACAAAGGTTTCTTAGTTGGTATGAAAAATTGCCGACAGGTGGCGCCACTAAAAACCACTCAAAATTAATTAAATCGTAAACTGTGAATAGGCTATAATCTTTAGCAAAGTTGTTGGGCATGAGTCGACCGAGGTTTCTAAATTGGTATGAAAAATTTCCAAAATTATACAAAATGAGTTAAACTGATTTAAGTAAAAAAATCGAAACTCGCAAACAAAATTATCTTTCAAAAACACTAAGTATTTTTATAATCCGACGTTTTGTAAACATTTTTTTTATTTGAGAAAAAAATTTTGAAAATACAAATTATTTGATTTTTAAAAACAATTTTTTTTTGCAAACAAAAAATTTATTTCCAAAACGACTGCTCAGATTAAAAAAATAATTAGTGTTTCTAAAAGATAATTTTGTTGCCGAATTTCGTTAATTTTACTTAACAAAATTATCCTTCAGAAACACTAATTGTTTTTTTTGCACAAAAATATCATTTTTTTTTTGAAAAATCAAAGAAAAAAATCACAAAATCAAAAAATATATTTTTTTCGAACAATTTTGCTAATTTTGTCTTTTTCTAATAATGTTTCTTATAACCGAAGAAAGGCAGTTTATACCTACTGCCAGGAGCCGAAGACTTTTTGTAATTTTGGTAAATATAACAATTATTAATGAAAATAGTAAAAATGTGTTGAGATTTAGAAAAATCAGTTGAGATTTAGAATCCAAATCCAAATTTTCTATAAAAAAATTTTTTTCTATAGAAAAATTTTTTTCCATAGAAAAATTTTTCTTAAAAAAATTTTCGATACAAAAGATTTTCCATACAAAATTTTGGAAAAAAAAAGTTTTAATAGAAAATTTTTCGATAAAAAAATTTTTGATAAACAAATTTTCTATTGAAAAATGTTTGATAAAAATATTTAAGAAAAATGTAGTAGAAAACTTTTTCTTTTTAAAACATCAGAATTACACATTAAGAAAAATACTAATTTTAATTAAAAGCATAAAAACGGCAACTCTGCCTACGTTTTTAAAAATTTTTTGTATAAAATTTTCGATAAAAAAAATTTTTATACAAAATTTTCTCAAAAAATAATAAAATTGTCGGGATGTAAATATTATTCAAAAAGAAAGAGTATTCGCATTTGATCCCAAATCTGTTACATTTATTTATTAATGTAACAGATAAACTTATTGATAAACCAAAATTCCTCGACGCGTTTCGTTGTTTGGTTAGGCCATCTCTTCAGGAGGAGTATCCCCAATTTTAGACATATCGAAAAACTCGCATTATTACTTATTTTACAAACCATAAGTAAGAGCTCAGATTATCGACTGAACAAAACACAAACATTTTTCAGTTTTCATCTTCCTTCACTTCCCACCACATTTTTGCTGCAGCCGTTGAGAACAAATTTCAATTTTAATTAAAGGTATAAAAAACGGAAACTCTGGCTACGATTTAAAATTTTTTTTTTTGATAAAATTTTCGATAAAAAAATTTTTCAATAGAAAAATTTTCGATAAAAATTTGAATTTTTATAGAGAAACACGAATTTTTATTAAAAGTAGGTATGCGAAGTTTTATTAAAATACGAATTTTTATTAAAAGTATAAAAAACGGCAACCCTTCCTACGATTTTTTCGGTCCTGTCCTCTTTGTGCCTACCGCTTATAACCATGATTCTACCCTCGAGGGGAATGTTGAAGTCATTATTAGGTAATATAAGACCTCAGTACATCCCATTACCGAAGTTTTACTGCGATTTGTTTATCGCCTCTTCCGCTGGCTATTCAAAACGAAATTTGAACCAAAAATTACGCAGGTCAACATCAAAAATGTGCTCGAGTAACCACTATATACATTTGATGTATCATGGCTACCTTAGTACAAAAATGGTAAAATTTTAAAATTCTATGGCAAGATTTTTTTAAAAAAATTTTTTTTTTTAAATTGCAATTTTTTTTAGACGGTTCTTCACATAATTAATGATAACTCAAAAACTACTAGTCCGATATTATTAAAATAAAATCAGAAAAATTAAGATTTACATAGCCTTTGATTCGTCTATATATCGCGTTTCAATCGGATCAATAGTGTCGGAGTTATAATAAAAAACTTAAGAAAAAAATAGATTTTTTACGTAAAAATGGCAAAAATTTTCGTTTTAAAAAAATCATGAAAAATCGAAAACGGCAAAAAACTTCCAGATTTATTATTTTATCGCATAGCGACATATAATAGCAACAAAATGAGATATCGACCATAAAAATCGATTGATTTTTTTTCGAATTTATTCACAATTTAGTGAATTCGCTCATTCTCACAAAATTTTAGTTTTTTGCTTGATATACGCATTATAGCGGGTTTTTAAATGTATGAAAAAAATAAATTTTCCAATTTCAAGGGGTGCATGTCGGATTATTGTGAGATTTGATGAGAAACTTCCACCCACAAATTTTTAGTCGAATTGGACAACGTTAACAATTAGCGTATAGGCCCCAAATCTGAAAAATAGCGTTTAAATAAAAAAAAAAATTGTCAAATTTTCAGTTTTTGCAAAATTAAAGCTATTTATTCCCCCTTTTGTAAAAAAGTGGATCCTGATCCTTAGGCAAACACAATGAGATTTCCAAAAAGCAACATTTCTTTAAAATCGGTTAAACAGTTTTCGAGTTACTACAATTTGCACTGGCCATTACATGTCCTTGAGGACTTGCAGAAGGCAATTGACCAAAAAATGTGACTAAGTCAAATCGATGGAATAGATCGAAAATGTATTTCATTGTTTTATTCATGTATTTTATTTTATATTTTATTTTATATTTTATTTTTTAAATTTATTACAACATATAAAATAAGGAAATAAATAAATATTATAAACTACAAATTTTGGAATTTTCTTTTATGACATTTTCTATTATTGAATAACGAAATGTTGCTCTGAATAATCTGGCATAAATCTGCCATCATGTGTGCAACCCAGCGACCCTGGTATCTTTCCTCCATTGTCCGAATATCTTGGTGAAATCGTTCGCCCTGTTCCTCACTTAAGTCTCCTAGATTTTCAGGAAAACGATCTAAGTGACTGTGAAGGTAATGTAACTTGATGCTCATATTGCATCCAAGATTCTGGAAGTGAGTTAATATCTCTTCAACGTGCGCAACATAATCATCATCCTTGTTATTTCCTAAGAAATGTTGAATAACCTATACAAACGAATCCCATGCATTTTTCTCAATTTCTGACATTGAACTGAGAAAATCGGTATCTTTGACCAATTTGCGAATTTGTGGGCCGTCAAATATTTCTGATCTCAGCCTTCAATACTGTATTTCCACAGTATTTTGCCCAAAACAGTATTTCCCGTACTTGTTTTGCCATACATTTTTCATCTCTACAAAACACATTGGCAGTACCTGGATATTGTATAGTGGTTTCCAAAGCATCTAATTTTTTATTTTATTGCGTTGTGTAATAGGAAGATATCAGTCAATTTTAGCGAAATTTTATATTTTATTGTTTACATGTAAAAGTTAAAGTTAAAAAAGATTTTAAAGACATGTAGCTTATTGGAAAATTATTGCGTTTGCACTAAGAATCAGAATCCACTTTTTTGCAAAAGGGGGAATAAATAGCTTTAATTTTGCAAAAACTGAAAATTTGCCAATTTTTTTCGATTTAAACGCTATTTTTCAGATTTGGGGCCTAGGCGCTACGTGTTAACGTTGTCCAATTCGACTAAAATTTTGTATGTGGAAGTTTCTCACCAAATCTCACAATAATCCGACATGCACCCCTTGAAATTGGATTTTTTTTTCATACATTTCAAAACCCGCTAAATGCGTATATCAAGCAAAAAACTAAAATTTTGTGAAAATGAGCGAATTCACTAAATTGTGAATAAATTCGAAAAAAATCAATCGATTTTTATGGTCGATATCTCATTTTGTTGCTATTATATGTCGCTATGCGATAAAAAAATAAATCTGGAAGTTTTTTGCCGTTTTCGATTTTTCATGATTTTTTTAAAACGAAAATTTTTGCCATTTTTACGTAAAAAATATATTTTTTTCTTAAGTTTTTTATTATAACTCCGATACTATTGATCCGATTGAAACGCAATATATAGACGAATCAAAGGCTATGTAAATGTTAATTTTTCTGATTTTATTTTAATAATATCGGACTAGTAGTTTTTGAGTTATCATTAATTATGTGAAGAAAAGTCTAAAAAAAATTGAAATTTTAAAAAATTTTTTTTTTTTTTAAATCTTGCCATAGAATTTAAAAATTTTACCATTTTTGTACAAAGGTAGTCATGATACATCAAAATTGTATAGTGGTTTTAAGAGCACATGAAATTTTTTGAAAATTGTTGCGCTGTGTTATTGAAAATTCGTCATTAAATTTTTTATATATCTTTTTCTGAATGGTTTAAGTAGAATGCTTTTCTTTCCATTTTAATTGGTTTAATTAAATTTTACATCAGTTATTACACTTCGTATGTAAGTAATAGAATGTTTAAGGAGAACACTTGTTAACACTTTTTTAAATAAAATAATTTAAATTTTTTTTAACTTACCTGTTGAAATATATAGAGAGAAATTATCATATTAATGACTTTATTTGGAGTTTTAAAAGAGTTTTTATTATAAAACACTGTTCCATAATTATTATTTTTTTTTATATTTTACTTATTTGTTAATGTAAAGTTATTTGTTGTTTTTATATTAAAACAACATAATTTGAAATGATAAACATTTTTATTGAAATGATTAAACTATTTATAAAAAAGATCTGACTTTCGTTCATGATGATTAAACACTATTTTACGCTTTTTTTCTTGAGTAAAAAATTTTGTTTTATTTTAATTTTGTTTTATTTAAATTTTATTATTGGTTTTTTGAATTAAAATTATTAAATTGAAATGTAAATCCAAATTGTATAACACTAAAAGTCTATTTGGCATGAAGCGATGATCCTTAAGGATCCATGATCGCTTTGCCTCATGTCCGTTGAAATGCTGCGTTCGATGATTGAAATGAAACTAAAGGAGTCGGCGCAAAAGCTTTTGATTTTATACCAAAAACCAACAAAGCCAAAGAAATTTTGTTGCTTGTGTTCAAAGTAAGAGTAAAGGTATTTTTTTCAAACACATTTTTTTTCAAAAGGACAAAGGATATTGTTGATTTTGTGTTTTATTGTATATGATATCAAATTTTTATTAAAAATTCTTGAAAAATAATAAAGCAAGCCAAAGGGATTTGTGTTAAGTGACAGAGAAAAACTAGTAATTCAAGTTTCCTGATCACACAGACAAAAGGACATCACACACATCTAAAAAGGATTTCTCCCAAAGCTTGTTGCAGTTTTTCAATTGAATAAAAATTCCTTTAAATTTGGGTGATTTTTTCTAAGGAATAGCATTTTTTTTTTTTTGGTTTGGTGGTGGTTTTTTAATTTGTTGTCATGAACGTGATCGTGATCATTTATGAGAGAGTACACCTGGTCCAGTTAGACAAGCTGCTGGACCATTTCCATACAATTCATTTCAATTCAGCATCAGCTTTGTTCAACTGAAACTAGTTTTTGTTTTGTGTCGTTTTTCGTTTTCCGTTAAGGGTAACGGGCATAATAAAGCTTCCGTTTCTTTAATATCCTTGACCATTGATCTAAACAATAACAACACAAAAATAATTTTTTAAAACTTAAAAACGTCTGCGCCTTAGAGTCCTTTTGTATTAAAAAAAATATTACATTCATTTATGATCGTTTTTTGTTCCTTTTATCTTGAAACTTGAACATTTTTTGGTGAACGTGTGTGATTTTTTTTTCACGAAAAATACAATTTTGGCAAATTTTATTTCAAATTTGTCAGTTCTTTTTTTGTTTTTGTTGTCAGATGATGATAATGATTTAAAAATAGATAAAAATTAGTTGAACATGACATGGAAACATGTTTGAACAGGAAGGATGCTGTTTTTAGCTTGGAAATGGTATATGATAAATGTGTACATTGACCCTTTTTCCATAGAACTATATTCGCCAAAGGTTTTTCTAAGCAAAAAAATCTTTGTGTAAAAATATTCAATTTAATGCTTAGTAACCTCTAATTATTTTGAAATTAAAGAAATCGCTACAAAGAAAATAAGGTTTAAAATTAGCATTATAAAAAAAAAACTAAAGACATGTTTTTTTCACATGAAACTACAAGTGATCGAACAACTTTATGGGATTTTATATTATTAAAAAAAAATTCGAAAACCTGTGACAGCAAAGCTAACCGGGCTAGTTTTTCATCATTTGGGTATATTTATGATTTTGTTGTTATATTAAATCATATCACTCTTTATTGATTTTCTGCTAAATATGCAAATATATGCAGACAAATTATATAACATTTTAAAGCTATGACTATAGGCTTCAATTGAGGATAAATTTTGTGCTATTGCATTTAATTAACAAAAGATATATCTTATTTAAACATACATAAAATTTTATTAAAATATTTTTGGGCATATTTTAAAAACTGTTTCATTTTCGATCAAGTCACTTATTATTGAGTTTGTGCTAAATATGCAAATATATGCAGAAAACTTATGTACTATTTTGAGGATATGACTATGGCCATTAAATGAAAATAATTTTTCTTCTAGGGAGTTCAGCTAACAAAAGATATATCCTATATAAACTTGCGTTAAATTTAATTTAGATATTTTTGAACATATTTTTCATATTTTATTATTTCGGTTTATCTCATTTATTATTGATTTGATGCTAACTATGCAAATATATGCAGACAAGTGATACATTATTTTAAAGCTAAGACTATAGCTTTAAATAGAAGATAAATTTTGTTCTAATGGGTTTAATTAACAAAAGATATATCTTATATAAACTCGTGTTAAATTAAATTTATATATTTTTTTGAAAATTTTAAAACCTGTTTAATTCTGATTTTGTTCTAAATATGCAAATATATGCAGAAAATTTATATACCATTTTTAATATATGACTATAGCCCTTAAGTAAAAATACAATTTATCTAATTTATTATTGATTTATTGATAAATATGCAAAAATATGCAGAGCAATGATATATTATTTCAAAGCTATGACTGTAGCCTTAAAGTGAAGAAAAATTTTATTCTAGTGGGTTTAACTAACAAAAGATATATTCTACTTAAACTTGTGTTAAATTAAATTAATATATTTTTCGACATATTTTGATTTTTTTTTAGGTCATATCTTTCATTACTGATTTTTCGCTTAATATGCAAGTATATGCTGACAAAATATACAATATTTCAAAGCTATGACTGTAGCCTTCAAGTGAATATAAATTATATTCAAGGGGGCTTAATTAACAAAAGATATATCTTATTTAAGCTTGCATTAAATTTAATTCAGATATTTTTGGCATTATTCATTCATTTTAGATCATGTCACTTTTTATTGAGTTTGTGCTAAATATGCAAATATATGCAAAACAAATATATACTATTTTAAAGCTATAACTAAATCCTTCCATTGAAAATAAATTTTGTTCTGGAGGTTTTAATTAACAAAAATATATCCTTTATAAACTGGCATTAAATTCAATTTGGATATTTTTGAACACATATTTCAAATTTTATTATTTCAGATTATTTAATTTTTTCTTTGATTTAATGATAAATATTCAAATATATGCAATAAAATTATACATCATTTCAAAGCTATAGGCTTCAATTGAATACAAATTTTGTGCTATTGTATTTAATTAAAAAATATATATGATTTTTAAGCTTGCATTAAATTTAATTAATATATTTTTGGGCATATTTTTAAAACAAGTTCATTTTAGATCATGTCACTTTTTATTGAGTTTTTTTTTAAATATGCAAATATATGCAAACAAATAATGCACAATTTTGAAGCTATGACTATGGCCATTAAATGAATATAATTTTTGTTCTAGGGGGTTTAATTAACAAAAGATGTGTCCCATATAAAATAGCGTCAAATTTAATTTAAATAGATATTTTTGAACATATTTTTAATATTTTATTTTTTTCGATTATCTCATTTATTATAGATTTTTTTTCTAAATATGCAAATATTTGCAAAAAAATGATATATTATTTCAAAGCTGTGACTATAGTCTTTAAGTGAAGATAAATTTTATTCTAGGGGGTTTAATTAACAAAAGATTTATATTTTTTTAACTTGCATAAAATTTAATTTTGATATTTTTGGTCATATTTTTTTAGTTATATCATTTTAGATCACGTCGCTTATTATTGATTTAGTGCTAAATTTCAAATTATCTCATTTATTTTTGATTTAATGATAAATATGCAAATATATGCAATAAAATTATATATCATTTCAAAGGCTTCAATTGAATATAATTTTTGTACTATTGCGTTTAATTAACAAAAGATATATCTTATTTAAACTTGAATAAAAATTCAATTTCTATCGAAAATTTTTCATATTTTTGGTCATATTTTTAAAGCAAGTTCATTTTAGGTCATGTCACTTTTTATTGAGTTTTTGCTAAATATGCAAATATATGCAAAACAAATTATGTACTATTTTGAAGCTATGACTATGGTCATTAAATGAAGATAATTTTTCTTCTAGGGGGTTCAACCTACAAAAGATATATCCTTTATAAACTAGCGTCAAATTGAATTTGGATATTTTTTAACATGTTTTTTAAATTTTATAATTTCGGATTATCTCATTTATTATTAATTTTGTACTAAATATGCAAATATTTGCAGCCAAGTGATATATTATTTTAAAGCTGTGACTGTAGCTTTCAATTGAAAATAAATTTTATTCTAGGGGCTTAATTAACAAAAGAAATATCTTATTTAAACTTGCAAACAATTTTATTTAGATATTTTGGGGCATATTTTTAAAACTATGTCACTTTTTACTTAAGATGCAAATATATGCAGTAAAATTATATACTATTTCCAAGCTATGACAATAGACTTAAATTGATGTTAAATTTTATTCTTCAAGTTTTAATTAAGAAAAGATATCTTATATAAACTAAACTTCGGATTATCTTATTTATTATTGATTGATATTTAAAATTCTAATTCAAAACAATGACTTTAGCCTTTAAATGAAGATAAATGTTGTTTTATTATGTTTAAGTTACAAAAGATATAATATATAATATATATAAGATATAAATATCTATATCAATTTTTGTTATAATAGGTTAACGTTAAGTCACTTTTGCATAGGACGAAAATAAGTTTTTTTTTTCATACCGTTTTCAAAACTTCATTTTCAGTTTCTTCAATAGTTTGTTAAGCGAATTAAAAAAGGGTAACAAAAAAGCTCTTGAGTATTTGTAAGAACATCCGGCAGATTACCACAGAGATCGATATCTCTAAAAGCTTAGCCGTATTTGCGAATTGAAATCAAAGGATTGCGACAAAAACACAATTTTTCATCAAAGTTATAACAAAGCATGTTAATTGTTATATGTAAGCAGTTTTCATAAGAAGAACTGAAATTATTATTGCTTCAATAGGGAGAAATGTTTAAAGTTTGGTTGGAATCGGATGTCATTAACCCTTTTATTACCAGTGTCAAGAGTAAACTTTTACTAACATTAATTTTTTTTCCAAAAATTTACTACAAATTACATGTCTTTTTTGGTAATATTCAAAAAATAGTTCAAATACAAAATCGTTTAAATACATTTTTATACAAATTAACCCTTGCGCACCCATGGGCTCTATATAGGTCAAGAGTAAAATTTTTATAATAGTATTTTTTCAAAAAAGTACTAGAATTTACATGTTTTTATTGTTATTATTCAAAAAATCGTTCAAGGATATAGGTACCATACCAATTAATGACGCATTTTAACGATTTTTTGTATTTTCTTGGAAATATAACAATGTAGTTTCAAGTACCTTTTTCTAAAAAAAATTATATTTTAATAATTTTACTTTTGACCCTGGTAGTAAAAGGGTTAACAATATCCGATTTCAACCTAATTTTTAATATATATTTCTATCCACTAAAGTGATTTTAAGGTAATATATGTCGTCAGAAAGCCCATTTAGTTCTCAGTAACAAGCTCTTAAACAGTTTTTTGAAAATATATTCTAAGTGGAAACCTCTTATTTTTTCATATAAATAAATGTCCAATTTTATTGTGAAGTCGACCCTATATCCGATTTGAATTCAATTTGTTGGGTATGTCTTCCTGTAAAATGATTTTTATTTTTTTTTTACATTCAAGCGTAATTGAATAAAGGTACAGGGCTAATACACGCGGCATGCGGCTGCGGGCGGTCGTAGTATTGCCAGTACATAAAATGTGCGTTTGTTTACAAAAATGTTCATATAAAAAAATATTTAAGTAGGATATAATTAAATCTGGCAGCACTGAAAAAATCTGCCGCGCGGAAAAGTAGAACAAACCCAGTAAAACTTTTCATTACCAAATAATGAGTTAAACAGTTAAACTATTGAACACGAACTACTTACTCATTCGCTGTTTAAGTCATTACATTAACATGGGGATGTCATTGGAGGCAAGTACTTACCAATTGCAGAAAAGTAATGACTTGGGTAAGCAATTTGAAAGCAACAACAACAACAGCAACAATTTTTTTGTTGCTGTTTTATTAAAAACATATATTTTTAAACGAAATACAAAATTTTTTTTTTATGATCCCATGGGGGCTCGAACCCAGACCCTCCGACTGCTAGGCAGAGACTCTTCCACTGAGCTACTTCATATGTTGAAAACTTAGCAGCTTATAATTAATATAAACAATTTTTATTTTTAGATCCAAAATCATGTGAAAATAACTTTGTTTTTCTCTGCTTTTTTTTGCTTTGTTGTAATTTTTGGAAAAATATTTTTATCGGATTTTTTGTAATTATTTTAAAACATTTTTAAAATTATTTTAAAACTTTTTTAAAATTATTTTAAAACTTAAACAATTCAAATCTTCTTTTTTGTATAAGTTTTTACATAAGATTGACTCTTACTTACTTAAATGTTACAACCTATTAAGGTCAAAGTCCGAGCATATTTTAGAATTCCATGAATTTCGATCTTGTGCGAATATTCTCCAATTTTATAGGCCAAGCTTTGAAAAATGTTCCTCTACTTGGTCTTTCTATCGAAGTTTCGGACATCCTCCTCTAATATTAGGTAGTGGGACATTTCAATTCTAATTTTATCCTCTTCATTGTATTTTTTTTTTCAAGAGAGGGTTACTAGCCCGTAATCCTAACCCATTTTTATCGATCTTATGGGACAAATCTCGGAACATGTTAACTCACAATATTAATGGGTGTTAAACTAGCTCCCCGGGTGATACCATGAGGAGGTGTGTGTCCACAGTTGAGATGAAGGATGACCCAGATATGTTGGGCTTACCAAGTTAAGACCAATTAGAATCGTGTTTGGTATTCAACATCCCCTACATAATCCAAATTGACTCATGATGGTATTTTTTCATTAACGTGAGTTAGTTTTACAAATTTTTTTACAGAAGATAATATTTAAGTTCTTAAAATTCAAAAATCATTTAAAAAGACTCTTTTAATAAAACAAAAAAACTAAAAAAAATGTTGCCCTTGGTGGGATTTGAACCGGGGCCATTCAGTTTAAATTACCATCTTAATTACAAATAAGTACTTCTGTAATAACTTATTATTTATTCGGTTGGTATGTTGTAGTCGTAACAAGGTAACCAGTTATCAGAGTACTTGCCATTACCAAAGTTTTGCTGGGAAGTTTTACTTTTTTCCATTGCCGCTTGAAATTTGACAAATCAAAAAACAGCTGATTGCCCCCGCAGCCGCTTACCGCGTGCATTGGCCTTCTACCTTAACTTCCGATTAAACCTGCGCCGTATTCATAGATAACAATAATCCAAAATGATTCGAAATTAATTGGTTTAAAGTAATCGCTGATGTATAAAAATCGAAAATAAAGTTCGTAAAAGCGAGAAGTTATTAGAATAGATTAATGTCTCGAAATTTTCAAATGTTCTTGGGTACATTAGGAATCCCTACATAAAAAAAACAGGTATATACAGATTTTTTGAAGCTGTCACTTTAGTTTCCTAATATTTTCAGAACTTTAGCGTTGTCCTCACTTGTAAAAAGGTTTGTGGTTTATTTTTGAGCTAATTTTTAGTAAGAGCAAATGTACCCAAAGCCATGTTTACATTTTAGAAATGGTCTTAATGAATTAATTGCGTATTTACTACAATATCAATTTGTTGTAGAGGTAATTTGGGTGATGTTGAATACCGACATAGGCTTCAGATCTGTCTCAGCTTTGTAAGCCCTGACTTATCTTGGTTTATCCTTGATCTCAACTGTGAGCATTATGCTCCTCTTTGTATAACCTGAGGAATTACATAAATTATATAAACATATTCCGCATGTTCTACCATAAAAAGGATGCAAATTTGGGTTAGGGTTGGTAACCCACTCCAAAAAACGGAATACTATGAAAAAACAAGAAATAACATGTCCCATCTAATATTGACGACTGACGCAAACGAATAAGGGACTATGATTTAGCAAAATAGTGCTTAATTTTGATTCCAGGCTTACCGCAGTAAACGAAAGGGTCGCTAAATTTTACGTGTTAAAGCTAAGACTTGTGCATATCTGTTTCCACAGAGAGGAAAGACAATAATGTCACAGAAGAATTTTATGATACACTTGAGGAAGTTAACGATGACTCTAAAATAAACCTAAGCGATTTAAACTTAGATAATACTGTTGGTAAGTATAATCTCCATGGTGTAACGACTAATAATGATATGATGTTGATCTCCTTTGCGGTGGATCACAATATGGTGATGAGCAGCACTAGTTTTTACACCTTGAAATCCACTAAGCGTATCACTCGATCAAATGACAAAGAATCAGATAGACAAGGCGGAATTCTAGCTCCCTTACTATGAAACTTTGTTCCATACAATATAAATCATGGTTTGTAGGGGAATATCACCAGTCGGCGTTTTAACTCTTTTACTATGAAAACTTTTTCTGTAAAAGATCTTTTTTTCCACTCAAAACTTTAAAGAATTGCAACACCTCCAATTTTAATAATAAATCATTTATATGACCGTTTTTCTATGATCTTTCATTAAAATCTTTAATAATCATGAATAATTAAATTTGTTTGAATACTTCTGCAACATTTAATATGTGTAACACAAAAATTTCATATCTTATTCAACCTTAATCTTTAAATAACTTCCGGCTTTAGTAAAATATTAAAAAAAAATTAAAACTCCCAAAAAATATGTTAACTGACTATCCCATCAACCAACATTAAATGACCTTGTTAAAAGGTCATTACAAAAATATAGAAGAAAAAAAAAACAACACAAAACGTTACCAACATTTTTTAACGCTAATGTGTGCAAAAAACTAAACCAAATATACCTTGTGATATATTTTAGTTATTTTTTTCCTTCCTAAATATTTCTGCTATATTTAAAATATTTCTTCCCAATTTTTTTACTTTATGAGAAAAGAAAAATTCATTCAACAAGTTAAGGGTTGTTGCAGCCACTTTTTTGTGGCATTCACATTTCGTTTAAACAAACGATAGTGCAACATCACAGCAGACGATATTAGCTTTTACAACAACAGTCAAGGTTGGATTTGGTAGTTTTAGCACAAAAAATTTGGGAAAAAAATACCAGAAGCAACAACAACGAAATGCTGAAGTGCTATTAACCCTTAAAGTTATTGTGATTCGAAGTTTAACTACGGGTTAGAGGTGGGGTCAAGACACAAATGCCATGACATTTTGCAAAAAAACAAGAAAAACCAAAAATACAAGCAAACAAATGAAATGAATCTTACGAAGAGGGTTGTTAAGGATATTCCTAAATGGGACACTAAACAATTCACAATCATTTAATCATTAATAATTGACCGTTATTTTGAAAATTATGTGGTTATTGTGAATTGTAGTTATGCAACGAAAAGGGTTGCCAAAGTTTAAAGAATGAAAATCTATATAAATTCATTTTAAGCAATACATACTCGAGGAGTAGACTATGACTAGACTATGACTAGACTATGACTAGACTATGACTAGACTATGACTAGACTATGACTAGACTATGACTAGACTATGACTAGACTATGACTAGACTATGACTAGACTATGACTAGACTATGACTAGACTATGACTAGACTATGACTAGACTATGACTAGACTATGACTAGACTATGACTAGACTATGACTAGACTATGACTAGACTATGACTAGACTATGACTAGACTATGACTAGACTATGACTAGACTATGACTAGACTATGACTAGACTATGACTAGACTATGACTAGACTATGACTAGACTATGACTAGACTATGACTAGACTATGACTAGACTATGACTAGACTATGACTAGACTATGACTAGACTATGACTAGACTATGACTAGACTATGACTAGACTATGACTAGACTATGACTAGACTATGACTAGACTATGACTAGACTATGACTAGACTATGACTAGACTATGACTAGACTATGACTAGACTATGACTAGACTATGACTAGACTATGACTAGACTATGACTAGACTATGACTAGACTATGACTAGACTATGACTAGACTATGACTAGACTATGACTAGACTATGACTAGACTATGACTAGACTATGACTAGACTATGACTAGACTATGACTAGACTATGACTAGACTATGACTAGACTATGACTAGACTATGACTAGACTATGACTAGACTATGACTAGACTATGACTAGACTATGACTAGACTATGACTAGACTATGACTAGACTATGACTAGACTATGACTAGACTATGACTAGACTATGACTAGACTATGACTAGACTATGACTAGACTATGACTAGACTATGACTAGACTATGACTAGACTATGACTAGACTATGACTAGACTATGACTAGACTATGACTAGACTATGACTAGACTATGACTAGACTATGACTAGACTATGACTAGACTATGACTAGACTATGACTAGACTATGACTAGACTATGACTAGACTATGACTAGACTATGACTAGACTATGACTAGACTATGACTAGACTATGACTAGACTATGACTAGACTATGACTAGACTATGACTAGACTATGACTAGACTATGACTAGACTATGACTAGACTATGACTAGACTATGACTAGACTATGACTAGACTATGACTAGACTATGACTAGACTATGACTAGACTATGACTAGACTATGACTAGACTATGACTAGACTATGACTAGACTATGACTAGACTATGACTAGACTATGACTAGACTATGACTAGACTATGACTAGACTATGACTAGACTATGACTAGACTATGACTAGACTATGACTAGACTATGACTAGACTATGACTAGACTATGACTAGACTATGACTAGACTATGACTAGACTATGACTAGACTATGACTAGACTATGACTAGACTATGACTAGACTATGACTAGACTATGACTAGACTATGACTAGACTATGACTAGACTATGACTAGACTATGACTAGACTATGACTAGACTATGACTAGACTATGACTAGACTATGACTAGACTATGACTAGACTATGACTAGACTATGACTAGACTATGACTAGACTATGACTAGACTATGACTAGACTATGACTAGACTATGACTAGACTATGACTAGACTATGACTAGACTATGACTAGACTATGACTAGACTATGACTAGACTATGACTAGACTATGACTAGACTATGACTAGACTATGACTAGACTATGACTAGACTATGACTAGACTATGACTAGACTATGACTAGACTATGACTAGACTATGACTAGACTATGACTAGACTATGACTAGACTATGACTAGACTATGACTAGACTATGACTAGACTATGACTAGACTATGACTAGACTATGACTAGACTATGACTAGACTATGACTAGACTATGACTAGACTATGACTAGACTATGACTAGACTATGACTAGACTATGACTAGACTATGACTAGACTATGACTAGACTATGACTAGACTATGACTAGACTATGACTAGACTATGACTAGACTATGACTAGACTATGACTAGACTATGACTAGACTATGACTAGACTATGACTAGACTATGACTAGACTATGACTAGACTATGACTAGACTATGACTAGACTATGACTAGACTATGACTAGACTATGACTAGACTATGACTAGACTATGACTAGACTATGACTAGACTATGACTAGACTATGACTAGACTATGACTAGACTATGACTAGACTATGACTAGACTATGACTAGACTATGACTAGACTATGACTAGACTATGACTAGACTATGACTAGACTATGACTAGACTATGACTAGACTATGACTAGACTATGACTAGACTATGACTAGACTATGACTAGACTATGACTAGACTATGACTAGACTATGACTAGACTATGACTAGACTATGACTAGACTATGACTAGACTATGACTAGACTATGACTAGACTATGACTAGACTATGACTAGACTATGACTAGACTATGACTAGACTATGACTAGACTATGACTAGACTATGACTAGACTATGACTAGACTATGACTAGACTATGACTAGACTATGACTAGACTATGACTAGACTATGACTAGACTATGACTAGACTATGACTAGACTATGACTAGACTATGACTAGACTATGACTAGACTATGACTAGACTATGACTAGACTATGACTAGACTATGACTAGACTATGACTAGACTATGACTAGACTATGACTAGACTATGACTAGACTATGACTAGACTATGACTAGACTATGACTAGACTATGACTAGACTATGACTAGACTATGACTAGACTATGACTAGACTATGACTAGACTATGACTAGACTATGACTAGACTATGACTAGACTATGACTAGACTATGACTAGACTATGACTAGACTATGACTAGACTATGACTAGACTATGACTAGACTATGACTAGACTATGACTAGACTATGACTAGACTATGACTAGACTATGACTAGACTATGACTAGACTATGACTAGACTATGACTAGACTATGACTAGACTATGACTAGACTATGACTAGACTATGACTAGACTATGACTAGACTATGACTAGACTATGACTAGACTATGACTAGACTATGACTAGACTATGACTAGACTATGACTAGACTATGACTAGACTATGACTAGACTATGACTAGACTATGACTAGACTATGACTAGACTATGACTAGACTATGACTAGACTATGACTAGACTATGACTAGACTATGACTAGACTATGACTAGACTATGACTAGACTATGACTAGACTATGACTAGACTATGACTAGACTATGACTAGACTATGACTAGACTATGACTAGACTATGACTAGACTATGACTAGACTATGACTAGACTATGACTAGACTATGACTAGACTATGACTAGACTATGACTAGACTATGACTAGACTATGACTAGACTATGACTAGACTATGACTAGACTATGACTAGACTATGACTAGACTATGACTAGACTATGACTAGACTATGACTAGACTATGACTAGACTATGACTAGACTATGACTAGACTATGACTAGACTATGACTAGACTATGACTAGACTATGACTAGACTATGACTAGACTATGACTAGACTATGACTAGACTATGACTAGACTATGACTAGACTATGACTAGACTATGACTAGACTATGACTAGACTATGACTAGACTATGACTAGACTATGACTAGACTATGACTAGACTATGACTAGACTATGACTAGACTATGACTAGACTATGACTAGACTATGACTAGACTATGACTAGACTATGACTAGACTATGACTAGACTATGACTAGACTATGACTAGACTATGACTAGACTATGACTAGACTATGACTAGACTATGACTAGACTATGACTAGACTATGACTAGACTATGACTAGACTATGACTAGACTATGACTAGACTATGACTAGACTATGACTAGACTATGACTAAAAAATGACTAGTTCTTTTATATCTTCAATCAAGATTTAAAAGTTGTTGAAATTAGAAAAATGTGTATGTGTATATGTTTACCCATACATACAAATTGTGTCTATTGCCGTATCTTTGTAAAGAAGTCAAGGAGTTTGTGTTCCTTTAATTTGGGTATTTGTGTGAGTATTTTATTAGTTGGTTTTAGTTTGTGTTAAATTTGTTCTTCATTTGCCACTTCTTTTTCTTTTTGTTGTTATACTTTTTTTTTTTGTTAATTTTTGGAAGCAATTTTCATAAATTCGGAACATTTTGTTTGTGTTGTTTTGTATGTTTGTACTCTTAATTTATTATTTTGTATTCAAAACTTTTATTTTTCATATCTTCTAACTTTTTATATAATAAGTAAATACACACATACACACATTTTTGTGCACATACATAAGTCCATTTTCTTTTTGTCTTTATATATAAAAGTATCCTTGTTAAATTTCATTGGAACATGTTGTAACATATTATATGAAAATGTTTATGTTTGTGAAATTTACAAAATGAAAAGATGGAAAATTATATCCTTTAAATGGGGTTAAGGAGCACAAACATCTTTCGCACAAGTAATAAGTTTAGATGTGCCGAGGGGTTATTTAGGGAGCCTATTTTAAATTGGTTGTTTCCATATCTGTTTGTATCTACCCATATATTCTAGGCTATTCAAATTTCTGTAAATGTTTAAATGTGTAGCCTTTTTTGGGAACAAGGAATGAATTGTTGTAGTTATAGTTTTGTTTTTGTTGGTGCTTTGGTTAAGGCAAGGCAATCGGAAGTAACTAGAAGAAATAGTTAGATGAAATTAAAGAATAAATTTAGCAGTGGGGAGGAAAAATAGAGCAGAGGAAATGATGGGAGCAATGACTAGAGCTATGCCTAAATCTGACGCTATGAATGAAAGTATTACCATGACTAGAGCCAGAACAATACTTAAGCTTTTACTAGTTCCTTACTATGATAAGAGTATTGAATTAAGCTTTAACTAAGGATGTGACTTTACTATGGCTAGAGCACTTGCTAGACCAATGACTAGAGCTTTGTCGTGACTATGATTAGATTATAACTAGGAGTAGGCAGCCCATACCACCAGTAGCCGATGAATTTTTTCAATTTTCGTAAATACCACGATCATTAATAAAACTCCACGATACTATTATTTTTGTAAATATTGGGAATATTTTTATAAATTTTGGGAATATTTTTTAAAATAGAAAAATTTTTGATATAAAAATTTTCTAAAGAAAAATTTTTGATAAAAAAAAACAAAAAATAGAAAAATTATTGATAAAAAACTTTCTATAGAAAAATTTTTGATAAAAAATTTTCTATAGAAAATTTTTTGATAAAAAATTTTCTATAAAAAAAATTTATGGAAATATTTTTGATAAAAAATTTTCCATAAAAAGAATTTATAGAAAAATTTTTGATTAAATAATTTTCTATTGCAAAAGTTTTTATAAAACAATATAGAAACATTTTTGATAAAAAAATGTCTATAGAAAAATTTTTGATAAAAAAAATTTCCACAGAAAAATTTTTGATAAAAATATTTTCTATAGAAAAATTTTTGATTAAAAAAATTTCTATAGAAAAATTTTTGATAAAAATATTTCTATAGAAAAATTATTGATAAAAAAATTTTTTATACAAAAAATTTTTTATAGAAAAATTTTTTATAAAAATTTTCGATATAAAAATTTTTGATAAAAAAATTTTCTATATAAAAATTTTTAATAAAAAATTTTTTTATACAACAATTTTGATAAAAAACTTTCTATAGAAAAATTTTTGATAAAAAAATTTTCTATAAAAAAATTTTGGATAAAAAACTTTATAGACAAATTTTTGATAAAATAAATTTCTATAGAAAAAATTTTGATAAAAAAATTTTTTGTAGAAAAATTTTTGATAAAAAAATTTTCTATAAGAAAATTTTTGATAAAATAATTTTCGATAGAAAAATTTTTGATAAAAAATGTTCTATAGAAAAATTTTTGATAAAAAAAAGTTTCTAAAGAAAAATTTTTGATAACAAATTTTTCTAAAGAAAAATTTTTGATAAAAAAATTTTTGATAAAAAAATTTTCTATAGAAAAATTTTCTATAAAAAAATTTTTGATAAAAAAATTTTCTCTAGAAAAATTTTTGATAAAAAAATTTTCTATAGAAAAATTTTTGATAAAAAAATTTTCTATAGAAAAATTTTTGATAAAAAAATTTTCTATAGAAAAATTTTTGATAAAAAAATTTTCTATAGAAAAATTTTTGATAAAAAATATTTCTATAGAAAAATTTTTGATAAAAAATATTTCTATAGCAAAAATTTTTGATGAAAAATATTTCTATAGAAAAATTTTTGATAAAAAAATTTTCTATAGAAAAATTTTTGATAAAAAAATTTTCTATAGAAAAATTTTTGATAAAAAAATTTTCTATAGAAAAATTTTTGATAAAAAATATTTCTATAGAAAAATTTTTGATTAAAAATATTTCTATAGAAAAATTTTTGATTAAAAAAATTTCCACAGAAAAATTTTTGATAAAAAAATTTTCTATAGAAAAATTTTTGATTAAAAAAATTTCTATAGAAAAATTTTTGATAAAAATATTTCTATAGAAAAATTATTGATAAATGGTTGGTTCGATGGTTGGTTAAGCCATCTCTTCAGGAGGATTATCCCCAATTTAGACAGATCGAAAACCTCGCATTATTATTAAATTTACAAACATAACTATTAAGAATTATGTTCATAAATCAAAAGTAAAAGCGTAGATTATCGACTAAACAAAATATCCTCCTGAAGAGATGGCTTAACCAACCATCGAAACGCGTCGAGGAATTTGGTTTCTCCGCAAACATTTTTTGGCTTTTTATCAATAAATTGATCTGTTACATTAATAAATAAATGTAACAGGTTTGGGATCAAATGCAAATACTCTTCTTTTTCAAAAAAATTTTCTATTTAAAAATTTTTCAAAAAAATTTTCTATATAAAAATTTTTCATAAAAAATTTTTTTATACAAAAATTTTGATAAAAAACTTTCTATAGAAAAATTTTTGATAAAAATACTTTCTATGGAAAAATTTTTGATAAAAAAATTTTCTATAAAAAAATTTTGGATAAAAAAATTTTCTATAAAAAAATTTTGGATAAAAAACTTTATAGAAAAATTTTTGATAAAATAATTTTCTATAGAAAAATTTTTGATAAAAAAATTTTTTGTAGAAAAATTTTTGATAAAAAAAATTTTCCATAAGAAAATTTTTGAAAAAAAAAATTTTCTATAGAAAAATTTTTGATAAAAAAATTTTCTATAGAAAAATTTTTGATAAAAAAATTTTCTATAGAAAAATTTTTGATAAAAAAATTTTCTATAGAAAAATTTTTGATAAAAAAATTTTCTATAGAAAAATTTTTGATAAAAAATATTTCTATAGAAAAATTTTTGATAAAAAATATTTCTATAGCAAAAATTTTTGATGAAAAATATTTCTATAGAAAAATTTTTGATAAAAAAAAATTTTATAAAAAAATTTTCTAAAGAAATTTGTTCTAGAATTTTATATTACTTTTAGGTAAAAGTAAGCCCATTTAAGCATCTTCTAGATATCCACTGCCTTATTTTTTTCTTAAAATAGCTCTGTTCCCTTTTCCTACTTTTAGGTAAAAGTAAGCCCATTTAAGCATCTTCTAGATATCCACTGCCTTATTTTTTTCTTAAAATAGCTCTGTTCCCTTTTCCTACTCCTCACTGCCGGCTTCTTCTACTTAATTTGCATATTTTTGTTAATTTTTCTCCTAAAAATTTTGTTCTTTTTATTTATTATTTTTATTTTTTATTTTATATTTTTTGTTCTTTATGCAATTTATATATGAAAAAAAGTTTTTGAGTTTATAATGAAGAGGAAATACTTAAAATTTACATTTATTAGCAAATAGTTCGTTCGTTAAAAAAAAGTATGGAAAAATATTAAATTTTATACAAATTGGAGAAAATTTAACTTCTTTTGGGTTAAAACTTAAAGCAATTAAATTGTATGTAGATAATAATAGTTAGAAAAATAAAGCTTTAAACAGAAAACAATTGTAAACTTTAGAATATTAGAATACATAAGAAAACTTGAAATAATATACTTTTTATAGAAAATTTTCTTTTTTAGGAAATTTTTCGAAAATTTACTTTTTATAGGAAATTTTTAAAAAATTTTCTTTTTTAGGAAATTTTTCGAAAATTTACTTTTTATAGGAAATTTTTCAAAAATTTACTTTTTATAGTAAATTTTTCAAAAATTTACTTTTTATAGGAAATTTTTCAAAAATTTACTTTTTATAGGAAATTTTTCAAAAATTTACTTTTTATAGGAAATTTTTCAAAAATTTACTTTTTATAGGAAATTTTTCAAAAATTTACTTTTTACAGAAAATTTTTCAATAATTTACTTTTTATAGGAAATTTTTCAAAAATTTACTTTTTATAGGAAATTTTTCAAAAATTTACTTTTTATCGGAAATTTTTCAAAAATTTACTTTTTATGGGAAATTTTTTAAAAATTTACTTTTTATAGGAAATTTTTCAAAAATTTACTTTTTATAGGAAATTTTTCAAAAATTTAATTTTTATAGGAAATTTTTCAAAAATTTACTTTTTATAGGAAATTTTTCAAAAATTTACTTTTTATAGGAAATTTTTCAAAAATTTACTTTTTATAGGAATTTTTGAAAAATTTACTTTTTATAGGAAATTTAAAAAAAAATTACTATTTAAGGGAAATTATTCATATATTTAGTTTTTAAAGAAAATTTTCTTTCTTTAAAGGAATTTTTTCAAAAATTTACTTTTTATATGAAATTTTACAAAAATTTACTTTTTATAGAAAATTTTTCAAAAATTTACTTTTTATAGGAAATTTTTCAAAAATTTATTTTTTATAGGAAAAATTTTTCTTTAAAGAAAATGTTTCAAATATCTTCCATTTGAAGAAAATTTTTTAAAAATCTACTTTTTATAGGATATTTTTAAAAAAATTACTTTTTATAGGAAATTTTTTAAAAATTTACTTTTTGTAGGAAATTTTTCAAAAATTTACTTTTTATAGGAAATTTTGAAGAAATTATTCGAAAATTTACTTTTGATAAGAGATTTTCGGAAAATTGATAGGAAATTTTTGAAAAATTTCCTATAAAAAGTAAATTTTTTATCTTCTACCGATCTTTTGGAACTTGTTACATCAACGGAATTTTCGGATAAAAATATTAAAAACCTGTTTTAGTGGCATAAATAGCAATTTTACTTTATAACGACTTTAGTACGATATTAGGTTCTTCATCCCTAATTCTGAAACAGCCTATTTTAGTTTATGTATATGTTTTATACCAAGACATTTGTAAATATTTATAAACTTAATCCAAAATGTTTCTTTCAACCAAATTTATAAAATATAGTACATACCTATACATTTTATTTACGACATTCGAAGTCTTGATGGGTTCATGTTGTTATAGTCTATTTTATTTTATTTTTTGGGTAAAGTCGTACACCTACAACATTTATGGAGATAGAAATATACTAACAGGCAAACTCTTAGAAATAAAATTATTCATAAAGTCCCTACATAAATTTTGAATATTAACATACTTGGATACATACATATGTAAATATTAAAGGTCTGCCTTAAATAATTTGTATTTCGATTCTGATAATGTAAAAGTTTATATTCATCAGACCGACCTTGAAACACCTAAAAAATTGTTCTTATCACTATCAAAATTAAAGTTTGTTTAATTGTAATATTCCATCTCGAGGGGTTCCCCTAACCGATAGGACCGCGTTTTTTTCAATTTACAATTATGTTTTGTTAATTCCAAATTTTATAAAAGTTATTATTTCTCGATGATAAATGGAAACTAAACGAACTTTCAGTTTTGTTATAATAAATTTTCTATAGAAAATTTCTTTATCAAAAATTTTTCTATAGAAAATTTTTTTTATCAAAAATTTTTCTATAGAAAATTTTTTTATCAAAAATTTTTCTATAAAAAATTTTTTATTAAAAATGTTTCTATAGAAAATTTTTTATTAAAAATGTTTCTATAGAAAATTTTTCATCAAACATTTTTTATGGAAAATTTTTTATTAAAAATTTTTCAATGGAAAATTTTTTATCAAAAATTTTTCTATAGAAAATTTTTTATCAAAAATTTTTGCATGGAAAATTTTTTATCAAAAATTTTTCAATGAAAAATTTTTTATCAAAAATTTTTCTATAGAAAATTTTTTATCAAAAATTTTTCTATGGAAAATTTTTTATCAAAAATTTTTCTATGGAAAATTTTTCTATGGAAATTTTTTTATCAAAAAATTTTCTATGGAAAATTTTTTATCAAAAATTCTTCCATGGAAATTTTTTTATCAAAAATTCTTCCATGGAAATTTTTTTATCTAAAATTTTTCTATGGAAAATTTTTTATCAAAAATTTTTCTATGGAAAATTTTTTATCAAAAATTTTTCTATGGAAAATTTTTTATCAAAAATGTTTCTATGGAAAATTTTTTTATCAAAAATTTTTCTATAGAAAGTTTTTTTTATCAAAAATTTTTGATAAAAAATTTTCCATTGAAAAATTTTTAATAAAAATTTTTTTATCAAAAATTTTTCTATAGAAAATTTTTTATTAAAAATGTTTCTATAGAAAATTTTTCATCAAACATTTTTCTATGGAAAATTTTTTATTAAAAATTTTTTAATGGAAAATTTTTTATTAAAAATTTTTCAATGGAAAATTTTTTATCAAAAATTTTTCTATAGAAAATTTTTTATCAAAAATTTTTGCATGGAAAATTTTTTATCAAAAATTTTTCAATGAAAAATTTTTTATCAAAAATTTTTCAATGGAAAATTTTTTATCAAAAATTTTTCTATGGAAAATTTTTTATCAAAAATTTTTCTATGGAAATTTTTTTATCAAAAAATTTTCTATGGAAAATTTTTTATCAAAAATTCTTCCATGGAAATTTTTTTATCAAAAATTCTTCCATGGAAATTTTTTTATCTAAAATTTTTCTATGGAAAATTTTTTATCAAAAATTTTTCTATGGAAAATTTTTTATCAAAAATGTTTCTATGGAAAATTTTTTTATCAAAAATTTTTCTATAGAAAGTTTTTTTTATCAAAAATTTTTGATAAAAAATTTTCCATTGAAAAATTTTTAATAAAAATTTTTTTATCAAAAATTTTTCTATAGAAAATTTTTTATTAAAAATGTTTCTATAGAAAATTTTTCATCAAACATTTTTCTATGGAAAATTTTTTATTAAAAATTTTTTAATGAAAAATTTTTTATCAAAAATTTTTCTATGGAAAATTTTTTATCAAAAATTTTTCTATAGAAAATTTTTTATCAAAAATTTTTGCATGGAAAATTTTTTATCAAAAATTTTTCTATGGAAAATTTTTTATCAAAAATTTTTCTATGGAAATTTTTTTATCAAAAATTTTTCTATAGAAAATTTTTTATCAAAAATTTTTCTATAGAAAATTTTTGTATCAAAAATTTTTCTATAGAAATTTTTTTTGATCAAAAATTTTTCTATAGAAAATTTTTTTATCAAAAATTCTTCCATGGAAATTTTTTTATCTAAAATTTTTCTATGGAAAATTTTTTATCAAAAATTTTTCTATGAAAAATTTTTTATCAAAAATTTTTCTATGGAAAATTTTTTTTATCAAAAATTTTTCTATAGAAAATTTTTTTATCAAAAATTTTTCTATAGAAAATTTTTTTATCAAAAATTTTTCTATGGAAAATTTTTTATCAACAGTTTTGCTATAAAAAAATTTTTATCAAAAATTTTTCTATGCAATTTTTTTTTTTTATCAAAAATCTTTCAATGGAAAATTTTTAATCAAAAATTTTTCTATAGAAAATTTTTTATTAAAAATGTTTCTATAGAAAATTTTTCATCAAACATTTTTCTATGGAAAATTTTTTATTAAAAATTTTTTAATGGAAAATTTTTTATCAAAAATTTTTCTATGGAAAATTTTTTATCAAAAATTTTTCTATAGAAAATTTTTTATCAAAAATTTTTGCATGGAAAATTTTTTATCAAAAATTTTTCTATGGAAAATTTTTTATCAAAAATTTTTCTATGGAAAATTTTTTTATCAAAAATTTTTCTATGGAAATTTTTTTATCAACAGTTTTGCTATAAACAATTTTTTATCAAAAATTTTTCTATGCAATTTTTTTTTTTTATCAAAAATCTTTCAATGGAAAATTTTTAATCAAAAATTTTTCTATAGAAAATTTTTTATTAAAAATGTTTCTATAGAAAATTTTTCATCAAACATTTTTCTATGGAAAATTTTTTATTAAAAATTTTTTAATGGAAAATTTTTTACCAAAAATTTTTTTATTTTTTATCAAAAATTTTTCTATGGAAAATTTTTTATCAAAAATTTTTCTATAGAAAATTTTTTTATCAAAAATGTTTCTATAGAAAATTTTTTTATCAAAAATTTTTCTATAGAAATTTTTTTTTATCAAAAATTTTTCTATAGAAACTTTTTTTATCAAAAATTTTCAATAGAAAATTTTTTTATCAAAAATTTTTCTATGGAAAATTTTTTATCAACAGTTTTGCTATAAACAATTTTTTATCAAAAATTTTTCTATGCAAATTTTTTTTTTTATCAAAAATCTTTCTATGGAAAATTTTTTATCAAAAATTTTTCAATGAAAAATTTTTTATCAAAAATTTTTCTATGGAAAATTTTTTATCAAAATTTTTTCTACTGAAAATTTTTTATTAAAAATTCTTCTATGGAAATTTTTTTTTACAAAAATTCTTCTATGGAAACGTTTTTATCTAAAATTTTTCTATAGAAAATTTTTTTTATAAAAATTTTTCTATGGATTTTTTTTCAAAAATTTTTCTATGGATTTTTTTTTCAAAAATTTTTCTATAGAAAGTTTTTTGGATTGAAAATATCTAAAAAATATTAAAATCTAATATCAAAATTTATTTTTTTTGAAAAATATTCTTAATATTTACAAAAAAATTTACAATATTTACAAAAATAATAGTGTCGTGGCAACAATGTTCGGATTATATTTCTTTGTTCTCTCCAACCATGTATTTTGTTGCTATAAATTGGATTTTGATTTGTTTCTTGTCTATTTTGTTTTTTGTCTTTTTTTAACAAAGCGGCACCAACCAACTCTGTTAACATCCAAATTCCAACGGAATGATATTAATACTCATTTTCACGAGTTTTATTAATGATCGTGGTATTTACAAAAAATAAAAAAATTCATCGGCTTCCGGTGGTATGGGCTGCCTACTCCTAGTTATATGTATATATAAGAACTATAGGCAAATATTGACCAATTGTCACAAAATTTTATACACTGGCTGGTATTTATGTAAAGCTCATTCTTGTAAAATGGCCATAGCTATCATAGTTTCTAATTTAATAGATTTTAACTGGCCTTTGCTACATATTTTTTTGGTTTCCGGGAGTGTTTTTTGTATGAAAGCTATAGTCAAATATGAACCGATACCTATAAAATTTGATATACTGACCAAGAGTTGCATAAAACTTCTTTATTCTAAATTTAGTCGTCATAGCTATTACAATTGTATTCAATTTATCAGCATTAATGTGTTTCCCGGATCGGGGTTATATGGGAGCTCTAACTAAATGTAAACCGATATCGAATATTTTTAATACACTACTTTCTCAAAATATCGAGAATACTTTTATAAAATTTTGTTCCTCTAGCTCTTTTCGTTAAGGCGCTATCGCGCTTTCATCTGACGGACAGGCGGACATAAACCCCCTTTTCTTTTTGTATTTTTGTATTTCCGTAACTTTTTTATATAGGAGCTATGGTCAAACGGTGACCGATTGTAACAAATTTTGGCACGCTAGCTGGCATTGACATAAGACTTTCTTGTACTAAATTAAGTGGCCAAAAGCTATTACAGTTTATCATTTATTGACATTTAAGTGTATTTTAGGTGGAATTTAGTTCCGTAAGTTTTTTGTATGTGAGCTATGGTTAAATGTGGACCGAGTTCAATGAAATTTTATGTGCTGCCTAGTGCTTATATAAAACTTATATATTCCAAATTTTATCATCATAGCAGTTACAATTTGTCATTTATTAGCAAATAAGCAACTAGAATAGACAAGGTTATACGGGAGCTATGGTCAAATGTGAACCGATTTTGCCCGATTTTAATACCAAAATTTTCCATGAAATGAAGAATATTTATGACAAATTTCAGTGACCTATATCCTTTCGCAAAGGTTTCATCGTGCCGACAACAGACAGACGGACTGACAAACAGACGGACTTCGCTCAATCGTCTTAGAAATTCATAAGGATTCAGAATATACATATATCCCTTTTCGCTTTTCAGCCAATATTAAGGAAATTACAAACGGAATGATAATCTTAATATATAGTCCTTTCTTTTTGATGATGGGTATGAAAAGCCAAATGTCTTGAAAGTAGTTTTTGGTGACTTGATGCAGACCTCTAGCCATTGCAAAGACATATCTTCTACATTAATAAACAAAACTTCCCTTTAACAGCCAGTGAAAGAAGGATTCACTCATATATAGATATTTATATCTGTATCTTATATATTTTCTAATACATATAGATAAACTTTATAAGTTTATTTTAGGGAAAAAGAAAAGAGGTCTTATCTAAAAATACCTTTAGAAAGTTTTACAAATTATTATGTTCTTTGTCAATTCAATTCAATGTGAAATTTAATTTTGATGATTTTAATGAAGCTTTTCTGAAGAAACTTTTTAAAAGCTTTTATAGTTTAATATTATATAGTCTTGGTAAGTTTAATATAAAGTCATTGATAAACATTAGTCCAGAAAATCTTTTTCAAGGCTTTAGTATCTTCCATCCTTTTTTAACATTCCTGGCTCCCTATTATGGAAGCTTTTCAAAAGAAACTTTTTAAAAGCTTTTAGAGTTTATTATTGTCTTAGTAAGTTTAATATAAAATCATTGATAGACATTCGTTCAAAAAATCTATTTCGATACTTTCTTTCCATTCTCTGGTAACATTTTCGGCCCCCTTTTATGGCCTTTTTTGATTTCTTGTTTCCCTTTTAACTCTCTGTGTATATGATTTTGTATATATTTAAAAACTTAAACCAGAATAGTAACAGTCATGTGTATTCTTCGTTAAAGTTATAGTGTGGTCTTCTTATGTGGGTTATTTTGGTTGTATCTATTGGTAAGGATGTGTTTCGTATGTTTCCAAAGTTGTAGGTATGTGTATACAAATTTTTGAATTTGTGTTGGTAAATTTTAGTAAATGTTGGTGGACTGACATAAGGAATAGACATTTGTCAAGACCATAATAAGAAATTTTGGTAATAGGGAATGTTAAAAGGAGGCTTTTCACTCAAAGGGCCTAAACTCTCTAGTAGATATTATCTACATATTTACACTTTACGTATTTGAAAGCTGTTTTTTACAAAATATTTTAATAATTAAAAGCTTTTCATAGATTTATTTAATCTTTCATAGTATATAGCTATTTAGGTTTTACTAGTTTTTACTTAATTTTCTGTTTAAAATACGTATCGCCCACTAGTCCATAAACTAACTGCTTATCATCTAGCTTATGCCACAATTGATATGTTGAAGTTAACCAATTTATGACTCAGAAACGATTGACCACTTGTCTATATTCGACCAAAAATATTAAAAAAAGTTATAAAAAATTGGACTCCAGACGTCCGAGATAGCCGTGGCGGAAATATGCCAGAGATCATTTTAAAATTACAATGCCAAAAGTATATCTTTCGAAAAAGTAAACTGCCAATTATAAAATTAAATTTTTGTTTTATTCCATTTTAAAGCAAATATTTTAAATTTAGCTTAAAGATAAATTAAAGTTTTCCATCTGAAACTGTTCAAAACTAAATGCTTTTTGAAAAAAATAACTGATAAAAGGTTAAAGTTCACTTAAAACGAAAAAATAGTCAAAGCTTGGCAAAAACCTCTTACAAATAATAATATTCAAAAACAATACGAAGCCTTAAATAGTCCTATTGAAAATATCAAGAAACTGACAAAAAAAGCTTTTTTGAAAATATTTTGTTCTTCAAAATGGCATTTTCAACGAAAATATTTAAAAGAACAATTATTCGCCCTTAATCCCAGTTTACTACATCTATTTATTAATGCATAGAGGAATTGGGGACAATTCATCGATGCGTTTCGAGGGTTGGTTAGGCCATCATTTTCAGGAGGAGTATTCTAACTTTTGAACAGATCGAAAACCTCGCATTATTACCTATTTTACAAACACAATCATTACGAATTATGTTTGTAAATCAAAGGTAAAAGCTCAAATAGTTGGCAAGAGAAACATAATTTTTTAGAGAAAAGCTTTTAGTTTTTATGCTTTTGGTTGTTTAAACTTTAGCCTGAGAAAAATGTATAAAAGCAAAAACAAATTTTATTGAATTTAAAAGCTTATGCTGTCGATAGTAAGCTTTTTACTTAAAACTGTTTTACTGTTTGATTTTATAAAGTTTTTCTTTTAAAACCTTTCTGTAGAAAGAATTTTTCCAGCTACAAGCGTGTCTTTTTCCCCATCTATGATACAATCAGCTCAAGTTATGATATCACCATCGCGGAATATCGCATCTCTTATGCCCTTGAGCTTCAAAGAGCATAATCTTGAATCTCATTTAATTCTGCTGACTGCAAATCCTTTCCCGCAAGGAACAAGCTTTTTTCGTATTCTTTATCGGGATTAGAAAGCTTTGTTAAAATTACTGATCAGCACTGCGTTTTTTAAACTCTTTAAATCAAAAGCTTTTTGGTAGCTTAACTTTTAAACACTTATTTTGAACTGTTCGACTTCAATTTGTTACCAAAAATTTGTTTTTATAAAACTTTGGTAACTGAGCTTAACTTAAATTTCTTCTATAAGTAATTATAAATAATAAATTTAAAATGAAAACATAAGAAAAACGCAAAGCTTTCATAAATCTGTAATTTTAACAAAAGTTTTTTATAGAAATTATTCTTAGGCTCAAGTTTGAAACCAAAAGCATCAAAACTGAAAGCTTTTCTGTAAGAAATTCTTTTTCTTTTTATAATTTTTTAAAAATTTTATTTTCGAAAATTGTTCTATACTAAAAGCTTTCATAAAGTAATAAATATATTTTACAAGATTTTAGCATAATTCTTTTAAAGAAATGTTAACTATTTAAAATTTAAAAAGATTACAAAAATGATTTAGTAAATATATTTTAAAACTTGAATATTCAATCGTAAGTTTCTTTAGCTAAAAGCTTTCCCAGAAAACGTTATTTTGTATTAAAAACTTATAAAATTAAAAGTTATATAGAGAAAACTCATAAAATTTGCATGCCTTTTGTAACTATTACTCATTTACCAAAAGTTCAATAACAAAAGCTTTTTAGAGCTTTGAAAATTATAGTTAAATTTCCAGAAGATATAAATTTTAGTAATTTTCTATTAAATACTTATATAATTAATAGTTATACGGAGAAAAGTAATATCATTTGCAAGCGTTTTGTAACTACTCTTCATTTACCAAAAGCTTTTTAGAGATTTGAAACTAAAAGTTTAATTTCTAGAAGACATGAATTTTTGTAATTTTCTATTGAAAACTCATAAAATTAAGAGTTTTATGAAGAAAACAGATATTATTTGAAAGATTTTTGTAAATATTCTTCATTTTCCAAAAGTTCAATAATAAAAGCTTCTTAAATAGAGCAAATATTTTTTTAAAAGTAAAGTTATATTTCAAAGTATTTTTAAATAAGTCTTCAATTTCGATTAATTTAAAATAAAAAACATCAAAAAGGAAGTTGTTTTTTTTTTTTGAATTAAAAGCTTTATATGAAAATTATACTTTTTAGCAAAAATTCTACGGCACACTCTTTCAAAATAAGGTTTTTTTTGTTGAAAATATCATTGAAACATTAAGGCTTCATAAAAACATAGAAATTTCTTAACGATACGATACAATGAGAACTTTTTTACAACAGCTGAAATGAAGCTTTACATTTTTTTTAATAAAAAAAACCTTTGAAAAGCTCTTTTTGATTGTTTATTGTAAAAAAATCATCTTATTCAAAAACTTTTATGAAGCACTGTTTCTAAAAAAGCTTACTTTAATACGTTTTTTAAAAGTTGAAAACTTTCTCAAAATAGAAGCTTTTATAGACATTTTTTATAGAAAATTATTTAGAAAAAGTTGAAATCAGGAATAAATTAAGAACAATTTTGATTATTCCTTTAAACGAAAATATTTCTCTTGTATAAACTAATCCTAAAACGATTCATTAAATTATTCAAAGGCTTATAGTAGGAATAGCTGGACATAGCTTCATTTTTCTTTCTTGAATTAGGGAGTAAAACTTTATTAAAAATCCAAAGCTTTATTAAATAATTGAACAATTATTTTAGTATAGAGAGCTTTCTATAGAATAGTTGAGAATAAGACGAATTAGAACCTTTTTCTAAAATTTTCAGTTAAACTAAAAGCTTTTTCTTATTTTTTCCTATTTTAACAGATACATAACATCTTTCTAGAATATAAGTTCGAAAGCACAAGTTCTTATTTAAATTTCTCAAAGACAAATTTGTTAAGTAAAAATTTTATTTGAGCTACCAAAAAAGCTTTTTGGTAGCTCAACTTTTAAACTTTTTGTTTTAAACGATTAAAACTTTTACCAAAAATATTTTCAACAAATTAAACAATTTAAATTTCCAAACTTTTTATAACAAAACTTAAAAAAAAAGCTAACAAGCTTTTGACATAAATAAAAAGCATTAAATTAAGATTTTGAGAAGTTTTAAAAGGTTCGAAGTCAAAAGCTTTATTGGAATAATATCATTTAGAAAAGACCTTTCCAAAAACACATACATTAATATTTTTATTTGTGGTAAACAGCTTTAAAAGCTCTTACGGCCAGTGTTGCCAAATTTATATTTTTCTTCATATATTCGAGCATTCATAAAAGACAACTGGTTTTGCAAAGACAATTTTAGGTATGTGTGGACAAACAAAGTTGCGTCTCGCTCATACATAGTGTGTCGATGTAAAAGCTTAAAAGCTTTTTTGTACAAGTTTGAAATTGTGCTGTAGAGATGGACGGCTCCGATTTAGAAGGTTCAGAACAAAAGCTTTTATATGTAAACCTCTGATTATAACAGAGAAATGTTATATTTTGAATACCTTTCTTTAAAAACTTTTCAAAAGAAAATGTACCCCAACAATGCGGCCCTCTCTCTCATCCTCTTTTACTTGAATATTTTTTCCTCTAAATTCAACTCTTTCTTGGTCATCTTCTAATATTTTGTTGTGGCATTATATGAAATGACTGAAAAAAGTAAAACTAATCTAAAAATGAGGGTATACTTCTGTTCAAATATATCCTTTAGCTCCTTATAAACACATACAAATGTATCCTTTAAAAAACATGTGGTTGTGTGTGCCTGTGTATTAGTTTATATCCTTAGCTTTATTTGTGATAAATGTTTGTATGCTTGAGTTTGTTTTTGGGCTGTTTCATTTTTTGGTCATATTTATTATTTGTAGATCCTACTTTACTTATGTATGTTTCTACCAAACATGCCTAGAACATGACACAACATTTACAGCAACATCCAACATATACAACAATAAAAAAACTTATAAAAGATGACCAGTTTAAATCAAGTAGTCCTAAAGCTTTAACTGTATATCTTCTTTCCCACTTATGTCCTTGTTGTTGTTGCTAATGTTGCTGCTGCTACTTCTACTTTTGTTGGTATATATTTAGTTCATTTCTAAAGCTTCTTGGCTTTTTCCACACAGAAAAAGGACATATTTTGTACACAAGTTTGTGTTTATGTTTATACTTATGTATTTAAGAATATTTGTATGTTTGTATGTGTGTACATGTAAAATATTCTTAATAAAAAACTTTTATTATATTTTTGGGCAGATTTTATAATAAAACATAAAATATTCTGTTCTGGCATATTCATTCTTTAGTTTTTGTTTTCAAGTATCAGAGTTTGATAGTCGAGTCCTTAAAAAAGGGTTACTTTGCTGCTGGTTTCCTTGCCATAGAGTCTTCTTTTTTTGTCATCATATAAATTCATATTTGTATAGATTTATTTTTACTTATAGATTTTTGTGTATATATCTTTGGATTGACCATCATTTGTTAGATATTTGGACAATTTAAGGCATCAACATGTCAAATTATTGTACAAGTTTTCTATACAAAAGTTTAAGCTTTATAATGGCCTATTTTGAGTAAAAATCTTAATTTTCTATTAGTTTTTTATATAATAATTCACTTTATTTACTTAATTATAGTAAAAGCTTTACTTTGAGTTCAGTTTTAAAAGCTTTACTTTCATTTCAGTTTTCTGTATAAAAAGCTTCACTTTCAGTTCAGTTTTCTATATATAGAAAGCTTTATTTTCAGTTCAGTTTTCTATATAAAGAAAGCTTCACTTTGAGTTCGTTTTCTATTTGTAAAAAGCTTTACTTTCAGTTCAGTTTTGTATATAGAGGGCTTCACTTTCAGTTCAGTTTTTTATAGAAAGCTTTACTTTCAGTTCAGTTTTCTATTTATATAAAGAAAGCTTCACTTTCAGTTCAGTTTTCTGTATGTAGGAAGCTTCACTGTCAGTTTAGTTTTCTATATATAGAAAGCTTTACTGTCAGTTCAGTTTTCTGTATATAGAAAGCTTCACTTTCAGTTCAGTTTTCTATAGAAAGCTTCACTTTCAGTTCAGTTGTCTATAGAAAGCTTCACTTTCAGTTCAGTTTTCTATAGAAAGCTTCACTTTCAGTTCAGTTTTCTATAGAAAGCTTCACTTTCAATTATATTTTATATAGATGGCCTCACGTTCAGTTCAGTTTTATATAGAAAGCTTCACTTTCAATTCTATTTGCTATAGAAGGCTTAACTTTCAGTTAAGTTTTCTATATATAGAAAGCTTTACCTTCAGTTAAGCTTTCTATATATAGAAAGCTTCACTGTCATTTCAGTTTTCTATAATTCTGTTTTCTATAATTTCTGTTTTCTATAGAAAGCTTCACTTTCAGTTCAGTTTTCTATAGAAAGCTTAACTTCCAGTTCAATTTTCTATAAGAAGCTTCACCTTCAGTTCAGTTTTCTATAGAAAGCTTTACTTCCAGTTCAATTTTCTATAAGGAGCTTCACTTTCAGTTCAGTTTTCTATAGAAAGCTTCACTTTCAGTTCAGTTTTCTATAGAAAGCTTCACTTTCAGTTCAGTTTTCTATAGAAACCTTCACTTTCAGTTCAGTTTTCTATAGAAATTTTTACTTTCAGTTCAGTTTTCTATAGAAAGCTTCACTTTTAGTTCAGTTTGCTATAGAAAGCTTCACTTTAAATGTTATTTTCTATAGAAGGCTTCGCTTTCGGTTCTGTTCTCTATATACAGAAAGCTTTACTATTAGTTCAGTTTTCTATAGAAAGCTTCAATTTCAGTTCAGTTTTCTATAGAAAGCTTCAATTTCAGTTCAGTTTTCTATAGAAAGCTTCACTTTCAGTTCAGTTTTCTATAGAAAGCTTCACTTTCAGTTCAGTTTTCTATAAAAAGCTTCACTTTTAATTAAGTTTTCTATAGAAAGCTTCACTTTCAGTTCAGTTTTCTACAGAAAGCTTCACTTTTAGTTCAGTTTTTTATAAAAAGCTTCACTTTTACTTCACTTTCTATAGAAAGGTTCACTTTCAGTTCAGTTTTCTATAGAAATCTTCACTGTCAGTACAATTTTCTATAGAAGGCTTCACTTTCAGTTCAGTTTTTTATGGAAAGCTTTACTTTCAGTTCAATTTTTTATATATAGAAAGCTTCACTTTCAGTTCAGTTTTCTATATATAGAAAACTTCATTTCAATTTTCTATATAAATATAGAGAGATTCACTTATATAGAAATCTTTAATATCACTTCAGTCTTCTTAATTCACTTATACATGAATTACCTTATCTCATTCCTCTAAAGCTTTTAATTGCCATTAAAATTTGTTGAATCCATTCAACAGTGATAATTTAATTAAAAACTATAAAATCTTATAATTAATGTCTATACGACCATTACTCAAGCATAGAAAAACTTAATATCCTTTTTGCTGGAAAAAAAGAAAGAAAAGCTCCCATACCATCTTCCTGAAATTAATAGTTTTTTTGAAACTGGAACCCCACAATAGTTACAACCCCATAAATTATAAAGTGGAAGTGTCAATAATAACATCAAAATTGATTATAAATAAATATTTGAAGGCAAGAAAAAGGAGAAGATTGAATGGAGTTGGATGAGCTGATGGTGAAACATCAAAGAGCTTTTAAAAGAAATTTTAAATGGTTTATGATTGGTCTATGGGTAATGAAGGAGTATAGGAATGGATAGTTGGGAATGGTGCTGATATTGATTTTTTTAGGAAGCCAAATATATGAACATACATATATATAAGACATACATGTATGTTCGTATATTTGGCTTCCTAAATAAAAGTATAAAAAGCTTTAGGGAAAAAGGAAGATATTTAGAAGTTTTTATATAAAATATTTAAATAACATGGATTTATTATAAAAAATTTAGGAAAAATCTGCAAAATATGTATATCAATGGTCCAAACAAGATCTCTGAAAAAACGTTAATCAAAACTTTCACACACTTTAGAGCTTTTTTACTACGATTTATTATTAAACAGTTTTAGGTATGTACTTAATTGACAAGTTTTATTATTGCATCTTTTCCAATATATAAATGATCAGAAAGCTTTCTTTAACTATATGTGACCCGGTCAATGACAAGGGAAAAGGTGGCATGACTCAAAAATAAAATTTCGAAAAACTAGATAAAAATTTCGAAAATTTAGCTAGTTTTTCGAAGTTTAGTTTATGAGTCACACTTTTTCATAGACCGGGTCATATATATTAAATGTTTCTTTAATAAGTCCCAATTAAACTTTCCTTAGGATAGCTTTTCGACCTTTAATCAATAAAAAAAGATATTTATTTTATATTTCTATTCTGTTTCTAAGCCACTTTTAAATTTACATATTTTCTTTATTTTCTCTAATTTCCTCACATTTTGTTTGATTTTTATTATATCTTTAATTTTGCATTTGACACAATTTTTATTGTTGATTTTGAATGGAACTGAAGAAGGTTATAAAAAAATCCTTAAATAACTTTATAACCATTTGGGTCTGCAAAGTTACCTTTACAAAAGAAATTAAAAATAGGTTTTTTTTCAGCCTATCCGTCCATCCAAAAAGGACAAGTAGTAAAAGTATACAACAGTATATTTTTTTTATAATACATTTGTCAGCAACATTTAATATTAACGCAAATACTTAAATAAATATATTTTTTTTATAAAGAGACAACGGTTGGGTAAAAAGAAAAGACTTCGGACACAATAAGTTTCAAAATATATTTAGTAGGAGAGTTCAAAACTAATTCAAAAGCATTCACCACATAGAAATAACTAAACTGAAAACACGGCTTTCTACATATAGAAAACTAAACTGATAGTTAAGCTTTTCATATATAAAAACTGAACCGAAAGTGAAGCTTACTAAAAATAGAAACCTGAAATAAAAGTGATGCTTTCTATTCAAAACTGAAATGAAAGTGAAGTTTTCTATAGAAAACTGAACTGAAAGTGAAGCTTTCTATAGAAAACTGAACTGAATGTAAGGCTTTCTATAGAAAACTGAACTGAAAGTGAAGCTTTCTATAGCAAACAGAACTGAAAGTGAAACTTTCTGTAGAAAACTAAACTGAAAGTGAAGCTTTCTATAGAAAACTGAACTGAAAGTGAAGCTTTTTATAGAAAACTGAACTGAAAGTAAAGCTTTCTATAGAAAACTGAACTGAAAGTGAAGCTTTCTATAGAAAACTGAACTGCAAGTGAAGCTTTCTATAGAAAACTGAACTGAAAGAGAAACTTTCTATAGAAAACTGATCTCAAAGTGAAGCTTTCTATAGAAAACTGAACTGCAAGTGAAGAAAGAAAGCTTTCTATAGAAAACTGACATGAAAGTGAAGCTTTCTATATATAGAAAACTGAACTGAGAGTAAAGCATTCTGTATATAGAAAACTAAACTGACAGTGTAACTTCTTATAGAAAAATTAACTGAAATTTCATTTCTATAGAAAACTGAACTGAAAATCAATAGTTCTACAGAAAACTGAACTGAAATTGAACCATTCTATAGAAAACTGAACTGAAAGTCGACATTCTATAAAAAACTGAACTGAAAGTGAAGCTTTCTATAGAAAACTGAACTGAAAGTGAAGCTTTCTATAGAAAACTGAACTGAATGTAAAGCTTTCTATAAAAAAATGAACTGAAAGTGAAGCTTTCTATAGAAAACAGAACAGAAAGTGAAACTTTCTGTAGAAAACTGAACTGAAAGTGAAGTTTTCTATAGAAAACTGAACTGAAAGTGAAGCTTTCTATAGAAATTTTAGCTGAAAGTGAAACTTTCTATAGAAAACTGAACTGAAAGTGAAGCTTTCTATAGAAAACTGAACTGAAAGTGAAGCTTTCTATAGAAAACTGAACTGAAAGTGAAGCTTTCTATAGAAAACTGAACTGAAAGTGAAGCCTTCTATTGAAAACTGAACTGAAAGTGAAGTTTTCTATAGAAAACTGAACTGAAAGTGAAGCTTTCTATAGAAAATTGAACTAAAAGTGAAGCTTCTTATAGAAAGCTTTCTATATAAATCATCACCTACTGGATCGTTTCTATAGAAAACTGAAATGCAAGTGAAGCCCTCTGTATATAGAAAACTAAACTGAAAGTGAAGCTTTTTATAGAAAAATGAACTAAAAGTTCATTTCTATAGGAAACTGAACTGAAATGAATCGTTCTATAGAAAACTGAACTAAAATTAAACCACTCTATAGAAAACTGAACTCAAAGTGGAGCTTTCTATAAAAAACTGAACTTAAAATAAAGCCTTCTATAGAAAACTGAACTAAATGTGAAGCTTTCTATAGAAAACAGAACTGAAGGTGAATCTTTCTAGAGAAAACTTTACTGAAAGTGAAGCTTTCTATAGAAAACTGAACTGAAAGTAGAGCTTTCTATAAAAAACTGAACTGAAGGTGAATCTTTCTACAGAAAACTGAACTGAAAGTGAATCTTTTTATAGAAAACTGAACTGAAAATGAATCGTTCGATAGAAATCTGAACTGAAGGTGAATCTTTCTAGAGAAAACTTTACTGAAAGTGAAGCTTTCTATAGAAAACTGAACTGAAAGTAGAGCTTTCTATATAAAACTGAACTGAAGGTGAATCTTTCTAAAGAAAAACTGAACTGAAAGTGGAGCTTTCTATAGAAAACTGAACTGAAAGTAGAGCTTTCTATAACAAACTGAACTGAAGGTGAATCTTTCTATAGAAAACTGAATTGAAAGTGAAGCCATATATAAAGAAAACTTAACTGAAAATGAAGTTTTCTATAGATAGAAATATAGAAAACTGAACTGTACAGTACAGTTTTACAGTTGGCAGAAGTAAAGCTTTCTAGATATAAAAAAGCGATAGAAGTAGAGTTTTGGGTGTAGATTTGATCGATTTAATTTTTATAGAAAATAAATAAATCTATATAATTTTGGAATTCCTCTAATATTTTATTTCCAAATAATTAAGTATATCAAAGAAAGTAAAACACTTGATAAGGTTACCTTTTATAACCCAAAATTTTATTCTAAAAAATTAAACACTGATTTGGAAAAAGGTTATATTAAGGTCAATGATATTTTTTTTTTTCTATTTAATTCAAAAACAAATTTCTCTCTAAAAAAATAATTTTATAGCATACTATAAAAATCCTTTAAAAATATATATCACCTCTTAGAACTAAAGACTACAAAAAGAATAAGGGTGAGTTTTTTTCGAAACTAGTTTGTCCTTTTTATCCTTTGCTAAAGCAGCAGAAACTAAAATGGTGGCAGATTTCTTATTAGAATTTTTGTTCTTTAACGTCTTGATAAAATTTATACCTACAAAAGTTGCTTATACATATTTTAATGTTCTTGTTGTGTTTTTGTATGGGCAGCAGCAACAACAACAACAAAGTTAGGACTTTAAAGGAAGGGTGAGTTTTATTTAATGTGATCCTTTTTATAGCTGCCTAATGACTGAGTGTAAGCCTATGCTGAGCTTGTGTATGTTTATGTGTGTGAGTATTATTTTAACAACCACGCCTTATATCTTTAGCCAAAAGGACATTTTATATTAGAATCCTTTTTGTTTTGTATATATACAAACATTTATACCTACATATGCAAATATTTATGTTTATATGTATATAAATGTGTAAAGTTGTATTAAAAGTTTACCAAAGTTTTGTTTTGTTGCTTGTTTAATATTTAAAAATTTCCTACTGATGCTGAGGCTTCTGCTGCTTTTTCTTCTACTCCTCAGCTTGTCCTTTTGTTAACTGCTTTTTAAGTATGTGTGTTTACTGTACTTTTCCCTTTTTTGTTGTGTCTTTCCTTTGCTCTCCTGTGTATGTTGGACCCTTTTATAAGATGTTTCTTGTATATTCTTATTATTATACACAAAGAGCTTTCAGCAGAGTATATTTTCTCGAAATATTGATTTTTTTGTTTTATTATAAGGATTTTCCAGGAGGTTATTTGTTAGAGGACATTATACCAGAGGACCGAGAAGGAAAACAAAACAAAACAAACTTTTATTTAAGTTTAATTTTGTGGCAGGAGTATTTTTTGTTTAATGTGTTGGTAAAAGTGTGTTTTTGTAAATATATTAAGAGCTTTACACATTTCTTTTAAGAATAATGACTTTGACAAGGGTTTAAGTTTTATTAAAGTACAAACAAAAATATTTTTTAAAATAAATTTTAATTAGAAAACTTGACTAAATAAAAATGTTTCAGCAAGATTTATATGAATAAAGCTTTTCTTAGCAAAGTATAGAAAGCTTCAATTAAACAGATAAAACTCAACTGGTCAGTTTTTTATTTAAAGTGAAGCTTTCTACAGAAAACAGAACAGAAAGTGAAGCTTTTTAAAGAAAACTAAACTGAAAGTGAAGCTTTCTATAGGAAACTGAATTGAAAGTGAAGCTTTCTATAGAAAACTGAACTGAAAGTTAAGCTTTCTATAGAAAACTGAATTGAAAGTGAAGCTTTCTATAGAAAACTGAACTGAAAGAAAAGCTTTATATAGAAAATTTTACTGAAAGTAAAACTTTCTATAGAAAACTGAACTGAAAGTGAGGCTTTCTGTAGAAAACTGAAATAAAAGTGAAGCATTCTTTAGAAAACTGAAATGAAAGTGAAACTTTCCACAAGTAGAAAACTGAGCTGAAAGTAAAGCTTTATATATATAAAAACAGAACTGAATCTGAAGCTTTTTTGTATATAGAAAACTGAACTGAAAGTGAAGCTTTCTATAGAAATCTGAACTCAAAGTGAAGCTTTCTATAGAAAACTAAACTGAAAGTGAAGCTTTCTTATAAATTGCTTTACTGAGCTGAAAGTAAAGTTTTCTATATATGGAAAACTGAACTGAAAGTGAAGCTTTTGATAATGTCTGACTTTTGTCTGGTCACCCTTTTCCTTAACATTCCAAAAGTGAAACAAAAAAGCATCTTAAACCTAATGAACAGAAAAGAATAAAAAAAGTTAAATGCAACTCCCAAAAAAGATTTCCTCATGACATTAGAAAATATTGCAAATTTTAGCAAAAATATTTGCTATTGCAAACTTTTGACATTAAATTTTGGCCAATACCATCAACAGCAAATGTTGACATCATTTATTTCTTTCATAGAGTTTTTTCCTCTTCTATTCTCGAATCGGTTTTGTATTGTAACAACTTCAACATTTGACCAGAAAATTAAACAAAAAACTAAGAACTTTTACTTATTTTTCTAGTTTTTTTTTCTGTTTTCAAAATAAATGAGATTTTTCTTATAAAAAAAAGATATTAAAAAAAGAAAAAAATAGCAAAAATTAAAACCTCATTTTACAAAAGAAGCACAACCGAAATTTCTATAGAAATTTTTTCAAAAAGTAAAATAAAATGAAAAAGAAAAATAACAAGTAAAAATGATAAGAAAAGTTTCTCTGCCATTAAGAGTAGCAGGACTTTATTAAGGATTCAAATAACAAAATGGAATCCTTGACTACATAAAGTTTTGTAATTTTCATGGCTGCAGTTTTACCTTAAAAGGACTATTTCTTCTTTTCTTGCTTTAGCCTGCTCTACTCATACGTTTCCTTGTGTCGGCTTTAGAGGAATGAAAAGTTTTGTCTAAAGTTAGTTCCTTTTTTATGTGTTTTGGTAGGAAATTCATTAGGAATTTTAAAGAAGTTTAGTTTCTACATCAACACACTTAGAAATTCTATTTATACACACACTCACACACACACATAGACACAGCAAGACATTTGCTTATTTCCAAGTAAAGTTTTTTCATACACAATAAATATATAAAGTAAAGTATGTAAAATAACATAGTATTATATACATACATACATACATACATATGTAAACTTATGTATATTTGCTTAGAAATGTACATATTTGAATTTGCAAATGGGTATTTCCTTGATAAAATTTTAAGCCTGTAAATATTATTATATCAAGAAGAATTTTTCTGACGAATTTTCTTATTCAACCTTTTTCTTTCTTCAGTTTTTAGAACTAAAAATTGTTGAGATATTTTCATAGAAATGCCCATATTTTTGCATATGTAGTGTATATTTGTTGAGTTACTTAAACTTTTATATGTATGTGTTTGTAGTAATTTTGTAAGGATTTTATTTGCTCGTAAAAAACTGTAAGAAATTGCCAACAGCTATACATTAAGACTTTTGTAAAGTATGACTAAATTGCTTTTAATATTTTATGCCCTTTCCATTTAGAATTTCAACTAAAAAAAGTATTTAAGATAAGAATTTAAATGTACTAGAGGAAAGTTAAATAAAATGTAAAAAACCAAAATTAAATATAGTCATAGTCATAGTCTAGTCATAGTCTAGTCATAGTCTAGTCATAGTCTAGTCATAGTCTAGTCATAGTCTAGTCATAGTCTAGTCATAGTCTAGTCATAGTCTAGTCATAGTCTAGTCATAGTCTAGTCATAGTCTAGTCATAGTCTAGTCATAGTCTAGTCATAGTCTAGTCATAGTCTAGTCATAGTCTAGTCATAGTCTAGTCATAGTCTAGTCATAGTCTAGTCATAGTCTAGTCATAGTCTAGTCATAGTCTAGTCATAGTCTAGTCATAGTCTAGTCATAGTCTAGTCATAGTCTAGTCATAGTCTAGTCATAGTCTAGTCATAGTCTAGTCATAGTCTAGTCATAGTCTAGTCATAGTCTAGTCATAGTCTAGTCATAGTCTAGTCATAGTCTAGTCATAGTCTAGTCATAGTCTAGTCATAGTCTAGTCATAGTCTAGTCATAGTCTAGTCATAGTCTAGTCATAGTCTAGTCATAGTCTAGTCATAGTCTAGTCATAGTCTAGTCATAGTCTAGTCATAGTCTAGTCATAGTCTAGTCATAGTCTAGTCATAGTCTAGTCATAGTCTAGTCATAGTCTAGTCATAGTCTAGTCATAGTCTAGTCATAGTCTAGTCATAGTCTAGTCATAGTCTAGTCATAGTCTAGTCATAGTCTAGTCATAGTCTAGTCATAGTCTAGTCATAGTCTAGTCATAGTCTAGTCATAGTCTAGTCATAGTCTAGTCATAGTCTAGTCATAGTCTAGTCATAGTCTAGTCATAGTCTAGTCATAGTCTAGTCATAGTCTAGTCATAGTCTAGTCATAGTCTAGTCATAGTCTAGTCATAGTCTAGTCATAGTCTAGTCATAGTCTAGTCATAGTCTAGTCATAGTCTAGTCATAGTCTAGTCATAGTCTAGTCATAGTCTAGTCATAGTCTAGTCATAGTCTAGTCATAGTCTAGTCATAGTCTAGTCATAGTCTAGTCATAGTCTAGTCATAGTCTAGTCATAGTCTAGTCATAGTCTAGTCATAGTCTAGTCATAGTCTAGTCATAGTCTAGTCATAGTCTAGTCATAGTCTAGTCATAGTCTAGTCATAGTCTAGTCATAGTCTAGTCATAGTCTAGTCATAGTCTAGTCATAGTCTAGTCATAGTCTAGTCATAGTCTAGTCATAGTCTATTCATAGTCTAGATAATATTTTGTAAATTATAATTATTAAATATTTCGTAATATAGAAAATATTTTAAACATTTTTCCAATAAGGAAACATTAACATTTTTAAATTCTTCATCTAAAAACCAGTTTCTATGAAACAAATTTTTTACTTTAATTTAAATACCCAACAAACCCTTTAATAAAAAGGCAAACTATAACTAAGTTCGAACTATCAACTGGACATTTCAACCCCTTTTTCATACATCATCCCATCGAACATGTCCTGCAAGATGTTTGCAAAGCAAAGAAGCTGTTAGCTGCAGCATCTTGATGACCAGCATGCAGCAGCTTAATCCAAAAAGGGGTAAATTTTCGTAAGAAAAATCAAGCATCTACTGGTCAAAGGTTAAATTTTAAGAAAAATTCTCACAGTTTTTAAAGAAAATTTTCTAAAATTCTTAATGATGGGAAATTTTTTGTTTTGAAGATTTTAGCCCAAAAATAAATAAGATACAATTTTTTGTAAGAAAGGAAACTGGATAAGCCTGTTTGAGCATCAAGAAGATATTTTTCTCATATCCTTTATTATTTTGCTTAAGTATTTTGTTCCAAGTTTCTAAGTTACTATTTATTTGTCTTCTTATTTGAGTATCCACAATTTTCTTTCAGAATTTTAATAAAATGAAACCATAACCTTAAATATTTATGGAGATAACGAGACGAGAATATTTAAGGAGATGACGAGACATCATAAAAAAACTATTCAACTATTCTTGTAGTAAATGAGTAAGAAAAATCACCGTGGGACAGTATTTACTGTTTTTTGAAAAAAAAAAAAATTAAATCGAGTAAGGTCGACTAATGTGAAATTTAAGTGGATAAGGAATAACAAAAAAGACATAAACGAACAAACAGACAAACATTTCATTTAAATAGTTGTTTTTGAATTAGAGTAAAAGCGGTTATGGCCTTTTCTACATTTTTTTTGGTTTCCGCTAGTGTTTTTTATATGAAAGCTATAACAAATATGGACCGATTCCTATAAAATTTGATTTACTGAACAATAGTTGCATAAAACTTCTCTATTCTAAATTTAGTCGTCATAACTATTACAATTGTATTCAATTTATCATCAATAAAGAGCTGTAACTTAATATGAACCGATTTCAGCCATTTTCAAAACACAACTTTTTGAAGATATCGAAAATACTTTTGTAAAATTTGTTCCTCTAGCTCTTTTCGTTAAGGCGCTATCGCGCTTTTATCTGTCGAACTGACTGACATAAACCCCCTTTTCTTTTTGTGTTTCCATAAGTTTTTTATATGGAATCTATGGTCAAATGGTAACTGATTGTGACAAAATTTTGCACACTAGTGGCCAAAGCTATTCAGTTTATCATTTATTGACATTTAAGTGAGTTTTAGATGGAATTTGGGTGGAATTTAGGCTGTTTCCGTAAGTTTTTTGCATAGGAGCTTTGGTTAAATGTGAACCGATTTGGATGAAATTTTATATGCTGCCTAGTACTTATGTAAAACTTCTATATACTAAATTTTATCATCATTGCTATTAAAAGATTTCATTTATTAGCAAATAAGCAAATAGCCTAGACGAGTTTATACGGGAGCTATGGTCAAATTTGAACCGATTTTGCCTGATTTAAATACCATTTTTCCAAGAAATAAGGAATATTTATGCCAAATTTCAGTGACCTATATATTTTCGTTAAGGTTTTATAGTGCCGACAACAGACAGACGGACAGACAGACAGACAGACAGACAGACAGACAGAGAGACAGAGAGACAGACAGACAGACAGACAGACAGAGAGACAGACAGACAGACAGACAGACAGACAGACAGACAGACAGACAGACAGACAGACAGACAGACAGACAGACAGACAGACAGACAGACAGACAGACAGACAGACAGACAGACAGACAGACAGACAGACAGACAGAGAGACAGACAGACAGACAGATAGACAGAGAGACAGAGAGACAGAGAGACAGAGAGACAGAGAGACAGACAGACAGACAGACAGACAGACAGACAGACAGACAGACAGACAGACAGACAGACAGACAGACAGACAGACAGACAGACAGACAGACAGACAGACAGACAGACAGACAGACAGACAGACAGACAGACAGACAGACAGACAGACAGACAGACAGATAGACAGACAGACAGACAGACAGACAGACAGACAGACAGACAGACAGACAGACAGACAGACAGACAGACAGACAGACAGACAGACAGACAGACAGACAGACAGACAGGCAGACGGACGGACGGACAGGCAGACGGACGGACAGACAGACAGACAGACAGACAGACAGACAGATAGACAGACAGACAGACAGACAGACAGACAGACAGACAGACAGACAGACAGACAGACAGACAGACAGATAGATAGACGGAAAAGCATTCGTCTTAGAATTTCATAAGGATTCAGAATATACTTCAATTTTGGTTTTTGAGCCAATATTAAGGAAATTACAAACGGATTGACAATCTCAATATACCCCCATTCTTTTTGATGGTGGGTATAAAAACATTTTGTGCTGTCCCATTGTGCGAATGTCAAAGAAGTTCATACCAACATCAGACGGCTAGACAAGAAAATTTAAGATTATTGTAAAATGTATCATAAATATTGAATCGTTAGTGTCTTAAAAGGATGAACTTGACTCGACTTAAGGCTGAGTTTGTAGTTTTGGATCTAAGAAGATTTTTAAAATCCTAAAAGTGGGTGGCATGTATTTTCTAAGAATATTATATCCTTGAATAAACTTAAGGATATTTATGTATGTAAGTATATGTGTCTATACGAATATATGTATATCAAATTTAAACATCTAAGGGTTAAGTTAAGCATAAAACACTAAAAATTTTTGCTAAAAAATTAAAACTTTAAATATAAAAAATCTTGATAAAATTTTTATGAAAAATAGATCTACTCCCTCTGGCTCTTATAAAAAAGTTGGACATCATGAAGAGGGGGGTCTTTTAATATTTTGGCATGTGTAAAATTTCTATATTTTCTAAAGAAACAAACTAAGAGTTTTGAAAAATATTTACACAAACTAATTTAAATACGTATAGAACAGATCTTTAGAGTAGAGTCATTTACAAGGTAGGGGTAAATTTATCAATGTTAAAGAAAAGGCTTTTTGTATCATAACACCCTCTCTTGAGGCTATTTTACACACATATTTACATATACGAATATGTATATCTATAAATGTTTATTCATATATGTATACTAGTATGTGTAAATATTTTAGAATATTTTTTAGTTTTATGTATATAAAAGATAATGATGTTGCCTTAAACTTTTGGGAATAAATAATAGTTTTTTTCTTTACTTGGGTTTTACGCAAGTTCTTGTGTATGTAAATGTTTATGTAAATTACAATTTCTCTGAAATTTCTTAAGCATCCTTGGATTTTGTTATACTATAAAAGATATGGAAGATATCTATCCCATATCTAAGGGTGGTGGTGGGCTTAACAATAGTTAAGGTTATTATCTTTAAAAAGTGTTTTCGACCATGTGTAGTTATGTATGTGTTTGTTTGTATATAAATTGGTGTTTGTAAATATGTGTTAATGTGTGTTAAATATTTGGTATGGTATAGTTAGTGTCCATAAAGACTTAATATCTTATATTCGAATTAGTTGGTTACTTTTGGTAGTCGATTATCTAAATTCGAGTAAGTAAAGTGAGTTAAGGTTTTTAGTAGATTGACTTTAAAATGTTTTATACAATTTGTAAAGATTGCCTCCAGAAATGTCAAGTTTTTATACCCTTCACCACCATAGGTGGAAAGGGTAATATAAGTTTTTGATGATGTATGTAACGTATAGAAATATTTGTTATATACCCTCCTTTTAATATACCAATAGGCTTAGAATTACTTTTTGAGTCGATTTAGCGATGTCCGTCTGTCCGTTCGTCTGGCTAGACGATTGGCCGGACCCCCATGGAATCAAAAAAACAGGTCGCAGTTCTAAAGATAATTTGATGAAATTTGGCACAGATCATTTTTTGATAGTGGGACCAGGCTATTGAAATTCATCAAAATCTTCCACTATTTAGGTCTCACTTCCCGAAATTTATATTTTGGCCAAAAATATCAATATTATATACTGCTTATGTAAACTAAAATCACTGTACCAAATTTCATTGAAATCGGTCCACATTTGATCATAGCTCGCATACAAACTCTTCTGTAAAATCGCACTAAATGAGACAAAAATCATTAAAACGCTCGCAAATCTAAAGGTAATGAGAATTTTGTGTCTAGTTTTTGCATACATAATTTCACATAATTGTGAAAACTGTAATCAATTTGCCAAATTTCGAGATAATCGGTCCACATTTGACCCTAGCTCTCATATAAGTCCACATGACGAGAACAGCTTAAATATATAAATTTTATGAAAATGTTTGTATGATAGCAAGATTTAGCAAATATTTATCCTAATACAGGAAAAAGATTACCTTTGACCTTTGTTTTGAAGCGTATCGTATGGTCGGGCTTGACAGACTTTAGCACTTTCTTAATTGCTATGTCACATAAAGCAATTCTTAGCAGAAAAAAAGACAGATACTGATTTCATCTAAAGTTTCTGCTAAGTTCTTCAACGCACCTAGAAATATGTAAACTTTGCCTGTTAGCGAAATTGGCTACAAAAGAAAGTCAGTACAAGGGATGACATCACGATACGTTATGATAAGCTTTACAACAACGAATTAAACTAGGTGTCCGTCAATGATGGTATCTAGTGGAGTCTACATAATAGATTAAATAAAGGGTGTCACAACTAGAGCGCAATTTTTAAAATTTAAATAAAATACAGATATAAAAAAAAAAAAATTGTGAAACTTTATTATGAGGTGTGTGATAGAAACCAAGTCAGTTTTTAAATTTCTCTGTTTTGAAAACCAATACCGATTATATTTGGTGCCATGAAACCAAGTCGGTTTTGTTATTATTGGTTTTAAATCAAACAAAATGTTCGAATCAATTTTTTTATTATTTCATTTGAAATTTTTTTTGAAACATCAAAAATAATATAAAAAAATATAATAAAAATTATTAAAGAAAATTATTTGAAAAAAATTTTCATTTTTTTTGCGATGTTTTGGTATAGGTATAGAGAAAACGCTATTTGGACAAATGAAGCTTGTATACCCAAACATCATGAAATGACCGAATTGCGGACTGGAAAAAATGTAATCTACCTACACCAAGAAACAAACCACAGACAATTAAAGGACGATTGTCACTTACATGCGATATTAATTAAATTGCAAACAAATATGTTGATATGCATTTGCTTCGGCAGTACCTCCACACAAAGAATATTCTAGCCTTACAATTTTCCCCATTTTTAATATTTTTTATGTTTGTCGATACGGTTCATTGATTCCAAAGACACAAAAAAGTACCAAAACTTGTTTTTATCTTATTGCATGATAAAAAATGCTATGTAAACTTTTCACCCATCTCTTTTTATTTGAAAGTTAAAACTAAAAGGTACCAAAAATATGTTTTCTCTTTTTCTCCCCTTTTTTCGAAAAGTACTTACCACTTCTACTGTTATTTTTGTAACTGATCCAAACTCGATTTTGGTTCTATTGTTTTTTAGTTTGGGAATTATAGCGTTATTGAATTTTCCCTTTTTTTATTCCCCACAAGGCCAAATTTTCAAAAATCTGTTCTTAGTGGATCTTAAAATCGAAAAAGGCACCAGTTGGCCAGTAACGCCTTTGTATTAAATTGATAGACCAATTTTGAAATGAAATCTGTTAACTGTAAGTTGCTTGGTTTATTTCCAATACTAAACCAATAATATTATTTTCTGTGACACATAAAACCAATAAAAAATGTAGCTCGAACATTAATATTGGAATTCATGACACCAATTTAATTTTTTTGTCGTTTTCAAAACCAATACCAATGAAATTGGTTTCTATGACACCTTTGTATATCGTAATGTAGACAGATTGAGGTTATGTATGAAACAAGATATGAGGTTATGTATGAAATAAGATATGAAAATGCTGATTTTGCCGAGAAAACCATCTTCAGTGACGAAGCCCATTTCCATCTTAATGGCTTCGTCAATAGGCAGAATTGTCGCATTTCGGGTGAGAAAAATCCTCGAGTATTTCACCAGAAGCAAATGCACCGTCAACTGGAGGAATCATTGGACCTTTGAAAATGAGGACCCTGAAAATGAGACAGGTCAAGTGAAAAAAGTCAATGGTGTCCGGTATCGTGAAATGATAACCAGTTTTTTGTTGCCTATAATTGAAAAAATGAATGTGGAGGGCATGTGGTTTCAATAAGACGGCGCCACATGTCATACAGTCAGAGAAACAATTCAATTGCTACATCAGTCATTTAAAAAATGCGTTCTAGTTGGAACACCCTTTAGATGACATCGATTATTTGAGTCTAGAGATAAGCAATCTACAAGCATTTATATATCGGTACCTCAGATGCAACCTTGGAATTTACTGGACCATCATATTTTCAAATCAAGATCTATCGTTGCGCAGCCGTCAAGAACCGTAACAACAAGTATACTCGAAAATACCGCTGGCTAGAACACACACCAAGAAATTATGCTACTGATACAAACTGTTCTGGGAGGTCTGGATGAACTGCAAGTACATTAAAACGCCAACCAGAGAACTAGTTCGAAGTACCAGGGAACGAGATGAAAGTGTTGAATACCGATGAGTATACACGGGAAATATTTTTTTGTATTGGACCAACACTCAGAGGATGATCTCTACATATGATTATGCATTGAAAAAAAGGTTGTGGGAAGGTGGGTAGAGGTGGAAAGTGTTTGTGGATATTCGATTTGAACTTTTGGATACCATGATTAGAGGGGAAGACTGATACTGGAAGTCTATTCCACATTTGTGCTGTGTGGCTTAAAAAGGGGCTTTCTCTAGAGCACATGTCATTATAGTAGCGATGGAACAGTGAAACGCAACCCACGTTACGACGATGCTCCAATAAGTTAATACAACTCTCATGTACTTCGCACTTTCTTCTTTGAAGCACCGGCCCATACATTAGAGTTTTATTCCATTTTCGGTCGGATATAAGTGGTATAGATAATTAGGAGATCAGTTGGAGTTAAGCATGTCTTATACGGCTTTAGAAAGCCGATACACTTGAATGCTTTTTTTGACAATTGAAAAACGTGTTAAGTCCAACGGGCATCGCTCTTAATTATCATGCCTAGAACATCAAGAGGTTGCGGTTCCTCAATATTTATACTCCCCATAATTACAGACAAAAGCAACACGGTCAGTAATGCGTTTGCGTATTAACACACAACATTGGGTCTTTCGACCTTTTTAATCGACCCTATTTAAACGACCCCAATTGGATATTGAAGATAGGTCGAGATTTAGTGTATCATTCATGATTTGCCTCTTGGCATTGACTTCCAAAAGGCTTGGCCTATAGTTGAATGATTACGAATGACAAATGTTGCTAATATCTGCTATTATCTTGTGACACTTCCGTGTTAATCTTGAGCTTGTCTGAAGATATCTCATATAAAACAATTCTTATAGTGCGATCTCTGAGAAAGGTCGATATAAGCCGAGGTAAATTGTTAGCTACACCAAAAGCAATAAGTTTTGATGGAAGTGCTAAATGCCGCACTCCATCGAATGTCTTGGAAATATCGAAAGCTATAACTATAACTTTCTCCATAACGGTGAATAGAACGGCACAATTTTCCCGAATACATCACCCGCAGAGCGGCTCCTACGAAATCCATAATACCCGTCATTTAATAGATTATTAGACTACTAATTGGCTATATAAATACCATACTTTCCATAACTTTGAAAGCGTCGAACGAATTGCTATTGGGCAGTAATTTTTTTAATGGATTGTCTTTATATATATAGGAAAAAATATATAGGAAATTCACCGGCATGGTATAAGGTCCTAAAGAGGTTGGCTAACGTCGCACGGTGGCTCAGAATCAATTTTCATTCATAGATTCCTAAAATTTGTATGCCATCAGAAAGGAAACAAAATATTCGTAAAATTTCGTTAAATTTTAAGTTTAATAGTGTATAACTTTTAAAGCACAAAAAAAAAAAAAATCGAAATTCAAAGATAGGCAAAAGCGTTTTCTTTTTGCCTATACACACTTTTACACCTGCACGGACCCGACTGCAGAACAAGTTTTTTTTTTAATGAAATATACAAAATTCTATCATTCTACCATAAATGCAAATTGCAAATACCAGGGCGTATTTTAAAATAGTATATAGCAGAAGTGTTGTAGTAATTATTAGGGCGGCATAGTCGGCCTCCAAAGTAGGGCACCTCAGACTCATAAATCACTTAAAATGATATATAATTGTCATTTATAATAAATACGAAGGTAAAGATCTAGAAAAAACGTCACGACATGCTTATTCTATCTCTTATGGTTTTAAAGATATTCGAAAAATATATTAAAATTTTATATTGTTGTTCAATTTGGGCCATCCTTATGAAAATATGGAAAATACCTCAATGAAAATAGGGGCCAGCCTAAGGATAACAAAATATCATATTTGTATCCAAGATTGGCTTGTGACCTAAATTTGAGCCAAATTGGTTAAGATGGAGTGGGTAAAAATGGAACGGAATTACAGATCAAAAATTGTATTAGTTAAAAAGTTACAGAGTTTTGTCCAATGAAAAACAATTCTGAACCACTGTGCGCCGAAGAGCACTGCTTCAAGACCAGTGCTGGTATGCCATCCGGCCCAGGAGACCTATTTATGTTAAGATCGGCTAATATATATATATATGATTGTACTTGTCATAAATAGGTTCCTATTCGTAAAATGATTTGTGATATAAGACTAAAAATAATTCTTTAAGTCCTGATGAATATAGATACAAATTTTGAAATAGGTCGTGAGAGCAAACCTATGTAAATTCTATAGAAAATGAAATACAATAGTCATCTTGACCGTTTTAATCGACTCAGAAATCGAATAACTTTATAAATTATAATAGTATTTGGTTGGGCCAAGTTACTTTCGTAAAAGTACATACACACAAATTCATATATACTTATTATTTAGCATTCGCCTTACTTAATATTAGAACTTTCAAAGCTTTTGCGAACGTTAGTATTAATTTACCAAAGTTGTTTTTCTTGTTATTTTTATTCAGTTGGGTAAAGTTTTGAAAAAAGGGTTTCATTCCAAGGCCTTAAGCTTATAATTAATTGCATGTTCGGTCGAGACGAAATAATCCTTGGACATTGTTAAAAGAATTTTGGAGAAAATAAACAACAAAAAGTAAAACAAAAAACTATAAAACTAAACAGAACTATATCTAATAACACGAGTAACCCTTTCTCTTTTAAATGTGATGACCAACAAAAGATATAAAACTATAAACACCAGTTTTCAATATGAAACAACTAAAATCAGCACCCTTTAAGGATTTCCTTTACCAGCATCAACTCCCCCCTCTTTTAGTTTTAGTTGAAAAACAACTTAAAATGTGGGTAGATGTTTTGTTAAAAGAGGGTATGTCTGTATGTGTCCTGTGTGTGTATGTAAGAGAGTTTGAATTCTTTGTTTTTAGAAAATCGGCCATATTTTCTTTTTCTTTAGTGGGTGTTTTCCACCCTAAACTAATATTGTTGCTACTTGTTTTGTAGTTGTTTTCATTTTCATTTCCTTTTAAGATGGTTTTGCTTTTATTTTTGTTATCAACAAAATTTCTTGTTATACAACCTAATTTAACTTAAAATTATGAAACCAATTTTTTTGTTTCAGTTTTTGTAGTTTTAAGAATTTTTTGGAAATAAAACATTATTATTTGAAGACTTTATTTTGAAAGTGGAATAAGTCCACATTCCAAAAAAAAAAATTGAGTTAATGATGGGGAAAGGTTCTGCAATTGTGGATCTTACTATGCGAAAAATAATTAATTTTAAATTTACAAATCTTACTAAAATATTGACAGTCAAACATTTTGTAGTTAACGATTTGATACAAATTTTTATTTTGAAAGTGGTTTAAGTCCCATATATTTTTCAATTTAAAGGAAAAAATTATTCAAATAAAATAAAAATTTCAAATTTATTTAGTGGAAAAAGTCCAATACATTTTTAATTTCAAAAGGAATATATTTGCAATTTCCTACAATTGAAAAAAAAAAATATAATGAAAATTTGGCGGAGTGATTTTTAATTTTTTAAAAATTTACTTTTTATAGGAAATTTTTTAAAAATTTACTTTTTATAGGAAATTTTTCAAAAATTTACTTTTTATTGGAAATTTTTCAAAAATTTACTTTTTATAGGAAATTTTTCAAAAATTTACTTTTTATAGGAAATTTTTCAAAAATTTACTTTTTATAGGAAATTTTTCAAAAATTTACTTTTTTATTTAAACGAAATTTTTCAAAAATTTACTTTTTATAGGAAATTTTTCAAAAATTTACTTTTTATAGGAAATTTTTCAAAAATTTACTTTTTATAGGAAATTTTTCAAAAATTTACTTTTTATAGGAAATTTTTCAAAAATTTACTTTTTATAGGAAATTTTTCAAAAAAAAATTTTTCATTTTTTTCAATTCAAAAAATGAATATTTTAAAATGTTTGTTTTGAAAGTGGTATAAGTCCATTCAACCCGCATTTCCAAATGGTTTATATTAATTTATTTTTATAAAAGAACAAATTTGATAGGTTCTGATTAAAACCTGAGATTTAATTTACTTAAATTGGTCACACTAAAATGCAAATTCCTTTGTATCTCAATTTAAAAAAAAAATGGACTTAATCCACTTTCAAAATAAGGTCTTCATTTGTATTTATTTTGTATTTATTTTTTTTTTGTAACATTTTAAGGTCTTTTAATTTGTAAGTGTGTTTTTACAATTCATTCATTTGTGTTGGGTTTTTTTGGTTACAAGAAATAAAAAAAGACTCCAAGGGAAAGATCCCAAATATAAGGTTTTTCATAATTTGTTACATTTAATCATATTTTAGAGGTTTAGAAAAGGTACTCTACAGTAGGCAAAGTCTCATTAATCTTAGTCTTGTTCAAAATTTTCACCTTTAAAAAATTGTGTGAAACATGTATTTTCTTTTCAGCTGAAAATATATCAAGTATTGAAGGATATAACTTGATAAATATATACAAATTAAAGCCCTAAATCTAAATAAAACTATATTCAAAATTCATTTGACAACCTTATATTTAATTTGCATTTATGTGCATATTTAGCTTTAAATCGATAATGAGTTGTTAAATCATGCATTTTAGCTTCTTTCTTCAACTATATAAATGTCGACATTTATCTGTATTTGGTAGAACTAGGGCTTAGTATGGTTAGGTTAGGTATTATTAATAAGTTAGTCTGGTAATCAGAAGCACTTACACTATGAATTTCTTTGTATTATCCCGAAAACTAATTAAAAAGTATGTCAAAGGTATAACCATATGGATCGCTTAAAAAAGCTGTTTAGTCGGCCAATATGTACTTTTATGGTCCTTTTTTTGCGAAGGCCTAGAGCAGTGGTGCCCATTAACATATTAGCATATGTGCAATTGTACTAGTAGCAACAGGGAATACAATTTTGATTCATCAAGTGTTTCAAAGCTAATTAATGTTTTTTAGGAACCTCTTATACACAGCTGGAGCGTTAACGTTCTTTTATGATATTTTCAATTGTTTTGTGTGGTAGCCTAAATCAGTGGTGCCCACTAACATAACTTACTTTTATCATCTTTACAATTGTTTTGTATTGTGGGCTACTCTTGATTTTGTCCCCTTCTGTACGACAAGACAGGGAAATTTCATAGAATATGTTTTATTTACTCGTCGTCATAGCTTCTGAAAAACTCACTGGTCGCTAACATTATCCTAATCTGGTAACTCCAAAATAGACAGTCATCTGTAAGAACTTTTTCTTTTTCAGGGCCATATTTGTCCGAAATTTTTACATACTTGGACTTGAGGGTTAAAATATGTCGTGAGCCTATATTCAATACATCCTATGAACCATTTTTATTTTTGAACACTTTTTATTCGAAAACTGTTCTTTTATAAAAGAACATCTCATGTAATAAAAATCAGATGGAAGAAATCTATTAAGGCAGTTATTGGCTTAAATATATTGTAGAGGAAATATTGACTTATATTAAAGTATTTTAGATATTGAACACTTTTTTGCGTTTTCTTAAAAATATTTTATTTGGTTTATAGTCGGTATTGAATATAGGCTCACGATGTACTTGTAATAAAACAATATAATCACTAGATTGACCAAATAAATCCGATATCGGCATTTTGTTCACCTGGAAACCACAAAATAGTTCCCCTTTCCAGATATTGAGATAGCCAAAATTTGAGCTCAATTAAACGACGTAAACCCGTGCCGCTCATCGATCGAAGTTTGAAAAAGTCCCATTTTTGGTCAAAAAGTCATTTTAGTCCCCATGTCGGCTAAGGGTTAAAATATATACATATTTTTCATAAAACAATTTAATTATTCTAAAAAGAATTATTTTTATAGTTTTGATCAAAATTTTGCCACTTCCTTTATTTTGCCATGAAAATCAAAATTTTGACCTTTGACCCCGATGAAAAAGTTTAAGCATACGTTCTTCATAGACTGGGCAATAATATTTATAATTAGTTTTGTTGAAACTAAGCTGAAGTAAAATTTAACATACATCTACTCAAATTATGCCCGAAATTTGAATGAATTCAAATCAATGGTACGGCAAAACCGTATAAGATTTCAACCTAAACTTTCCTAAATTTAATTATCCCATTTGTCCAGTCTAGGATGCCAATGAAAAATGTTTGAATTTTTAATATTTGTTTAACAAAATTTTCAAAAACATAAAAAGTTAGTTTTGAAACCGACCTTACATTTTGCATATCTGATAAAATGGTATGAAGGGTTCCAGTGATGCACACAGTATTTATATTCGTTGGACCTTTTCGAGTAAATAGCGTTTATTGCATATATGGTTTAAATATCATGATTTTTGTATAGTTTTTTTTTTCTTAAAGTGTATTCATATCAATTTTCTCATTTGTCGGGATCAGGGCGCTGGCTTAAAATTACATTCAATTAAAGACTGTAGTCTTAGCATTACAAAAATATATAACAAAAGTGTATTCATGTCAGTTTTTTCGAGACCAGGGCACTACACGATGGGCCGAAAAGAATATATAACAGGAATAAATTCATAACTTTATAAATACCTAGCCGATATTTCTAAAATATCCACCGTGTGTTATTGCATCTCCGGCGCTTAATGCTGGATAAAAACTTTTCTCATATTTAAAGTGGGAGTAGCCCCGCCCATATAAAAAAAATATATATTCATCGATTTCTCTCAAATTTTTAACGTGTTTTATTGCATCTACGGCGCTTAATGCTAATTATGGACTTTTGTGATATTTAAAGTGGGAGTAGCCCCGCCCACATAAAAAAAATTATTTCATGGTATATCTGACCCACTATTTTAACTAGGATAATCAAATTTGCTGTGGACATCTTAACATTTAAGGTGTATAAGCACGCAAAAAATGGAGGCTAAAACAAAATAGTAGGCGTGGCATCTTCCATATAAAAAATGATCTATATACTTTCGAATTAGAATTATCAAAATTTATTTATATGGTTTTACTACAAATTTGTATTTTTTCTTTAATCTTAAACATCACTAAATGGTCTAACTTTTGTAGTGGTTTGCAAAGTATGCAATTGTCTGCAATTTTTTATTTTCCTCCATATATTTAACATTTTCGTAAAAAAAATCTTCAACTTTTACATGAATTTTTCTTTTACAAATAACATTAACTAATCAAATTTGTCAACAGGAATGATCTATATTTTGTCCGGAAAACAACGAATAAGTTGTCGATTCGACAATGTCGAAATCCCCGGAAAATTTTAAGGCTATGTGTTGACAAAAAAACGAAATGAAAACTTTGTTACCTTTGGCGTTGCCGTACTTCTAAGATAACAACCAAGGTTATTAATTTTTTATGACATTATATAGCACAAGTACCGGTGATTATAACTGAGTCGTTTTTGTTAATATTAAACGATTTAAGAAAATTAATTTATTCGCCTTAACTTCTTTTAGCCGGCCCATCGTGCGCTAGCTGAAAATTATATTGTAAATTATATTATATTAAAGACTGAAGTCTTAGCTTTACAAAACTATAAAAATAATATGCATATATTTGCATAATTATCTTAAAAATTAATTTAGCGGTTTTGCCTATTTTTATTTTTTAATAATATTTTTTAATAACAATGGCATGTTATGTATGCAATTGAACAAGGTATCATAGATTTATAATTCTATATATTTTTGAACCCCACAATAATATCTAATTTAAAGGTTGAAACATATTTGGGACGAACGACTATTTTCGTTCAGTACGACGAATTCGGTTTTAAAAATTCGTATTAAAACTAAAATTACTTTGAGTAAATTTCAGTGGCGCCACCTGCCGAAATTTCTCCATACCAAATAAGAAACCTTCGTCGGCTTATGTGCAACAACATTGCTAATGATTATAGCATGATTAAATGTACAGCTTACTATTAAATTGACTTTGAATAATTTTCAGTAGCGCCACCTGTCGGAAATTATTCACACCAATTAAAAAGCCTTCGCCGGCTCATGCGCAACAACTTTGCAAAAGACTATAGCATGATCAAATGTACAGTTTACGATTTAATTAATTTTTAGTAATTTTCAGTGGCGCCACCTGTCAGAAATTAGGCTTATTAACTTAAAAACCATCGCCGGCTTATCCGCAACATCTTTGCTAAAGAGCATAACATGATCAAATTCACAGTTTATTATTCTATAAAGAACATACATACAGACAAACATTAATTTGTTTTAAAGTTATAACATTACTAATTTTTTTTCCTTTTATCCCCTAATTTCAAAAAGTTCCATATGCATAATTGGTACTTCTTTGGTACCAATTGAATTCGGTACATTTTATTAAAACGCAGTTATCATTATTTTCCTATTCATATTACTTTTTGAGATATTAAGTTATCGGTTTATCCCTTTTTTACCCATTTTGGCAACAAAATCAAAAAAGTACCAAATACGTGTTCGACATTTGTTTCACATCTATTGACTGCAGTACAAAGTTCCTTTCTATATTGTTTAGTTTAAAAAATAAGAGTGGGTCAAAAATGTACCAAAAAAACTATTTTCACCATTTTTTACCCCTTATCGGAAATAGTTTCAAAAAAGTACCAAACATCTGTCCGCTTATTTTAAAAAGTTATGATTTTGTTCCTAGTAAAAAATGTATATTATGTTTATTAGAACCTGGCCGTAAAATTTCATTCCATGTATTTTTAGTACAAAAGTGGACTGGGCTTTGTATTTCATCTTAAACTGTTCAAACTTGCAGTAGAGGTTATCGGTTTCAGATTCATTTCTCACGTAAAAACTGAAGCTAAAGGCAAAATTTCTTATATTCTACCTTTTAGTTAGTTCTGTTTTTGCCCAATTAGATATTGTAGTGCTTCGAAAAGTCGTTATTAAGTAACATTTACATATAAGAAAACATCGAAAAAAAAAAATCTTTTATCTAAACGCTTTCATTTGAAATTTCTAATTATGTCTTTAGTCCGGCTTTGTTTCAATTCATTTCTTTTTTATTTGACATTGATTTCTTTTTACCTCCAACTCCCCAAATCATGAGTCCTTTTCCTTAAACGACCCATAAGTTTTGTTGTTGCCATTACTAAGTAGTAGTAAAAAGCTGAATGGTCATTGGGGCGTGTGTAGCTGTGGCTATGCTTTTTGTAGTACTGTGTTGTGGTTTTATGGTTTGAAAATGTTATTAAAATTGATGAATACGCTAATTTATAAAATAAATTGCCAAGACTTAAATAAAAAGCTTTATGTCCGAAAAAAAAGGTTTTTTTTTTTTCTGTCTTTGAACTTTGAATGAGTAAACAGTAACTATTTTAGAAAATATTATATAAAAGTCACAAATTATAATGAAAATTAATTACAAGTTAAATTTCATTTGCCCGCTTTCTTTTGTATAAAAGATATTAGATTTAAAATAACTAATTTGTAGTATAAAGATAATTTTTTCTTGTAATGAATTTAGAGATTTTTTTGAAACCTTTATTTAATGAATATCTTTTCAGATGATAATATGACTACCAGCTATCAGGAATCAAATTTTGATTGTAATTTAAATAAACTTTAAGAAGCTAAGATGGCCATATCAACATCAGCAAGATTCCTAAGTTTCCCAAAGAGATTGACTTAGTGTTATTTGCATATATGGCTTTAAAAGTCATAATTTCTTATAATTTTTTTTTCATTAAAGTGCATTCATGTCACTTTTCTCATTTGGCGGGACCGCGGCGCTGGCTTAAAATTATATTGAATAAAAGATCGAGGTCTTAGCTATACAAAAATAGAAAAGTTATGTGCATATATTTGCATAATTATCTTAAAATTTAATTTAGCGGTTTTGCAATTTTTTTTTTCAATTTTTATTAATAATGGCTTGTTATTTTTTTCCCTAAAGTACTTTCATGTCACTTTTCTCATTTGGCGGGACCACGGCGCTGGTTTAGAACTATATTGGCTTAAAGACCGAAGTCTTAGCTTTACAAAAATTTCAAAATTTTGTGCATATATTTGCATAATTATCTTAAAATTAAATTTAGCGGTCTTGCAATTTTTTTTAATTTTCATTAGTAATGGCATTTTATGTATACAAGCTATCAGGACTCCAGTTTTAATTGTAATTTGAATAAACTATAAGAAGCTAAGACGGCCATATCAACGTCAGCGAGATTGCCCATTGACATTTGTTAAATGTCAATTTTTTTATAATTTTTTTCCTTAAAGTGTATTTATATCACTTTTCTCATTCTTTGGGACCAATATTGGCTTAAAGACAGAAGTCTTTAAATTATATTGAATTAAAGACCGAAGTATAAGCTTTACAAAAATATAAAAATTATGTGCATATATTTGCATAATTATCTTAAAATTAAATTTAGCGGGCTTGCATTTTTTTTAGTTCTTATTAATAATATCATGTTACTATATACCAGCTATCAGGACTGCTAAGACGTTCATATCAACGTCAGCGAGAACGCCCAGGTCCCTAAACAGATAGACTTAGTTTTATTTGCATATATGGCTTTAAATGTCACGATTTTTTATTTTTCTTTCCTTAAAGTGCATTTATGTCAATTTTCTCATTCGGCGGGATCACGGCGCTAGCTTAAAATTATATTGAATTAAAGACCGAAGTCTTAGCTTTACAAAAGTATCAAAATTATGTGCATATAATTGCATAATTATCTTAAAATTAAATTTAGCGGTTAAGCATTTTTTTAAAATTTTTATTAATAACAGCATGTTATGTATAGCAGCTACCAGGACTCAAGTTTTGATTGTAATTGAAATAAACTATAAGAAGCTAAGACAGCCATATCAACGTCAGCAAGATCGCCCAGGTCCCTAAACAGATAGACTAAGTTTTATTTGCATATATGTCTTTAAATGTCATAATTTTTTCTATTTTTTTTCCTTAAAGTGCATTAATGTCACTTTTCTCATTTGGCGAGACCACGGCGCTGGCTTAAAATTATATTGAATTAAAGATAGAAGTCTTAGCTTTACAAAAATATTAAAATTATGTGCATATATTTGCTTAATTATCTTAAAATTGAATTTAGCGGTTTTTATACCCTTCACCACCATAGGTGGAAAGGGTATTATAAGTTTGTGCTGATGTATGTAACGCATAGAAATATTTGTCTTAGACCCACCTTCTAGTATACCAATAGGCTTAGAATCACTTTCTGAGTCGATTTAGCGATGCCCTTCCGTCCTTCCGTCTGGCTGGAGCCCCATGTAGACCATGTAATCAAAGTACATGTCGCAATTCTAAAGATAATTTTATGAAATTTGGCACAGATAATTTTTTTGCTAGTGGGACCATAGCTTTTGAAATTCGTCAAAATGGGTAAAATATTTACGGTACCTCCCATAGGTCCCACTTCCCGGAATTTGCTATATTGGCCACAAATATCAATATTTTTGCTAGAAATTTAAACTAAATACTGCTTATGTAAACTTAAATCAATGTAAACAATTTCAAATCGGTCCACATTTGACCATAGCTCCCATAGAAAATTATGTGTCCAAAATGCACTAAATAAGACAAAAATCACTTAAACGCCAAAAAATCTGAAGATAATGAGAATTTTAAGTTTATTTTTTTCAAACATAATTTTTGTAACAACTTTAATCAGTTTGCAAAATTTTGAGATAATCGTTCCACATTTGACCCTAGCTCTCATATAAGTCCAATTAACGAAAACTGCTGATGGCAAAATTTAGCAAATATTTGTCTTTACACAGGAAAAAGAACATCTTTGACCTTAGTGGTGACCGACTATAGCACTTTCTTACTTGTTTTTTATAATTTTTTTTCCTCAAAGTGCATTCATGTCACTTTTCTCATTTGGCAGGTCCAGGGCGCTGGCTTAAAACTATATTGAATTAAAGACTGAAGTCTAAGCTTTACAAAAATATAAAAATTATGTGCATACATTTGCATAATTATCTGAAAATTGAATTTAGTGGTTTTTTTAATTTTTATTAATTGTAATTGAAATAAACTTTAAGGCCGTCTTAGCGGCCATATCAACGTCAGCTAAATCGCCCAGGTCTCCAAAGAAATAGATTTGGAGCGAGTTTCCTAATGTACGACTAGATAGGACAGGGGCAGAGAAGATATTCTATGGATTCGCCGGATATAGACATTATATATTTATATTTATTATAATATATATTCTATATTTAACTCAAAAGATAACAATTCTTTAACTAAAATCTAACAAAAGAAAAAAATCAAACAAAACTTGAAATGTCAACACTTCTAAAAAATAGAAATTACAAATATTTGCCAAAGAGACAACAGCTCTTAAAACAAAGGAAGAAGGACAAATATTATAAGTTAAAGAAAGACGACATATTCCAAAAAGGAAAATGACAAAGAAACAATAGACATTTAAATGTATGCAAGTAAATTTACATGCACAAATATACCAACACATCCACTACGAATGAAGTAATTGTAAGCAATTAGGGAGGTTCTGGAAGGAAATTTTTTGAAATTCAAGAATTTCTAGTCATAAGTAAATGACTTCTTCTATTTGCCTAAGGTTAGGTAACTAAGAATTCATGAGTTTGCTTAGTATATAAGTTCTTATTTGATTTGTATTTTCTTTCTTTTATTGATACCACCCTAATCTGTCTACAAGCTTAGATTCTTGTGTATCGCAAGTAAATAAGTACTATTCTCTTAATATCTCATGTGCAGTAAAACATAAGCTCGTAAATATTTAAAGATGTCCTTTACAGACATTGTTCATGTATAAATTTTGTTTTGTTCTTACTTTTTTTAAGGAACCCTACATTTGAAAAGTCGGGCAATTGGAAATATTTTTCTATACAAAAATATTTCTAAAGAAAATTTTCTATAGAAAAATATTTCCAAAGAAAATTTTTTTATAGAAAATTATTTCTAAAAAAAAAATTTCTATAGCAAAATATTTCCAAAGAAAATGTTTCTATAGCAAAATATTTCCAAAGAAAATTTTTCTATAGAAAAATATTTCCAAAGAAAATTTTTCTTTAAAAAATATTTCCAAAAAAATTTTTTCTATAGAAAAATATTCCCAAAGAAAATTTTTCTATAGAAAAATATTTCCAAAGAAAATTTTTCTATAGAAAAATATTTCCAAAGAAAATTTTGCTGTGGAAAAATAATACCAAAGAAAATTTTTCTATAGAAAAATATTTCCAAAGAAAATTTTTCCAAAGTATTTCCAAAGAAAATGTTTCTATAGAAAAGTATTTCCAAGAAAAATATTTCCAAAGAAAATTTTTCTATAGAAAAATATTTCTATCTAAAAGTTTTGTATAGAAAAATATTTCTATCGAAAATTTTTGTATAGAAAAATATTTCTATCAAAAATATTTGTATAGAAAAATATTTCTATCGAAAATTTTTGTATAGAAAAATATTTCTATCGAAAATTTTTGTATAGAAAAATATTTCTATCGAAAATTTTTGTATAGAAAAATATTTCTATCTAAAATTTTTGTATAGAAAAATATTTCTATCGAAAATTTTTGTATAGAAAAATATTTCTATCAAAAATATTTGTATAGAAAAATATTTCTATCGAAAATTTTTGTATAGAAAAATATTTCTATCGAAAATTTTTGTATAGAAAAATATTTCTATCGAAAATTTTTGTATAGAAAAATATTTCTATCGAAAATGTTTGTATAGAAAAATATTTCTATCAAAAATTTTTGTATAGCAAAATATTTCTATCGAAAATTTTTGTATAGAAAAATATTTCTATGGAAAATTTTTGTATAGAAAAATATTTCTATCGAAAATTTTTGTATAGAAAAATATTTCTATCGAAAATTTTTGTATAGAAAAATATTTCTATCGAAAATTTTTGTATAGAAAAATATTTCTATCGAAAATTTTTGTGTAGAAAAATATTTCTATCGAAAATTTTTCTATAGAAAAATATTTCTATCGAAAATTTTTCTATAGAAAAATATTTCTATTGAAAATTTTTCTATAGAAAAATATTTCTATCGAAAATTTTTCTATAGAAAAATATTTCTATCGAAAATTTTTCTATAGAAAAATATTTCTATCGAAAATTTTTGTATAGAAAAATATTTCTATCGAAAATTTTTGTATAGAAAAATATTTCTATCGAAAATTTTTCTATAGAAAAATATTTCTATCGAAAATTTTTGTATAGAAAAATATTTCTATCGAAAATTTTTGTATAGAAAAATATTTCTATCGAAAATTTTTGTATAGAAAAATATTTCTAACGAAAATTTTTGTATAGAAAAATATTTCTATTGAAAATTTTTATATAGAAAAATATTTCTATCGAAAATTTTTCTATAGAAAAATATTTCTATCGAAAATTTTTGTATAGAAAAATATTTCTATCGAAAATTTTTGTATAGAAAAATATTTCTATCGAAAATTTTTGTATAGAAAAATATTTCTATCGAAAATTTTTGTATAGAAAAATATTTCTATTGAAAATTTTTATATAGAAAAATATTTCTATCGAAAATTTTTGTATAGAAAAACATTTCTATCGAAAATTTTTGTATAGAAAAATATTTCTATCGAAAATTTTTGTATAGAAAAATATTTCTATCGAAAATTTTTCTATAGAAAAATATTTCTATCGAAAATTTTTGTATAGAAAAATATTTCTATCGAAAATTTTTGTATAGAAAAATATTTCTATCGAAAATTTTTGTATAGAAAAATATTTCTATCGAAAATTTTTGTGTAGAAAAATATTTCTATCGAAAATTTTTCTATAGAAAAATATTTCTATCGAAAATTTTTCTATAGAAAAATATTTCTATTGAAAATTTTTCTATAGAAAAATATTTCTATCGAAAATTTTTCTATAGAAAAATATTTCTATCGAAAATTTTTCTATAGAAAAATATTTCTATCGAAAATTTTTGTATAGAAAAATATTTCTATCGAAAATTTTTGTATAGAAAAATATTTCTATCGAAAATTTTTCTATAGAAAAATATTTCTATCGAAAATTTTTGTATAGAAAAATATTTCTATCGAAAATTTTTGTATAGAAAAATATTTCTATCGAAAATTTTTGTATAGAAAAATATTTCTATCGAAAATTTTTGTATAGAAAAATATTTCTATCGAAAATTTTTGTATAGAAAAATATTTCTATTGAAAATTTTTATATAGAAAAATATTTCTATCGAAAATTTTTGTATAGAAAAACATTTCTATCGAAAATTTTTGTATAGAAAAATATTTCTATCGAAAATTTTTGTATAGAAAAATATTTCTATCGAAAATTTTTCTATAGAAAAATATTTCTATCGAAAATTTTTGTATAGAAAAATATTTCTATCGAAAATTTTTGTATAGAAAAATATTTCTATCGAAAATTTTTCTATAGAAAAATATTTCTATCGAAAATTTTTGTATAGAAAAATATTTCTATCGAAAATTTTTGTATAGAAAAATATTTCTATCGAAAATTTTTGTATAGAAAAATATTTCTATCGAAAATTTTTGTATAGAAAAATATTTCTATTGAAAATTTTTATATAGAAAAATATTTCTATCGAAAATTTTTGTATAGAAAAACATTTCTATCGAAAATTTTTGTATAGAAAAATATTTCTATCGAAAATTTTTCTATAGAAAAATATTTCTATTGAAAATTTTTGTATAGAAAAATATTTCTATCGAAAATTTTTCTAAAGAAAAATATTTCTATCGAAAACTTTTGTATAGAAAAATATTTCTATCGAAAATTTTTGTATAGAAAAATATTTCTATCGAAAATTTTTGTATAGAAAAATATTTCTATCGAAAATTTTTGTATAGAAAAATATTTCTATCGAAAATTTTTCTATAGAAAAATATTTCTATCGAAAATTTTTCTATAGAAAAATATTTCTATCGAAAATTTTTCTATAGAAAAATATTTCTATCGAAAATTTTTCTATAGAAAAATATTTCTATCGAAAATTTTTCTATAGAAACATATTTCTATCGAAAATTTTTCTATAGAAAAATATTTCTATCAATAATTTTTCTATAGAAAAATATTTCTATCGAAAATTTTTCTATAGAAAAATATTTCTATCGAAAGTTTTTCTATAGAAAAATATTTCTATGGAAAGATTTTCTATAGAAAAATATTTGTAATGAAAATTTTTCTATAGAAATATATTTCTGTCGAAAATTTTTCTATAGAAAAATATTTCTATCGAAAATTTTTCTATAGAAAAATATTTCTATCGAAAATTTTTCTATAGAAAAATATTTCTATCGAAAATTTTTCTATAGAAAAATATTTCTATCGAAAATTTTTCTATAGAAAAATATTTCTATCGAAAATTTTTCTATAGAAAAATATTTCTATCGAAAATTTTTCTATAGAAAAATATTTCTATCGAAAATTTTTCTATAGAAAAATATTTCTATCGAAAATTTTTCTATAGAAAAATATTTCTATCGAAAATTTTTCTATAGAAAAATATTTCTATCGAAAATTTTTCTATAGAAAAATATTTCTATCGAAAGTTTTTCTATAGAAAAATATTTCTATAGAAAGTTTTTCTATAGAAAAATATTTCTATTGAAAATTTTTCTATAGAAAAATATTTCAGTCGAAAATTTTTCTTTAGAAAAATATTTCTATCGAAAATTTTTCTATAGAAAAATATTTCTATCGAAAATTTTTCTATAGAAAAATATTTCTATCGAAAATTTTTCTATAGAAAAATATTTCTATGGAAAGATTTTCTATAGAAAAATATTTGTAATGAAAATTTTTCTATAGAAATATATTTCTGTCGAAAATTTTTCTTTAAAAAAATATTTCTGTCGAAAATTTTTCTTTAAAAAAATATTTCTATCGAAAATTTTTCTGTAGAAAAATATTTCTATCGAAAATTTTTCTATAGAAAAATATTTCTATCGAAAATTTTTCTATAGAAAAATATTTCTATCGAAAATTTTTCTATAGAAAAATATTTCTATCGAAAATTTTTCTATAGAAAAATATTTCTATCGAAAATTTTTCTATAGAAAAATATTTCTATCGAAAATTTTTCTACAGAAAAATATTTCTATCGAAAATTTTTCTATAGAAAAATATTTCTATCGAAAATTTTTCTATAGAAAAATATTTCTATTTAAAATTTTTCTATAGAAAAATATTTCTATCGAAAATTTTTCTATAGAAAAATATTTCTATCGAAAATTTTTCTATAGAAAAATATTTCTATCGAAAATGTTTCTATAGAAAAATATTTCTGTCGAAAATTTTTGTATAGAAAAATATTTCTATCGAAAATTTTTCTATAGAAAAATATTTCTATCGAAAATTTTTCTATAGAAAAATATTTCTATCGAAAATATTTCTATCGAAAATTTTTCTATAAAAAAATATTTCTATCAAAAATTTTTCTATAGAAAAATATTTCTATCGAAAATATTTCTATCGAAAATTTTTCTATAGAAAAATTTTTCTATTGAAAATTTTTCTATAGTAAAATATTTCAATTGAAAATTTTTCTATAGAAAAATATTTCTATCGAAAATTTTTCTATAAAAAAATATTTCTATCGAAAATTTTTCTATAGAAAAATATTTCTATCGAATATTTTTCTACAGAAATAATATATTATTTTTTAGAAAAATATTTCTATCGAAAATTTTTCAAAATTTTCTTAATTTTTGAATTAGTGGATTCCTAAATTCGTTTCATTTGTTACAAATATTTGTATTGTCACTAGTTCTTTTCTTTATTTTCTTTTTCCTTAACAAATATTTTTTGTCTGGCGTCTTTTTGTTTTATTTCACTTTTCTTTACGATTTTCTTTTTTTTTTTGTAAATATTTTTAAATCAACTGCAAACAGTAACTTTAGAAGATATAAATACTTTCAAATATTTTAAGGACTTTGGAAAAAAGAAAAAAATACCAAGAATCCTGGGTTTATGTTCATTTTTAAACAAAAATGTTGGAGACATGTTTGTTACTTTTTCTTTTCTTTTCGACATTATTTTGTAGATATACAGGGGAAATAGAAATATTTCATACAAATTTTTAAATGTATAGAGTTTAAATGAGTTGGAATTGTTTTCTAGTGAAATTTTATAAACTGATAGCTTAATGTTAATTAACATATCCGGATCAAATTTAGTTTAGATACAGCTTCTTCTGTTATCCTTGACTTCCAGTGGAGCATAGGGCCTCATATAGATACACCTATAAGCCGAAATTTATTGTAAATTTTTGGAGGAGAGACAAATTTGTCGTCAAAAATTTCATCAATATTATTGGCAAATTTTGAAAGTAAACAACAGTTTGTTGCGCACTGTAACTCTTAACATTCCTTCTTTTTTTGTGTCTGCCTGTTGTCTTATAGATATCAACATATATTTTTTTGAATACTTCAGTTACTTTTTTTGAGTATACAAAATTTTTCAATTAAAAATTTTATAACTTTTTATTTTCCATTTCTTTCTTAAAAAGAATACTTAAATTTAAGACAGTTTTGATTTGACTCTTTAATTATTAAATTGGACGAATATCAAAAGATTTTATTAAGGAAAATTTGTATAAGAGACTAGTTTTATATTTTATCTATTGTCTAGGAATCTGTTGTATAGCAAAAACAACGGAAATTTTGTAAAAAATGTTAAATCAAAGGAAATTAAAACAAGTAAGAATGCGCTATAGTCGGTCAAGCCTGACCATACGATACCCTTCACCTCTAAGGTCAAAGGTGTTCTTCTTCCTACATAAAGACAAATATTTGATAAATTTTGCCATCATACAAACATTTTCTCAAGACTTATATATTTAAGATCTTTCCGTCATTTGGACTTATATTAGAGCTAGGGCCAAGTGTGGACCGATTATCTCAAAATTTAGCAAGTTGATTACAGTTTGTATCAATTAACTTAATGTTGTCATTATCCTCAAATTTACGACCGTTTTCGTGATTTTTGTCCCATTTAGTGCGTTTTGACAGAAGAGTTTGTATGGGAGCTATGGTCAAATGTGGACCGATTTCAACGAAATTTGGTACAGTGATTTTAGTTTACATAAGCAGTATTTCTTTTAAATTTCATAAAAAATTATTGATAGTTGTATACAAAATATCAATTCCGGGAAGTGGGACCTATGGGAGGTACCATAAATAATAGACCGATTTTGACGAATTTCAATAGCCATGGTCTGACTATCAAACAAATCAGCTGTGCCAAATTTCATTAAATTATATTAAGAAATGCGACCTGTATTTTGATTACGATGTTTACATGGGGGTCCAGCAAGGCAGCCAGTCAGACGGACGGACTATTGGAAGGGGTTAAGTTGTATTGGTATATAAAATATGACTATTTCCTCACTAAGATTAAAAAATAAAAGAAACTTAAGTTAAAATAAGGCATCCTCCTCTCGTGAAAAAGAAGACCAAATTTTGCTCATGATCAAGATAGACTGGCACTAAAGCTGTAAGGACATCACAGGACTTAGGCATAAACTATCAAACAGTTTAGACTAACTTAAACAGTATAGCCTACTCAAAAAATTTGATGTTTGGGAGTCACATGAATTGACTTTGATACATAAATGGAAACAAAATAAACAATTTTTCAAAAGATTTACAACAAGACAACGCCAGGGAATACACATAACATTAATGGGATATTATGACGCATCTTCAAACATTTTTCGGTCTCATGTAAATTGAAAAGAAGATGCAAAAATTTGTGTTTAAGCACATTTGTGATCCGCCGCTTAAGCCGCAGAGGTGGCGGATCGCAAACAAACCTGAAGTATCTGTAAGACCTATAAGCAGGCGTAGGCAGCCCATACCACCAGAAGACGAAGACTTTTTGTAATTTTCGTAAATATCACGATCATTAATAAAACGCGTGAAATGTATGTATTAAAAGCATTCAGTTGAATTTGGATGTTTGAAAAGCCACTTTGTTAAAGAAAATACAAAAACAAAATATATGAGAAACAAGGTAAAAATCCATTTATATAGCAACAAAATATACCGTTCGAGAGACAGAAATAAATACTAATATTAAACAATATTAGATTTTTCTGTATAAATATTTTTAAGATAAAAATATTTTACTATAGAAATATTTTCGATAAAAATATTTGTTTGGGAAAATTTATGTTAAAAATATTTTTCTATAGAAAACTTTAAAAAAAAAAAAATTTCTATAGAAAAAATTTAGACATTTTTCTATAAAAAAATTGTAGATAAAAATATTTTTCTATTGAAGTTTCTTCGATAAAAATATTTGTTTAAGGAAAAATTTTCGATCAAATTATTTTTTTTGTTGAAAATTTTTCGATACAATTTTTTTTTTCTATAGAAAATATTTAGATAAAAATATTTTTCTATAGAAAAATTTTTGATAAAATAATTTTCTGTTGAAATTTTATTAATTAAAAAATTTTTTTATAGAAAAATTTTTGATAAAAAAATATTTATACAGACAATTTTTTTTATATTTTTACAGAAAACTATTTTTTTTTAAATTTTTGATAAAAAAAAATTTTTATAGAAAAATTTTTGATCAAAAATTTTCTATAGAAAAAGTTTTGATAAAAAATATTTACATCCCGACTATTTTGTTATTTAAAAAAAAAAAAATTTTCCATAAAAAAATTTTGGATAAAAAAATTTTCTATATAAAATTTTTTGATAAAAAAATTTTCTATAAAAAAACTTTTTGTAAAAAAATTTTTAATAAAAAATTTTCTAAAAACTATTTTTTGATAAAAAAGATTTTTATAGAAAAATTTTTGATAAAAAACTTTTCTATAGAAGAAATTTCGATAAAACAAACATTTCTATAGGAGAAAAATTTTTAATAAAAAAATTTCTATAAAAACATTTTCGGTAAAAATTTCTATAGAAAAAAGTTTGATAAAAAATTTCTAAACAATTTTGATAAAAAAAGTCCTGTGGATAAAAAAATTTTTATAGAAACATTTTTGGGGAAAAAAAATTTCTATATAAAAATTTTTAATAAAAGAATTTCTATAGAAACATTTTTGATAAAAAAATTTCTATAGAAAAATTTTTGATAAATAAATTTTCTATAAAAAATTGTTGATAAAGAAATTTTCTATAGAAACATTTTTGATAAGAAATTTTTCTATAGAAAAATTTTTGATAAAAAAAATTTTCTATAGAAAAAGTTTTCTAAAAAAATTTCTATAGAAAATTTCTTGATAAAAAAAAATTCTATAAAAAGATTTTTGATAAGAAAAATTTTCTATAGAAAAATTTTTGATAAAAAAATTTGCTATAAAAAATATTTAGAAAAAATTTTTCTATAAAAAAAATTTTTGATAAAAGAATTTTTAAAAGAAAAATTTTTGATAAAAGAATTTTCTAAGGAAAAATTTTGGATAAAACATTTTTTAAACAAATTTTCTATACAAAAATTTTTGATAAACAAATTTTCTATAGAAAAATTTTTGATACAAAATTTTCTACAGAAAAATATATAAAATATATAAAATATAAAAATTCCGTTTGGTAGGTAACAGATTTTCTATGGAAAAATTGTTGACAAAAAATTTTCTATAGAAAAATTTTTAATAAAAAAATTTTTAAAGAAAAATTTTTGTTAAAAAAATTTTCTTAGAAAAATTTTTGATAAAAAAATTGTCTATAGATAAATAAAAAAAAATCTTCTAAAGAAAAATTTTTGATAAAAAATTTTTTATAGAAACATTTTTGATAAAAAAATTTTCTGTAAAAAAATTCTATAATTTTCTATAGAAACATTTTTTATAAAAAAATTTTCTATAGAAAAATTTTTGATAAAAAAATTTTCTATAGAAAAATTTTTCATAAAAAAATTTTCTATAGAAAAATTTTTGATAAAAAAATTTTCAATAGAAAATTTTTTGATAAAAAAATTTTCAATAGAAAATTTTTTGATAAAAAATTTCTATAGAAAAATTTTTGTTAAAAAAATTTTCTATTAAAAAATTTTTGATACAAAAAATTTCGATAGAAAAATTGTTGATAAAAAAATTGTCTATAGAAAAATTTTTGATAAAAAAATTTTCTATAGAAAAATTTTTGATAAAAAAATTTTCTATAGAAAAATTTATGATAAAAAAATTTTCTATAGAAAAATTTTTGATAAAAAAATTTTCTATAGAAAAATTTTTGATAAAAAAATTTTCTATAGAAAAATTTTTGATTAAAAAACATTTTGGGTAAAAAAAAATTCTATAAAAACATTTTTTATAAAAAACTTAATATAGAAAAGTTTTTGAAAAAAAAATTTTTCTAGAGAAAAATTTTTCAAAACAAATTTTCTATAGAAAAATTTTTAATAAAAAATTTTCTATAGAAAAATTTTTGATAAAAAATTTAGAAAAATTTTTGATAAAACAATAAAAAAATTTTAATAAAAAATTTTCTATAGAAAAATGTTTGATAAAAATAAATTTATGGAAACATTTTTGATAAAAAAAAAATTGCAGAAAAATTTTTGATAAAAAAATTTTCTCTACAAAATTTATTTATATGGAAAATTTTTTTATCAACAAAAATTTTGATAGAAAAGTTTTTGATAAAAAAATTTTTGATACAAAAAATTTCGATAGAAAAATTTATGATAAAAAAATTGTCTATAGAAAAATTTTTGATAAAAAAATTTTCTATAGAAAAATTTTTGATAAAAAAATTTTCTATAGAAAAATTTATGATAAAAAAATTTTCTATAGAAAAATTTTTGATAAAAAAATTTTCTATAGAAAAATTTTTGATAAAAAAATTTTCTATAGAAAAATTTTTGATAAAAAACCTTTTGGGTAAAAAAAAATTCTATAAAAACATTTTTTATAAAAAACTTAATATAGAAAAGTTTTTGAAAAAAAATTTTCTAGAGAAAAATTTTTCAAAACAAATTTTCTATAGAAAAATTTTTAATAAAAAAATTTTCATAGAAAAATTTTTGATAAAAAATTTAGAAAAATTTTTGATAAAAAATTTAGAAAAATTTTTGATAAAACAATAAAAAAATTTTAATAAAAAATTTTTTATAGAAAACTGTTTGATAAAAAAAAATTTATGGAAACATTTTTGATAAAAAAAAAATTGCAGAAAAATTTTTGATAAAAAAATTTTCTCTACAAAATTTATTTATATGGAAAATTTTTTTATCAACAACTTTTGGTAGAAAAATCTTTGATAACTAAAATTTTCTATAGAAAAATTCTTGATAAAAAATTTTCTATAGAAAAATTTTTGATACAAAATTTTGATAGAAAAGTTTTTGATAAAAAAATTTCTATAAAAAAATTTTTGATACAAAAAATTTCTATAGAAAAATTTTTGATAAAAAAATTTGTCTATAGAAAAACTTTTGATAAAAAAATTTTGTATAGAAAAATTTTTGAAAAAAAGAAATTTTATAGAAAAATTAAAAAAAAAAATTTCCATAGAAGAAATTTTGATAAAAGAAATATTGATTCGGTATTCAAAAATTATCGACCTTTTCAGAAGTCCTTCCATTAAAGATTTTACAGTTGCTTCTGTAACCTTTTTTGAGGAGGTGGTTCACCTTCGCTTAAAATTTCACTTGTTCTGGGGTAAATTTCCTGTGTTCATCAATTTCTTACAAGAGCCCATTATCATTCCACAGGCCGATCTTCTAGGCTGTTAGGTGGATTTTTCGTGTTACAAAAATGCATTTCGAAAAATTACAGAATTTTCGGATAAAAATATTACAATCAAGCTCTTTTAAGACTATATTTAAAACTTATGAATAAAAAATAGTTATTCAGTCATTGTTAATTTATCATTTGCAAAACCTCAATATCCTTTGATTTTAAATTTTCATAACTTTAATCATTGCAATAACTTGTCATATCTAGACTTAAACGATCTCACACATACATAAACATAAGAGTTAAATATTTAATATTTCTATCTTTCATATCATGTCAACACATACGTACATACATATCCTACATCCTTACAAAACATGTGACTCTTGTGAAAAATCATGCATGTTGATGATGTCTTTTCTTGTACATGTCATCTCCTTTCTTATGTGATAGCAATTATATATTTAAAAATACTTTTGTGATTGTATGTGTTGTGTGTCCAGTAAACTTGTATTATCCTTTCAATTTTTCGAGCTACTCCTACTAGCTATTTGCTGTTCTTGTTGTTACTGGTTTACAGTTCATTATTTATAATTGTATGCATTTTTTAGATGAGTTTTGCCAACTTTTTCTTTTTTTTCTGTTCCAACAGAAGACTCACACATACACACGCATTTTGTACTTTTCCTGTTTTCTTGTAGAAAAATTTGAGGGACCAACTAGAACAAAAAAAAAAAAAAAAAATCATGAATATAAATTGTTGATGCAACTTGATCAACGAGCAATATTAAGTTTTTTTTTTTATTTGCAACTTAAATTAAGGAAGGGTGTAAGAATTGAAGGATATGTGGGTAATTTTTTTCTAGTCTGGTTGGAGAGTAAAATTGGTGAAATTGAAAGGCAGTGACAGGCTTTGTCATTATAAATATATAAGCAACTTTAAAAATGATAAAAACAAATATACATTTTTGGTAATAAATTAAGCTGCTAAGGCCAAGTCTACGTGAATCAATCAAAAACGTATTTGAAATATTCTGATTCTGAAAAACTTTTATTTTTATCTAAAATTTCTTTTTGATTCTACTAAAATTCCCTTAATACTTTAGTCACATTTTCAATGTTCAACGCCTCTGTTCTCTTTAGCAATTTTCATCAACTTTTCTACACTTTAACTAATTTCAGTAGTTAACTTCCTTTGGTTTTCATAGTTAACTTTCCAACTTGTAGCAACATCTACGAGTAGATGGAAGGAAAAGCAACAAAACTAAATTTTTTCATTTAAGAAAAAAATTGTTAAAATCAAGAAAAACTTTATTTACAATCGGAGAAAATAAAGCACAATTATAAATTACAGTTGAGGAAAAATTTGTGGAAGAAATATATATTTTTCAAAAATATTTTATTTTTCAAAATTATTTTTCAAAAGTATTTTATTTTTGAAAAAATCAAAAAAGTATGTTAAACAATCTTCGAACAACAGTCGTCCAAAAATCATCAAACAACAGTGAAACAATCGCCAGTACAACGTTAAACAATAACTATAGAATTATCAACTAATCATCAAACAGTCGTCTGTCAATCAATCATCAAGCCTCTATCAAACAGTCATCAAACTATTGTAATACCGTTTTCAGATTTAAGATACATAAATCGAAAATATTTTCGTTTTATATATCTTAAATCGGAAAACGGCTGCACGGGTATATGTAATGGGCTTGGCCAAATTTTCTTTCCGTTAAATTTAAATACTACGAACGCTTAAGAAAAAAATTACCTATATCCGTTTAGACATCATCTGATTTTAGATAAATCGAAAAAGTGGGAGTAAAAGTGGGTGTGTTCAATTTATCTTTATATAGAAACCTTACTTAGACTACGACAAACTTTTAGAAAAAAAGTTTTTAATCCAGACGTTCTCAAGTGATACAATTTTAAAGAAAAAGAAAGAAATAATTCCCGTTTATCGGTCTCAAGTCCCTCCTTGCTTAAAATTAGAACTTTACAATATTTGCTCATTTGAGATTTAAAAAAAATTCTCGCCTATTTTACCAACAATATTTCCCTTAACATATTTCAGAAAAATTCGGTCAAATATAGATTAAGGATGATAATTTTCAGTATTCTCCACAAAGATTATTTTCAAATTTTTCTAATTAATTAGAAATTATTAATGAACTCAATTATAGCATAATTTCAATCAATTTGTAATAAAAAGTTCGAATAACTAATTCCCAAAAAGTATGTCAAAGGCATATTTTAAAATTTCGTTCTAGTTTCGGAACTCAAGCTTGATATAGCATAATTTCAATCAATTTTAATAAAAAGTTCTAATAACTAATTTCCAAAAAGTATGTCAAAGTCATATTTTAAAATTTCGTTCTAGTTTCGTCTCTAGTTTCGTAAGCCAAGCTTTAAAAGATTTTCTTCTACTTGGTCTTTCTATTGTTGTTTCGGACATCCTCTTCTACGAGTACCTTCGGGATCATTTTCGAACACTTTTCTTTCTGGAGTATTTTCATCCATTCGCACAAGAAGTCCTAGCCAACGCATTCGCTGTTCTTAAAAACAATTTACTTTTGTCGATGTCAGCGTTGGCGTAAAGTAGTCCAAAAATTTTGCGTATTATCTTCCTCTCAAAAACTCGAAGAAAATCATCATTTGCTAGTTCAAGTGCTCATGACTCCGCAGCATATATTAACATATAATAACGAGGGTTGTGTTTTATAACAGCTAAGAAATTGCTATAGTCGGTCAAGACCGACCATACGATACCCTTCACCATTATGGTCAAAGGTGTTCTTTTTTATGTATAAAGATAAATATTTGCTAAATTTTGACATCATACAAACATTTTCTCAAAACTTATATATTTAAGCTGTTTTTGTTATTTTGACTTATATGAGAGCAAGGGTCAAATGTGAACCGATTATCTCGAAATTTGGCGAATTGATTACAGTTACAAAACAATTATGTATGCAAAACCTAAACTTAAAATTCTCATTATCTTTAGATTTACGTGCATTTTAGTGATTTTTGTCTCATTTAGTGCGTTTTTAAATAAAAGTTTGTATGAGAGCTATGGTCAAATGTGGACCGATTTCAACGAAATTGGGTACAGTGATTTAAGTTTACATAAGCAGGATTTGTTTTAAATTTCATGAAAAAATATTGATTTTTGTGGCCAATATATCAATTCCAGGAAGTTGGACCTATGGGAGGTACCATAAATAATGGACCGATTTTAACGAATTTCAATAGCCATGGTTCCATTATCAAAAAAAAATGAGCTGTGCAAAATTTCATCAAATTATCTTTAGGATTGCGACCTGTAGTTTGATTACAAGGTTTACAAGGGGGTCCAGCCAGCCAGACGGATGGACGGACAGACGGACATCGCTAAATCGACTCAAAAAGTGAATCTTAGCCTCTTGGTATACTAAAAGATGGGTCTAAGACAAATATTTCTATACGTTACATACATCAGCACAAACTGATAATACCCTTTCCACTTATGGTGGTGAAGGGTATAACAAGTAAGAAAGTGCTATAGTCGTTCAAGCCCGACCATATGATAGATACCCTTCACCATTAAAGTCAAAATTGTTCTTTTTCCTGTATAAAGATAAATATTTGCTAAATTTTGCCATCATACAAACATTATCTCAAAAGTTATATACTTCAGCTGTTTCCATCATTTGGACTTATATAAGAGCTAGGGTCAAATGTGAACCGATTATCTCGAAATTTGGTAAATCGATTAAAGTTGTTACAGAAATTTTGTTTGCAAAAAATAAACTTTAAATTGTCATGATCTTCAGATTTAAGAGCGTTTTAGTATTTATACCCTTCACCACCATAGGTGGAAAGGGTATTATAAGTTTGTGCTAGTATACCAATAGGCCTAGAATCACTTTCTGAGTCGATTTAGCGATGTCCTTCCGTCCGTCCGTCTGGCTGGCTGGCAGAACCCCCATGTAAACCTTATAATCAAACTACAGGTCGCAATTCTAAAGATAATCTGACGAAATTTGGCACAGATAATTTTTTTGATAATAGGACCATGGCTATTGAATATTGTCAAAATCGGTCCCTTATTTATGGTACCTCCCATAGGTCCCACTTCCCAGAATTGATATATTGGCCACAAATATCAATATTTTCTCATCGCTTACTATTATTTAAATCTAAGGGCTCGATATTGTCTTTGCTCTGACTTCTGGTCAACATTTCTACAGAAAATTTAAATTTCACTTTCTAAGTCGATTTAGCGATGTCAGTCCGTCTGTCTGGCTGGCTGGCTGGATCCCCATGTAAACCTTGTTATCAAAGTACAGGTCACTATTCTAAAAATAATTTGATTAAATTTCTCACAGAGATTTATTTTGTCAAAATCGGATCAATTTTTATGGTAACACCCATAGGTCCCATTTCCCGGAGTTGATATTTTGGCCACAAATATCAATATTTTTTTATGAAATTAAAAACAGATATTGCTTATGTAAACCAAAATCACTGTACCAAATTTCGTTGAAATCGGTTCACATTTGACCATAGCTCCCGTACAAACTCTACTGTTAAAAGGCAGTAAATATGACAAAAATCACTGAAATGTTCGTAAATCTAAGGATAATGCCAATTTTAAGTTTATTTTTAACATACATACATAATTTTTGTAAAAACTAAGATCAATTTGCTAAATTTTGAGATAATCGGTCCACATTTGACCCTAGCTCCTAGAGTCTTGAGAAAATGTTTATATGATAACAAAATTTGACAAATATTTGTTTTTATATACGGAAAAGTACAGACCTTTGACGTAAGTGGTGAAGGCTAGCGTATGGTAGGTCTTGACCTTCTTACTTGTCTGAAGTAAATTTCCAGTAGATAGAAGTGATAATAAATTTATTTTATTTTACTTATTTGCTCTTTACTGTTGTTTGCATAAACTTTAATTTAAATGCATAAAATATTAGCAATTATGTAAAAACTTTATTTTTTCTTCATATAATTTTTTCAGTCATTTTTTTAAATGGTTAAAATATTTTTGTTGACTTTAAGAACAAACCAGAAAAAAGGAAAAAGGAAATTATTAAGGCAAGATCAACGAAATGAAGTGACCCTCTAATATATGAAAACTTTACTTTGTTTATAATAGATCCGAAGGATAATCATATAGAAAACTCTAATCATGATAACATCAAAATTCTAACGGTTCAAATATTCCTCCCAAGATTTGAACAGTATCTATGTAACAGATCAGCTCGGATGAGTAGAATAGCATCACTATCAACAACAGCAAAAAAAAAAAAAAAACTTCAACTAACTAACAAATAAAAAAAAAACAACTAGCCAAAAACTGGGGAAAGAAAAAAATCATAATTACCAGCATGTAAACCACTTTAGAGTAACGACAAAGTTAATAAACCAAGTAATGAGTTATGAGGCCAAAAACTTTACTATTTTTTCAAATTTTCTTTAATAAAAAATAACTACAAAAAAACACTTTTGTAAACATGCTTATGCAAGCACGTATTTGTTTACAACATTTTATTATTAGAAAATATGGTAGTTCAATATTTTGGTTTTTCTTTACTTTTTTTAAAGTATCTTCTTGGTTATTTTTGAAAATCAGGCATGGGATTTTTATGCGAATATGAATATAAGAAGAGATTTCTATTGAAAAGTTGACCGGAAGGACTAGTTTTTTTATAGAAAAGTCGACCGGAAGGACTAATTTTCTATAGAAAAGTTGACCGGAAGGAATATTTTTCTATAGAAAAGTTGACTGGAAGGACTAGTTTTCTATAGAAAAGTTGACCGGAAGGACTAGTTTTCTATAGAAAAGTTGACCGGAAGGACTAGTTTTCTATAGAAAAGTTGACCGGAAGGGCTAGTTTTCTATAGAAAAGTTGACCGGAAGGACTAGTTTTCTATAGAAAAGTCGACCGGAAGGACTAATTTTCTATAGAAAAGTTGACCGGAAGGAATATTTTTCTATAGAAAAGTTGACCGGAAGGATAAGTTTTCTATAGAAAAGTTGACCGGAAGGATAAGTTTTCTATAGAAAAGTTGACCGGAAAGATAAGTTTTCTATAGAAAAGTTGACCGGAAGGATAAGTTTTCTATAGAAAAGTTGACCGGAAGGACAAGTTTTCTATAGAAAAGTTGACCGGAAGGATAAGTTTTCTATAGAAAAGTTGACCGGAAGGATAAGTTTTCTATAGAAAAGTTGACCGGAAGGATAAGTTTTCTATAGAAAAGTTGACCGGAAGGATAAGTTTTCTATAGAAAAGTTGACCGGAAGGATAAGTTTTCTATAGAAAAGTTGACCGGAAGGATAAGTTTTCTATAGAAAAGTTGACCGGATGGATAAGTTTTCTATAGAAAAGTTGACCGGAAGGACTAGTTTTCTATAGAAAAGTTGACCGGAAGGACTAGTTTTCTATAGAAAAGTCGACCGGAAGGACTAATTTTCTATAGAAAAGTTGACCGGAAGGACTAGTTTTCTATAGAAAAGTTGATCGGAAGGACTAGTTTTCTATAGAAAAGTTGACCGGAAGGACTAGTTTTCTATAGAAAAGTTGACCGGAAGGACTAGTTTTCTATAGAAAAGTTGACCGGAAGGACTAGTTTTCTATAGAAAAGTTGACCGGAAGGACTAGTTTTCTATAGAAAAGTTGACCGGAAGGACTAGTTTTCTATAGAAAAGTTGACCGGAAGGACTAGTTTTCTATAGAAAAGTTGACCGGAAGGACTAGTTTTCTATAGAAAAGTTGACCGGAAGGAAGAGTTTTCTATAGAAAAGTTGACCGGAAGGAAGAGTTTTCTATAGAAAAGTTGACCGGAAGGAAGAGTTTTCTATAGAAAAGTTGACCGGAAGGAAGAGTTTTCTATAGAAAAGTTGACCGGAAGGAAGAGTTTTCTATAGAAAAGTTGACCGGAAGGAAGAGTTTTCTATAGAAGAGTTGACCGAAAGGAAGAGTTTTCTATAGAAAAGTTGACTGGAAGGATGAGTTTTCTCTAGAAAAGTTGACCGGAAGGAAGAGTTTTCTATAGAAAAGTTGACTGGAAGGATGAGTTTTCTATAGAAAAGTTGACTGGAAGGATGAGTTTTCTCTAGAAAAGTTGACTGGAAGGATGAGTTTTCTCTAGAAAAGTTGACTGGAAGGATGAGTTTTCTATAGAAAGGTTGACTGGAAGGATGAGTTTTCTATAGAAAAGTTGACTGAAAGGATGACTTTTCTATAGAAAAGTTGACTGGAAGGATCAGTTTTCTATAGAAAAGTTGACTGGAAGGATGAGTTTTCTATAGAAAAGTTGACTAGAAGGATGAGTTTTCTATAGAAAAGTTAACTGCAAGGATGAGTTTTCTATAGAAAAGTTGACTGGAAGGATGAGTTTTCTATAGAAAAGATGACTGGAAGGATGAGTTTTCTATAGAAAGAGTAACCGAAAAGAGAGGATAAGTTTTGAACTGAAATTTTGTCTTTTGTCTTCTATACAAAACTTTTTTTTGAAGAATTTCATTTGAAAGTTCGAGCCCTGCTGCAACTATCAACTACTAGATGTGGCAAAACTGAACTAAATAAAAGTAAGTAAATAAACAACAAAAAAATTAAATATTTTGAATTATGATAAGGACTACTTGCATGTTGCCATAAGATCCTTGCAAATAAAAAAAGATGTAAAACATATAACCTTCTAACCGTTTTCTGTTGAGCTGCACGAAGAATTTGCTGTTACTTTTTACAGGCTTAAGCCGTTGGTGGTTCTTGGCAAAACGCTGTTACAAAATGTTATGTCTTTGTATATTGGATGTTTTGCATTAAATAACATTAATGGCCATAAATATTAAATGTGATACAAGCCAGCAACTAAGTTTTATTTAAATTAGCTATATGTGTTACATAAACTTTAGCTTGTGGCGATGGATAGGGTCTGTCGGGTAATACCTCAGAAATGGGCAATATTGTTTCTAAAATGTAATACTGGTAAATATTCACATTTTGACTCTTTATCGAAAGGCATCACATGCACGATATAAAAATATATTGATGTACAAAAAATTATCTAAAAATATTGTTACATACCTTTAGGAGGTTTAATTAGAAAAAAAATTATGAATGACTAAAAGTATGCAACACAATTTTTTCAGATTGCTTATAGGTACCCTAATTTGGTTCCCTCGGATTCATAAATATTTTTCTCATTGAAACTAAACAAATTACGAAATAGACAAAAACAAATCACCATAAACTTATAAAATATTCTTAGAGCATAAATACCAAAAACAAGCCAGCCGCTTCCGGTGGCGTTCTATGACTAAAAGTACTTGCAATAAAATGGCAGTACATTCATACACATTCACATAGATCTATACATGGGTAAATTTTGAAATATACTCGGATATCCTTTAAGTTTTTAGCTTTTTTTTTGAAAGGAGTCTTGCAGCAAAGTTTTAGTGAATGCAGGTTCATTTGCTGGCATAATGTAATGAAAGTGTTTCAAAAAAGGCGAGGAAACGAAAACATTATTTGCATAATAAATTAAGGTAAGAGGAGGTGAAGCTGAGGAGATGCTAAGGTATGTTTTCGTATAATGTTTACATATTTGGTTGAATTTACCACAAATTGTAGAAAAGGTGATATTGTTATTGGCTTCCCCTACAGGGAAGAAATGGATAACTGCGATTATTTCAATGATAAGAATAGAAAACACAAAAACTAGAACAGACCTAGAACAGAACTAGAACAGAACTAGAACAGAACTAGAACAGAACTAGAACAGAACTAGAACAGAACTAGAACAGAACTAGAACAGAACTAGAACAGAACTAGAACAGAACTAGAACAGAACTAGAACAGAACTAGAACAGAACTAGAACAGAACTAGAACAGAACTAGAACAGAACTAGAACAGAACTAGAACAGAACTAGAACAGAACTAGAACAGAACTAGAACAGAACTAGAACAGAACTAGAACAGAACTAGAACAGAACTAGAACAGAACTAGAACAGAACTAGAACAGAACTAGAACAGAACTAGAACAGAACTAGAACAGAACTAGAACAGAACTAGAACAGAACTAGAACAGAACTAGAACAGAACTAGAACAGAACTAGAACAGAACTAGAACAGAACTAGAACAGAACTAGAACAGAACTAGAACAGAACTAGAACAGAACTAGAACAGAACTAGAACAGAACTAGAACAGAACTAGAACAGAACTAGAACAGAACTAGAACAGAACTAGAACAGAACTAGAACAGAACTAGAACAGAACTAGAACAGAACTAGAACAGAACTAGAACAGAACTAGAACAGAACTAGAACAGAACTAGAACAGAACTAGAACAGAACTAGAACAGAACTAGAACAGAACTAGAACAGAACTAGAACAGAACTAGAACAGAACTAGAACAGAACTAGTACAGAACTAGAACAGAACTAGAACAGAACTAGAACAGAACTAGAACAGAACTAGAACAGAACTAGAACAGAACTAGAACAGAACTAGAACAGAACTAGAACAGAACTAGAACAGAACTAGAACAGAACTAGAACAGAACTAGAACAGAACTAGAACAGAACTAGAACAGAACTAGAACAGAACTAGAACAGAACTAGAACAGAACTAGAACAGAACTAGAACAGAACTAGAACAGAACTAGAACAGAACTAGAACAGAACTAGAACAGAACTAGAACAGAACTAGAACAGAACTAGAACAGAACTAGAACAGAACTAGAACAGAACTAGAACAGAACTAGAACAGAACTAGAACAGAACTAGAACAGAACTAGAACAGAACTAGAACAGAACTAGAACAGAACTAGAACAGAACTAGAACAGAACTAGAACAGAACTAGAACAGAACTAGAACAGAACTAGAACAGAACTAGAACAGAACTAGAACAGAACTAGCACAGAACTAGAACAGAACTAGAACAGAACTAGAACAGAACTAGAACAGAACTAAAATTAAGGTGAAGTTTATCTAAAATTTTGGTTGTACCATCTTAAGGCAAAGTTTTGCACATTTAACCATAATCTGAATACATCCAAGATGTGTAGACTTGTATCATTAGTTTTTTATTTACATGTAAAAAAACTTAAGGGAATTTTAAGTTGCAAAAGTCCCTTCAATTACGAGTAATTGCATAAAAACTTTTTAGTATATAAAATTCAGAGATAAATGAAGTGGAATAATAATTAAGAACGTGTTGATATTATAAATTTACACGTGATATGAAAATAACTAAATTTTATATCACTATACTAATTCCTCTAAAAGAAAAGAAAAAAAAACTCTCATGCTAGAAAATAAAATTTTCCACCCCTTTTGATTCTTAAACAATTTCTTGTTTTTCTAAGTCCTTTCTGTTTTCACCGACTAGTCTCTTGTTAAACATTGAAAAACAGGTTTTTTCTTTTAGCACAATTCACCCCTTTTCTTAACCGAAACACAAATATTCTCATTATAGTCAGCAGCATCCTTTGGTCATTAGTTTCTAGTGTCCAGTTTTTATTCTTTTTAAGGATAGTTTTTTTCTTGAAAAAATTGTGTGTGAATTTTTAGGAAAATCTTTATTAAATTTCAGCATCTCCTTGTGGAACATCTTTAGTTAAACGGGTTCTTCTTTATACTCGTACAAATAGAGTACCTATGTCTTTTTTGTGTTTGGCCAGACAAAATGAACTTTATAGGTGAAAGTTCAAAGGTAACTATCCGAGATACTGGTTAGGATGCAGGAAAAGGATTTTAAGGAAAAGGATTTTAATGTCTAGGATGGAGAAATATTGTTATATAGTGTGGGAAAAATTTTATAGGATAGGAATTTAGGATGCTTTGAGAAGATGTTTTAGTTTTGAAATATAACGTATTTTTTTAAAGTGTCCTCTTAGGGGATAGCTTTAGATGCTGATATTTATGACAGATTTGCTTGTATTTTGTTATGTCTGAAAACTAATATTAAATTAATACACAACCAAAAAAAAAAATCAATAATGATCCAATGATAAAAACATTTCATTTCATTCATTTTGAAAATGATATAAGTTAAAAAAATAAAGAAAAAGACAAAAAATCTCAAAATTATAGAAAATCAAAATATGTGAAATATCTCCTTTTTTCTTAGACTCGTAAACAGATCGTATTGCGGGAGATTAGGTGCTCTATATGCCAAAAATGCATTTTGAGAAAATCGATCTTGAAGTTTTAAATTAATTTTTCTAAAAAGCTTTACAATAAAATTTTAAGATTTTTACACCAAATATTTGGCGTATAGAGCAAAATAGCACAAATAAATCTGTTTTGGAGGATATAGAACAAAATAGACACAATTTGTCTCTGAAACGAGACGATATAGCCGAAAACGGATTGCAGATTTTAAAAATCTAGGGCCGAAAACCAAAAGTGACATCATTAACTCAAAATGTGTAAAATTGCGGATAGAGCACATAAACACCCGCACGAAGAAATGTCGAATTTTATTACATTTTGACAAAATTGTGTAGTATACTTTTAATAGTTCTAAAATAACCTGCCTAAATTATTTAGTTTTAAATTAATAAACTTAAATGTTTAGATATTCGAAAAAAACAAAATAAATACTTATCAGCTGAAATGTCTTAACTACCCAGCAAAACTTTGGTAATGGCAAGTACTCTCTCTGGTAACTGGTTACCTTGTAATGACTACAACATACTCTCCGAATAACTAATAAGTTATTACAGAAGTACTTATTTGTAATTAAAATGGTAATTTGAACTGAATGGCCCAGGTTCAAATCCCACCAAGACCAACAATTTTTTTTTTATTAAAAAAGTCTTTTTAAATGATTTTTGAATTTTAAGAACTTAAATATTACCTTCTGTAAAAAAAATTTGGAAAACTAACTCACGGTAATGAAAAAATACCACCATGAGGCCAATTTGATTATGTAGGGGAATGGCCCCGGTTCAAATCCCACCAAGACCAACAATTTTTTTTTTTAATTTTTTTTTTATTAAAAAAGTCTTTTTAAATGATTTTTGAATTTTAAGAACTTAAATATTACCTTCTGTAAAAAAAATTAGAAAACTAACTCACGGTAATGAAAAAATACCACCATGAGTCCAATTTGATTATGTAGGGGAATGGCCCAGGTTCAAATCCCACCAAGACCAACAATTTTTTAAAAATTTTTTTTATTAAAAAAGTCTTTTTAAATGATTTTTGAATTTTAAGAACTTAAATATTCTGTAAAAAAAATTTGGAAAACTAACTCACGGTAATGAAAAAATAACATTATGAGTCCATTTTGATTATGTAGGGGATGTTGAATACCAAACACAATTCTGATTGGTCTTAACTTGGTAAGCCCAACTTATCTGGGTCATCCTTCATCTCAACTGTGGACACTAATCTCCTCGCGGTATCTCCCGGGGAACTAGTTAAACACCACTTTAACACCCCGAGAGTTGTCCCTTAAGATCGATAAAAGTGGGTTAGGACGACGAGCTAGTAACCCTCTCTTGGAAAAAATAATTACTATGAAGAGGATAAAATTAGAATTAAAATGTCCCATCACCTAATGTTACAAGAGTACTTAAGAAACTTCGGTGGAAAGACCAAGTAGAGGAACATTTTTCAAAGCTTGGCCTATAAAATTGGAGAATATTCGCACAAGATCGAAGTCCAAGGAATTCTAAAATATGCTCGGACTTTGACCTTAACAAGTTGTAATTATAGGCCATATAAGTAAGTAAGAGTCAATATTATATAAAAACGTATACAAAAAGGAAGATTTAAATTGTTTAAGATTTAAAATAATTAAAAACAAGTAAGAAAGCACTATAGTCGGTCCATACGATACCCTTCACCACTAAGGTCAAAGGTGTTCTTTTTCCTGTACCTATAAAGACAAATATTTGCTAAATTTTGGCATCATACAAACATTTTCTCAAAACTTATATATTTAAGCTGTTTCCGTCATTTGGACTTATATGAGAGCTAGGGTCAAATGTGGACCGATTATCTCGATTATTTGGCAAATTGATTACAGTTGTTACAAAAATTATGTATGCACAAAATAAACTCAAAATTTTTATTATGTTTAGATTTACGAGCGTTTTAGTGACTTTTTGTCTCATTTAGTGCGTTTTTAAAGAAGAGTTTGTATGGGAGCTATGGTCAAATGTGGACCGATTTCAACGAAATTTATTACAGTGATTTAAGCTTACATAAGCAGTATTTTTTTTTAAATTTCATTAAAAAATATTGATATTTGTGGCCAATATATCAATTCCGGGAAGTGGGACCTATGGGAGGTACCATAAATAATGGACCGATTTTGACCAATTTCAATAGCCATGGTCCTATTATCAAAGGAAATATTTGTGCTAAATTTCATAAAATTATCTTTAGAATTACGACCTGTAGTTTGATTACAAGGTTTACATGAAGGTCCAGCCAGCCAGACGGACGGACGGACATCGCTTAATCGACTCAGAAAGTGATTCTAAGTCTATTGGTATACTAAAAGATGGGTCTAAGACAAATATTTCTATGCGTTACATACATTAGCACAAACTTATATTACCCTTTCCGCCTATTGTGGTGAAGGGTATAAAAACTTCTTTATCTTATCTTATATTCTTAAACGAAAATGGGTAAAAAAGGGATAAAAAGATAACTTAACATCTCCAAAGTAATATGAATAGGAACATTATACATTATGTTAAATGCGTTTTAAAAAAATGTACCGAATTCAATTGGCACCAAAAAAGTACCAAATATACATATGGAACTTTTAGAAATTAGGGAATAAAAAGGGGGAAAAATTAGTATTATTTTAAGCAAATGAATGTTTGTCTGTATGTATGTTCTTTATAGAATAGTAAACTGTGAATTTGATTGTATTATGCTCTTTAGCGAAGATGTTGCGGATAAGCCGGCGAAGGTTTTAAAGTTGATAAGACTAATTTCCGACAGATGGCGCCACTGAAAAATACTAAAAATTAATTAAATCGTAAACTGTACATTTGATCATGCTATGATCTTTAGCAAAGTTGTAGCGCATGAGCCGACGAAGGCTTTTTAGTTGATATGAATAATTTCCGACAGGTGGCGCTACAGAAACTTACTCAAAGTCAATTTAATCGTAATCTGTACATTTAATCATGCTACAATCTTTAGCAAAGTTGTTGCACATGAGCCGACGAAGGTTTCTTAGTTGGTATGAAGAAATTTCGACAGGTGGCGCTTCTGAAATTTACTCAAAGTCAATTTAATCGTATGCTGTACATTTAATCATGCTATAATCTTCAGCAAAGTTGTTACGGATAAGCCGAAGAAGGTTTATGAATTGGAATAAGCAAAGTCCGACAGGTGGCGCCACAGAAAACTACTCAAAATGAATTAAATCGTAAACTGTGCATTTGATCAGACTATAATCTTTAGCAAAGTTGTTGCGCATGAGTCGACAGAGGTTTCTGTTGATATGAATAATTTCCAAAATTATTCAAAATGAGTTAAACTGTAAACTATGCAAACTATGTGTTAGTCGGACAAAATAAATCAAATAATTCAAAATTAACTGAATATTTCTACAATGTCTTTCCTCTAAATTTATTTTAGCACTTTATAATATAAAATATATAAAAACTTTAAAATTTTCCTCAAAATGCTTATCATAAAGCTCCGAGCAAGGCTCGGTCTACCAGGTACTTATATATTAAATGCTTTAAAAATTTACAAAAATTCGTATAGAAATATTTTTCCAAAAAAATTACAACAAAGCAAAAAATCACGTATGAATAAGATCCAGTTATTACAAAAAATTTTGAAATAACATCCATTTATTACATGTTTTGCCAATGCCGCACGCATAGTTTAAAAGTGGCACAACTCAAAATTTTTAGTTTTTCAGAAATCGAAAAAAACTTTTTTAAAAAAGTTAAATATTATAACATCTTTCAATGATTTTAAGTAGGAAATCCACATAGATTAACAGTAGGCATTTATTACCATTACATATTCTAACACAATTAAAAATATGTTCTTTTTATAAATTTGTAATTAATTAATTAATTACAAGTGAAGCACAAAGCGTGACAAAATTGATGTAATTTCCTTAATATTGGCTCAAAAACCAAAAGGGATATATATTCTGAATCCTTATAAAATTCTAAGACGAATGAGCGATGTCTGTCCGTCTGTGTATTGCAATTACGATAGCGCCTAAACGAAAAGAGCTCGGACACTGAAAAGTCGGTTCACATTTGACCATAGCTCCGGTAAAACCTCGTCTAGGCTAATTGCTTATTTGCTAATAAATGACAAATTATAACAGCTATGATGATAAAATTTGATATGAAGAAGTTCTACGTAAGCACTAGGCAGCATATAAAATTTTATCGAAATCGGTTCACATTTAGTCATAGCTCCCATACAAAAATTTTACGGAAACAGCCAAAATTTCACCTAAAATACACTTGAATGCCAATAAATCTAACAGATATAAACACTAAATTTAGTACGAGGAGGTCTTATGTCAATGCCAACCAGTGTGCAAAATTTTGTCAGAATCGGTCACCATTTGACCATAGCTCCCATATAAAAAACTTACGGAAACACAAAAATACAAAAAGAAAAGGGGTTTATGTCCGTCTGTCCGTCAGATAAAGGCGCGATAGCGCCTTAACAATAAGGGCTACAGCAACAAAATTTTACAAAAGGAAGTCTTATCTGAATACCAGCCAGTTTGCAAAATTTTGTTACAATCGGTTACTATTTGACCATAGCTCCCATATAAAAAACTTATGGAAACACAAAAATACATAAAGAAAAGGTTGTTTATGTCCGTCTGTCCGTCAGATAAAAGCATGATAGCGCCTTAACGAAAAGAGCTAGAGGGACAAAATTTCACAAAGGTATTTTGGATGTCTTCAAAAGATGTATGTTGAAAATGAACAAAATCGGTTCCAAATTAGTTAGAGCTCCCATATAACCCCGCCCCAGGAAACACATTAATGCTGATAAATTGAATACAATTGTATTAGCTATGACGATTATATTTAAAATAGGGAAGTTTTATGTAATTTTTGATGAGGTTATCAAATTTTATAGGAATCAGTCCATATTTGACTTTAGCTTTCATATAAAAACACTCACGGAAACCAAAAATTTTAGCAAAGGCCAGTTAAAAGCTATAAAATTTGAAACCATGATAGCTATGGCCACTAAATTTTGCAAGAATAACCACTATATATATACCAGCCAGTGTGTAAAACTTTATAACAATCGGTCAACATAATTCTTATATATAACATCCCCTTTTTTTATCTGTTATCAAAAAGATTTGGAGGTACATTCATTATATTAAGATTGCACCTATGAAATTAGATAGGCATCAATTCAATGTTCACCTGCCGTATTACTATTAACGTGTTTAGCCTAACTACATATTAACGAAAAGTATTTAACAACTTATTAATGAAAAACTATACCCGTTTTTGAGACCGAATTTTGATCAAAGTAAATACTGGGGAATCCACTAAAATATTTTTAATTGTTGAATTATAAAGCTACGGCAAACCGAATTTAGTCCAAAGGTTTTACCCACAATACCACTTAGCTTAGCGATTTTTTCAGTTTTGGACCAGATTTTGAATTAGCTGCACCCTTGTAGATATATGAGATATAATTAATATAATATAATTTTACACAACTTGATGGTGGGTATGGATGGTGGGTCTCTGTCAATGAAAAATTGTACTGTTAAGACTTAAAACATGTACGTTTTAAGTACAGCCTTTTCATATTCTATTCCTAAGATTACTTCAACGACTAATAATGCTTTGTTCATATTCATGCCATCGCTGAAGAACTATTATAAAAATCACTTGTTAAATTTGGAACCGTTACACAATGGGCCGGCTAGAAGAAGTTAAGGCGAGTAAATTAATTTTCTTAAATCGTTTAATATTGACAAAAACCACTCAATCAATCACCGCTACTTGTGCTATATTATGTCATAAACAAGTAAGAGTGTTATATTCGCCTGTGCCGAATCTTATATACCCACCATCAAGTTGTGTTAAATTTAGAAACATATCTCATATATCTACAAGGGTGCAGCTAATTCAAAATCTGCACCAAAACTGGAAAAATCGCTAAGCTAATTGGTATTGTTGGTAAAACGTTTGGACTAAATTCGGTTGCCGTAGCTTTATAATTCAACATTTAAAAATATTTTAGTGGTTTCCCCAGTATTTACTTTGATCAAAATTCGGTCTCATAACCAGGTATAGTTTTACATTAATAAGTTGTTAAATACTTTTCGTTGTGATTAATATGTAGTTAGGCTAAACACGTTAATAGTAATACGACAGGTCCATATATTTCGTTATGAGCTCCTAATGCATTCATCATATATAAAGTCTGGGCTAAACATTGATTGATGCCTATATAATTTCATAGGTGCAATCTTAATATAATGAATGTACCTCCAAATCTTTTTGATTGTAGATATAAAAAGGGGATGTTATATATATAAGAATTATAGCCAAATGTTGACCGATTATAACAAAATTTTACACACTGGCTGGTATGTATAGAGAGCTTATTCTTGCAAAATTTAGTGACCATAGCTATCATAGTTTCTAATTTAATAGCTTTTAACTGGCCTTTGCTAAAATTTTTGGTTTCCGTGAGTGTTTTTCACATGAAAGCTAAAGTCAAATATGGACTGATTCCTATAAAATTTGATAAACTGATCAAAAATTGCATAAAACTTCCCTATTTTAAATTTAATCGTCATAGCTATTACAACTGTATTCAATTTATCAGCATTAATGTGTTTCCCGGGGCGGGGTTATATGGGAGCTCTAACTAAATTTGAACCGATTTTGTCCATTTTCAACACACATCTTTTTCAAGATATCCTCTAGCTCTTTTTGTTAAGGCGCTATCGTGCTTTTATCTGACGGACATAAACAACCTTTTCTTTATGTATTTTTGTGTTTCCATAAGTTTTTTATATGGGAGCTATGGTCAAATGGTGACCGATTGTGACGAAATTTTGCACACTGGCTGGCATTGATATAAGACTTTAGTGGTTATATCTGTTATACTTTTAGATTTATTGGCATTTAAGTGTATTTTGGGTGAAATTTAGCCTGTTTTCGTAAGTTTTTTGTATGGGAGCTATGGCTAAATGTGAACCGATTTCGATGAAATTTTATGTGCTGCCTAGTGCTTATCTAAAACTTCTAGATACCAAATTTTGTCATCATAACTGTCATAATTTGTCATTTATTAGCAAATAAGCGATTAGCCTAGACGAGGTTATACGGGAGCTATGGCCAAATGCTAACCGATTTTGCCCTATTTCAATACCAAAATTTTCTCATAGATAAAGAATGTTTTTGCTAAGTTTCAGTTAGCTAGCTCTTTTCGTTTAGACGTTATCGTGATTTCAACAGACAGACAGACAGACAGACGGACATAGCTCAATTTTAGAATTTCATAAGGATTCAGAATATATATCGTTTTTGATTTTTGAACCAATATTACGGAAATTACAAACGGAATGACAATCTCAATATACCCCCATTCTTTTTGATGGTGGGTATAAAAATTAATAACTTTAGTTGTTTTCTTAGAAGTATGGCAACGCCAAAGGTAACAAATAACACATAGTCTTAGAATTTTTCGGGGATTTCGACAACTTATTGAAATTTAATTTTACATTGCCATACATTGTTGTTTTCCGCACAAAATATAGAACATTCCTGTTGACAAATTTTGTTAATAAATGTTATTTGTATCTCATCTTATCTTATCTTATATTCTTAAACGAGCAATAATTGTATGTATTTATATATATATATATATATATATATATATATATATAGAATGGCTATCTCGAAAACGGCTCTAACGATTTTGATAAAATTTGGACAGTGGGTATCTTTTTTAATGTATAGGTCGAAGAAGAAGGGACTTTTGGAACTTTTACCTCTAAGAGGGTAACAACGGGTAAAAAGGGGAAAAAATCGAAAACGCTATATCTCCTAAAGTAATAGGTATAGAAACAAAATTAAAATTACGTTTTAAACAGCTATGAAAATAAGCGGACAGGTGTTTGATACTTTTTTGAAACTATGTCCGATAGGGGGTAAAAAAGGGTGAAAATAGTTTTTTTTGGCACCTTTTTAACCCACTCTTATATTTTAAACTAAAGAATATAGAAAGAAACTTTGTACTGCAATCAATAGATGTAAAAGAAACATGAAACACGTATTTGGTACTTTTTTGATTTTGGAGCCAAAATGGGTAAAAAAGGGATAAAATGATAACTTAACATCTCCAAAGTAATATGAATAGGAACATTATACATTATGCTAACTGCGTTTTAATAAAATGTACCGAATTCAATTGGCACCAAAAAAGTACCAAATATGCATATGGAACTTTAAGAAATTAGGGAATAAAAAGGGGGAAAAATTAGTATTATTTTAAAAAATGAATGTTTGTCTGTATGTATGTTCTTTATAGAATAGTAAACTGTGAATTTGATCATGTTATGCTCTTTAACAAAGATGTTGCGGATAAGCCGGCGAAGGTTTTTAAGCTGATAAGACTAATTTCCGACAGATGGCGCCACTGAAAATTACTAAAAATTAATTAAATCGTAAACTGTACATTTGATCAAGCTATGATCTTTAGCAAAGTTATAGCGCATGAGCCGGCGAAGGCTTTTTAGTTGGTATGAATAATTTCCGACAGGTGGCGCTACAGAAACTTACTCAAAGTCAATTTAATCGTAATCTGTACATTTAATCATGCTACAATCTTTAGCAAAGTTGTTGCACATGAGCCGACGAAGGTTTCTTAGATGGTATGAAAAAATTTCGACAGGTGGCGCCACTGAAATTTACTCAAAGTCAATTAAATCGTAAGCTGTACATTTAATCATGCTATAATCTTCAGCAAAGTTGTTACGGATAAGCCGAAGAAGGTTTGTGAATTGGAATGAGCAAAGTCCGACAGGTGGCGCCACAGAAAATTACTCAAAGTGAATTAAATCGTAAACTGTGCATTTGATCATGTTATAATCATAAGCAAAGTTGTTACGAATAAGCAGACAAAGGTTTCTTATATGGTATGAACAGCTTCAGATGGCGCCACTGCAAACTACTCAAAATGAATTAAATCGTAAACTGTGCATTTGATCAGACTATAATCTTTAGTAAAGTTGTTGTTCAAAATGATTTAAACTGTTAACTATGCAAACTATGTGTTGGTCGGACAAAATAAATCAATTAATTCAAAATGAACTGAATATTTGTACAATGTCTTTCCTCTAAATTTATTTCAGTACTTTATAATATAAAATATATAAAAACTTTTAAATTTTCCTCAAAATGCTTATCATAAAGCTCCGAGCAAGACTCGGTCAACCAGGTACTATATATATATATATAGAATGGCTATCTCGAAAACGGCTCTAACGATTTTGACAAAATTTGAACAGTGGGTATCTTTTTTGATGTATAGGTCAAAGAAGAAGGGACTTTTGGAACTTTTGCCTCTAAGAGGGTAAAAACGGGAAAAAATCGAAAACGCTATATCTCCTAAAGTAATAGGTATAGAAACAAAATTAAAATTACGTTTTAAAAAGCTATGAAAACAAGCGGACAGGTGTTTGGTACGTTTTTGAAACTATGTCCCATAGGGGGTAAAAAAGGGTGAAAATAGTTTTTTTGGTACCTTTTTAACCCACTCTTATATTTTAAACTAAAGAATATAGGAAGAAGGCGTTTTAGTTGCTTAGAAGAAATTTCGACAGGTGGCGCCACTGAAATTTATTCAAAGTCAATTTAATCGTAAGCTGTACATTTAATCATGCTATAATCTTCAGCAAAGTTGTTACGGATAAGCCGAAGAGGGTTTCACTTTATAATATAAAATACATAAAAACTTTAAAATTTGCCTCAAAATGCTTATCATAAAGTTCCGAACAAGGCTCGGTCAACCAGGTACTCCAACATTAAGCACCGGAGATGCTATAAAACACTTTCAAAATTTCAGAGAAATCGATGAAATATATTTTTTATATGGGCGGGGCTACTCCCAATTTAAATATCAGAAAAGTTTATAGCCAGCATTAAGCGCCGGAGATGCAATAAAACACGGTGAAAATTTTAGAAATATTGGCTACATTTTTATAAAGTTATGAATTTATTCCTATTAAATACTCATTTCGGCCCATCGTGCGTTAGGTCACTGCATGATCGTGTATTAACAATAATAAAAAAAACTATACGCATGTTAGCCTTCTAGGGTTAAGCAATTACTTTTGCTTGTATGAGAAAAATCTAGTAATAGTAGTGGATCCCTAATGTTATTATGTTTAACAACTTTGGACCTTGTTTTAATTTTTAACTTCTTTTTAAATAGGATCATGAAAGCTTTTTCGACTTCTAAAAAATATAAAATTTTTAATAGAATTACTTTTGAACTTTGTGTGAGTTATATTAATGAAAAAAGTAAATAATTTAAAAAAAAGCTTACCTTCTCTAGTTTTAAAACTAGAGCTCATTTTACAATATTTTAAAAAATATAAAAAACGTTTTTGCAAAAATTTAAATATTAAATAACAGGTATCAGTAAAAAGTTGAAATGTTATAATTATTTTGTTATATTTAGGATAAGCTAAACTGAGTTGTGGAAAAAGATAAATTGTAAAAGCAAATCTTTTGAAAAACTTAGTGCTAAAATATGTACATATGTATGTATATATATTCAAATCCTTATAATATATTAATACTTACATATGGATTTCCTTTAAGTTTTCCAAACTACCCTCAACATAAGACAAGACTACAATAAATACACTTCTATAAACTCACTACAATGCTCGTGTGTGTGCGTTAACAAAAATGTTCTCTTTATTTCCCTTTCTCAATAAAAAATATACAATTCAAAAATTTAAATTTCAATGGCCGTTACTGAAAGTTTGTCCTTTGTTATCCCTGTGTATAGCTCAACCTTTAACAAGATATCCTTTTGATATGCTTCTGCTAACAGCCCACAGATGTCACCACTAGCTAAGATGATAAGGCAGTGCTAAATTATCCTTTATCCTGTAAAGAGAAAAAAACAAGTAATGGTTAATTTTAACTTAGTGGTGGTTGACTCGTTCTCTTTAATGTTTCTAATATAAAATTAGGTTTTGAAAATAAATTATATTCTGGATAAATAAATTATAAGTGGATAAAATTGTGATGATAGAAATTTTCTTATTTGAATTTTTTATGGAATTTACAGGGTGATCAAAAAAATAAAAAAAGTTTAAGCAATCAAAGACTAAAGTAATAAAAAAGTTGCAAGTTTTTTTTTTGGAAAATTGGTCTGTTTTTTTTTGAAATATTCTATAGAATTTTCTTTTTGGTGTCAATTTTATAAAGTATTTTTTTTTTGTTTAGTGACAATTTTCCAAAAATTTTTTTTTGGTGTCAAGATTTCATACAAATTTTTTTGGTGACAATTTTCTACAAAAAATAACAAACTTGTCGAAATGTAAATATTATTAAAACAAAAATTATTCGCACTTGATCGCAGTCTTTTTTTTTTAGGTGAAAATTTTCCATAGAAATTTTTTTTTTACAATTTTCTATAGAAATTTTTTTTAGGGGCAATTTTCTATACAAATTTTTTTTGTGTAAATTTTTATATAATTTTCGGTGACAATTTCAAAAGATTTTTTTTTTGGTGAAAATTGTCTATAGAATTTTTTTTTTGATAAAAATTTTCTTTAGAATTTTTTTTGGTGAATATATTCTATAGAAATTGTTTTGGAGATAATTTTTTTATACAAAAAATTTTCCATTTACTTTTTTGTATGGAAAAATTTCTATAGAAAACTTTTTGGTGGCAAAAATTTGTAGGTGATAATTTTCCACAGAAAATTTGTAGGTGTCAATTTTTGCTAGAAAATTTATAGGTGACAATTTTCGATAGATTTGTAGGTAAGAATTTTCAATATCAATTTTTTTTTCGGTGACAATTTTCTATAGAAAATTTCTTGGTGACAAAATTACATTTTTTCTATAGAAAAATTAAATTTTTTCTATAGAAAAATTAAATTTTTTCTTTGGAAAAATTAAATTTTTTCTATAGAAAAATTAAATTTTTTCTATAGAAAAATTAAATTTTTTCTAAAGAAATATTAAATTTTTTCTATAGAAAAATTAAATTTTTTCTATAAAAAAATTAAGTTTTTTTCTATAGAAAAATTAATTTTTTTTCTATAGAAAAATTCAATTTTTTCTATAAAAAATTCAATTTTTTCTATAGAAAAATTCAATTTTTTCTATAGAAAAATTCAATTTTTTCTATAGAAAAATTCAATTTTTTCTATAGAAAAATTCATTTTTTTTCTATAGAAAAATTCATTTTTTTTCTATAGAAAAATTCAATTTTTTCTATAGAAAAATTCAATTTTTTCTATAGAAAAATTCAATTTTTTCTATAGAAAAATTCAATTTTTTCTATAGAAAAATTCAATTTTTTCTATAGAAAAATTCAATTTTTTCTATAGAAAAATTCAATTTTTTCTATAGAAAAATTCAATTTTTTCTATAGAAAAATTCAATTTTTTCTATAGAAAAATTCAATTTTTTCTATAGAAAAATTCAATTTTTTCTATAGAAAAATTCAATTTTTTCTATAGAAAAATTCAATTTTTTCTATAGAAAAATTCAATTTTTTCTATAGAAAAATTCAATTCTTTCTATAGAAAAATTCAATTTTTTCTATAGAAAAATTCAATTCTTTCTATAGAAAAATTCAATTTTTTCTATAGAAAAATTCAATTTTTCCTATAGAAAAATTCAATTTTTTCTATAGAAAAATTCAATTTTTTCTATAGAAAAATTCCATTTTTTCTATAGAAAAATTCAATTTTTTATATAGAAAAATTCAATTTTTTCTATAGAAAAATTCAATTTTTTCTATAGAAAAATTCAATTTTTTCTATAGAAAAATTCAATTTTTTCTATAGAAAAATTCAATTTTTTCTATATAAAAATTCAATTTTTTCTATAGAAAAATTCAATTTTTTCTATAGAAAAATTCAATTTTTTCTATAGAAAAATTCAATTTTTTCTATATAAAAATTCAATTTTTTCTATATAAAAATTCAATTTTTTCTATAGAAAAATTCAAATTTTTCTATAGAAAAATTCAATTTTTTCTATAGAAAAATTCAATTTTTTCTATATAAAAATTCAATTTTTTCTATAGAAAAATTCAATTTTTTCTATACAAAAATTCAATTTTTTTCTATAGAAAAATTCAAAAAAAATTCAATTTTTTCTATAGAAAAATTAAATTTTTTCTATAGAAAAATTCAATTTTTTCTATAGAAAAATTCAATTTTTTCTATAGAAAAATTCAATTTTTTCTATAGAAAAATTCAATTTTTTCTATAGAAAAATTCAATTTTTTCTATAGAAAAATTCAATTTTTTCTATAGAAAAATTCAATTTTTTCTATAGAAAAATTCAATTTTTTCTATAGAAAAATTCAATTTTTTCTATAGAAAAATTCAATTTTTTCTATAGAAAAATTCAATTTTTTCTATAGAAAAATTCAATTTTTTCTATAGAAAAATTCAATTTTTTCTATAGAAAAATTCAATTTTTTCTATAGAAAAATTCAATTTTTTCTATAGAAAAACTCAATTTTTTCTATAGAAAAATTCAATTTTTTCTATAGAAAAATTCAATTTTTTCTATAGAAAAATTCAATTTTTTCTATAGAAAAATTCAATTTTTTCTATAGAAAAATTCAATTTTTTCTATAGAAAAATTCAATTTTTTCTATAGAAAAATTCAATTTTTTCTATAGAAAAATTCAATTTTTTCTATAGAAAAATTCAATTTTTTCTATAGAAAAATTCAATTTTTTCTATAGAAAAATTCAATTTTTTCTATAGAAAAATTCAATTTTTTCTATAGAAAAATTCAATTTTTTCTACAGAAAAATTCAATTTTTTCTATAGAAAAATTCAATTTTTTCTATAGAAAAATTCAATTTTTTCTACAGAAAAATTCAATTTTTTCTATAGAAAAATTCAATTTTTTCTATAGAAAAATTCAATTTTTTCTATAGAAAAATTCAATTTTTTCTATAGAAAAATTCAATTTTTTCTATAGAAAAATTCAATTTTTTCTATAGAAAAATTCAATTTTTTCTATAGAAAAATTCAATTTTTTCTATAGAAAAATTCAATTTTTTCTATAGAAAAATTCAATTTTTTCTATAGAAAAATTCAATTTTTTCTATAGAAAAATTCAATTTTTTCTATGGAAAAATTTTTCATGACTTAATAAAAGAACCTGCTCATGCGCAGAGGTAATTTTGTATTTATTATTAATTTTTACATATGGATATTCATTTTTTCATTAAAATCTATAATTTTTTTAAATAAATAAGGAAATGACCCTTCTTTGCCAACAAGGAAGCACTTACAATCTCTGTCATCTTGAACATAATGTCAACTAAATTTCCTTTTTTTTTGCTTTTTTATTTTTTTGCATTTCAGCATTTCAAAATTGTAAGTAAAGTTTGCTTGTTAAATATTTTATTGTATATACTACTACTACATAGATACTACTTACATTTAATTAAATTAAACAGGAAGAACATTACGGCAGCTGCATAAAAGGACGATAGCAACAAAACCCGGACAAGAAATGAGAAATAAACAAACACATACAAAACACCAGCTCATACCCTTTCTTAAGGGATCAGAGAATTGAAGGTGGAATAAACCCTTCAACCCCCCCTGTTTGCAAGTATCCTGTAAGGTCCTTGATAAGACAGCGAGCAACGAACTACAGCCACTACTTTAACTGTTAACACTACTACATGGAAGTACAAGGAAACGCTGGCGTTATACATACGAGAATGAATGTTATTGGCGAAGAAACTGGAATCGTGCCAAGTAACCTCAAGTCAAGCCAACCAAACGTATCAAAAAAAGAAAACATCCAACCAAGAATGGCCAAGCGATTTGTTTTAAGCAAAAGGCGGTGTAGAAATTTGTATAAGTATAGAAACAAGAAAAAAAAACTAAACGTTATATAGAAATAAGTAGAAAGTAAAAGAAAATAATATTAAAATAAAATAGAGAAAAAGATTAAAACAATTTGAATTTGAAACAAACCAACACAAGCAAATACTAGTACACACACACACACACAAACTCATATCCTTTTGCTTAACAAAAAGAAAACGTAGCTAAAGGAAAAGAAGAATTTCTAAATGGATTTTTACTTCAGCAAAAAGATTCAGGCAAAAGTTTTTTAATTCTGTATTTCTTTATTAAAAATATATGAAAAAAGAAAATAATAAGAGCAAAAATAAAATTCAGCTCCGCCCATATTTAAAATAAGATTAAATTGTTTTTTTCTTTTTTTTTTCATCTACATCTAATTGTTTGTACGAATGTGTGTATGTATATCTACAATTATATAGAAAAAATGTATTCACATTAATTCGAGAAAAAAAATACAAATAGTATTTGAAAAATAACATTAAGATGCCCATTCTACTTCCTTCACTGAGACCTGCCGACATTTGTCCAGGAAGTTGAAATATCAAAAGTTTGTTGATGCTGCAGTTTCGTTCTATTAATATAAAAAGAAATGAAATTCTAATGTTAGGAAAAAGATATAAAAAATAAATATTTAAATAGACACACTTAAAAAGGGAAGCCATGACATTTTTATACCCTTCACCACCATAGGTGGAAAGGGTATTATAAGTTTGTGCTGATGTATGTAACGCATAGAAATATTTTTCTTAGACCCACCTTTTACTATACCAATTGGCTTAGAATCACTTTCTGAGTCGATTTAGCGATGTCAGTCCGTCCGTCTGGACAGCTGGCTGGGCACCCATGTAAACCTTGTAATTAAACTACAGGTCACAATTCTAAAGATAATTTGATGAAATTTGGCACTGATCATTTTTTGATAATGGGACCATGGCTATTGAAATTCGTCAAAATCAGTCCATAGGTCCCACTTCCCGGAATTTATATATTGGCCACAAATATCAATATTTTTTCACGAAATTTAAGTCAAATACTGCTTATGTAAACCTTTTTCGTTAAACCAAATTTCGTTAAAATCGGTCCACATTTGACCATAGCTCCCATACAAACTTTTCTTAAAAAACGCACTAAATGAGATAAAAATCACTAAAACGCTCGTAAATCTGAAGATAATGGGAATTTTAAGTTTGCATATATAATTTTTGTTAAAACTGTAATCAATTTGCCAAATTTCAAGATAATCGGTCCACATGTGACCCTAGCTCTCATAATAGTCCAAATGTCGGAAGCAGCTGAAATATATAAGTTTTGAGAAAATGTTTGTATGATGGCAAAATTTAGCAAATATTTGTCTTTATACAGGAAAAATAACACTTTTGACCTTAGTGGTGAAGGGTATCGTATGGTCGGGCTTGACCGACTAGAGTACTTTCTTATATGTTTTTATATAGGAAAGTAGAAATATATTCAGTAGAAATCTATATGAGGATAATAGGGCACAATAAAGGTGACCTGTAGAATACCCTACACTTAAGGTTTTAAGGTATAAGAATACAATATTAGAAAAATATAAATACATTCTATAGATATTACAGAGAGTTGGAAACAACCTTCTCTGATTATAGGGAACCATCTCGGACTAGCTAAGGCTTTGAATTTTAAAATTTTTCTTCAATTTGTCCCAAATAAGTCATGCATGAAAAGGTCATGAATAAGGGGTATATAAAAGCAAGTAAGAAAGTGCCATAGTCGGTCAAGCCCGACCATACGATAGCCTTCACCACTAAGGTCAAAAGTGTTATTTTTCCTGTATAAAGACAAATATTTGCTAAATTTTGCCATCATACAAACATTTTCTCAAAATTTTTATATTTAAGCTGTTTCCGTCATTTGGACTTATATAAGAGCTAGGGTTATATGTGGACCGATTATTTAGAAATTTGGCAAGATGATTTCACAAATTGTCTTTTCAAAAAATAAACTCAAAATTATCATCATCTTCGGGTTTACGAGCGTTTTAGTGATTTTTTTGTCTCAATTAGTTAGTTTTGACAGAAAAGTTTGTATGGGAGCTATGGTCAAATGTGGACCGATTTCAACGAAATTTGCTACAGTGATTTAAATATAAGCATAAGCAGTATTTGTTTTTAATTTCATGAAAATATTGATATTTGTGGCCAAAATATCAATTTCGGGAAGTGGGACCTATGGGAGCTATCATAAATAATGGATAGATTTTGACGAATTATCGATAGCCATGGTCCCACTATCAAAATAAGATTTAGAATTGCGACCTGTACTTTGATTACATGGACCAGCCGTCCAGCCAGACGCACGGACGGACGGACTGACATTGCCTTAGAAAGTGATTCTAAGCCTATTGGTATACTAAAAGGTGGGTCTAAGAGAAATATTTTTATGCGTTACATACATCAGCACAAACTTATAATACCCTTTCCACCTATGGTGGTGAAGGGCATAAAAAAAGAAAGAGCTAAGTCCAATTACCCCTGTTTTTGTATTTCTTTCCTACCCTGATTTTAGGCTATATTATCATTCCTGGTACTTAAAATATAAGCAAATTTATATGGACTGGCGGTAAATAGAAAAATACATAGCTCATGGTCTCTGCTATGATTTTAACCGACACTTTGGGTCAATATAACACAAAAATTATCTAGAAAAAAAATTATTACAAATAATTATATTAAAAAAAATTTCTATAGAAAAATATTATTCAAAAAGAAAAATTATTTGCACTTGATCTCAGTCTATTAAATTTATTTATTAATGTAATAGACAATTTAATAATAAAAGCCAAAAAATGTTTGTCTGGACAACCAATTCCTTGACGCGTTTCGATGGTTGGTTAGGCCATCATCTTTAGGAGGAGTATCCCTACTTTAATTCAGATCGAATTTTATTTTATCTAAAATTTTTCCGTAGATTTTTTTTTTATTAAAAATTTGTCAAAGAATTTTTCTTTATTAAAAATTTTTCTATAGATTTTTTTTTCAAAAATTTTTCTGATAGATTTTTTTTTTCAAAAATGTTTCTATAGAAATTTTTTTATCAAACATTTTTCTATAGAAATTTCAAATCTCAAAATTTTTTTAATTGCTTTTTATCAAAAAATTTTCTATATAAATTTTTTTTATTAAAAATTTTTCTGTAAAAAAAAGTTTCTGTCGAAAAATATGTTTATCAAAAATTTTTCTACAGAAAAATATTTTTATTGAAATTTTTTTTTTTTATAGAAAATTATTTTTCTAGAGAAAGTAATTATTTAAAATTTTTTTATAGAATTTTTTTTTTTAAACTTTTCGATACATAATTTTTTTTATAGATTTTTTTTCAAAAGTGTATCTACAGAACATTTTTTTATCAAAAATTTTTCTATGGAAAATTTTTTCATTAAACATTTTTCTATGAAAAATTTTTTTATCAAAAATTTTTCTATGGAAAATTTTGTTATCAAAAATTTTTCTATAAAAAATATGTTTATCAAAAATTTTTCTACAGAAAAATATTTTTAATGAAAATTTTTCTACAGAAAAATATTTTTATAGTAAAATATTTTTATCGAAATTTTCACAGAAAAATATTTGTCTCGAAAAGTTTTCTATAGAAAATAATTTTCATCGAAAAAATTTCCAGAGAATAATATTTTATATAGAAAAATGTTTTAATTAAAAAAATATTTATGCAGAAAAATCTAAAATCCCAGTAAAACTTTTCATTACCAAATAATGAGTTAAACAGTTAAACTATTGAACACGAACTACTCACTCATTCGCTGTTTAAGTCATTACATTAACATGGGGATGTCATTGGAGGCAAGTACTTACCAATTGCAGAAAAGTAATGACTTGGGTAAGCAATTTGAAAGCAACAACAACAGCAGCAACAACTTTTTTGTTGTTGTTTTATTAAAAACATATATTTTTAAACGAAATACAAATTTTTTTTATGATCCCATGGGGGCTCGAACCAGACCCTCCGACTGCTAGGCAGAGACTCTTCCACTGAGCCACTTCATATGTTGAAAACTTAGCAGCTTATAATTAATATAAACAATTTTTAATTATTTTAAAACTTTTTGAAAATTAGTTTAAAACTTAAACAATTTAAATCTTCTTTTTTGTATAAGTTTTTACATAAGATTGACTCTTACTTACTTAATTGTTACAACCTGTTAAGGTCAAAGTCCGAGCATATTTTAGAATTCCATGGATTTCGATCTTGTGCGAATATTCTCCAATTTTATAGGCCAAGCTTTGAAAAATGTTCCTCTACTTGGTCTTTCTATCGAAGTTTCGGACATCCTCCTCTAACATTAGGTAGTGGGACATTTCAATTCTAATTTTATCCTCTTCATTGTATTTTTTTCAAGAGAGGGTTACTAGCCCGTAATCCTAACCCATTTTTATCGATCTTATGGACAACTCTCGGAACATGTTAACTCACAATATTAATGGGTGTTAAACTAGCTCCCCGGGTGATACCATGAGGAGGTGTGTGTCTACAGTTGAGATGAAGGATGACCCAGATAAGTTGGGCTTACCAAGTTAAGACCAATTCGAATCGTGTTTGGTATTCAACATCCCCTACATTATCAAAATTGACTCATGACGGTATTTTTTCATTAACGTGAGTTAGTTTTACAAATTTTTTTTACAGAAGATAATATTTAAGTTCTTAAAATTCAAAAATCATTTAAAAAGACTCTTTTAATAAAAAAAAAACTAAAAAAAATTGTTGCCCTTGGTGGGATTTGAACCGGGGCCATTCAGTTTAAATTACCATCTTAATTACAAATAAGTACTTCTGGAATAACTTATTTTTTATTCGGATGGTATGTTGTAGTCGTTACAAGGTAACCAGTTATCAGAGTACTTGCCATTACCAAAGTTTTGCTGGGATTGTTTCTTTTTGTTTTGAAAAATAAAAGAATGTTTACAAAAATAATAGTGCGGCAAAGTTCGAGATTATATTTCTTTGTTCCCTCGAATCATATATTTTGTTGCTATAAATTGGATTTTGATTTTGTCTTTGTTAACATTCAAATCTCAACTGCATGATTTGAATACTCATTTTCACGAGTTTCATTAATGATCGGGATATATACGAAAATTACAAAAAGTCTTTGGCTCCTGATGGTATGGAGTGTCTATCTTTGATTTAAATGACCACAACTTAAAATAACGCATTTTCTGAAATATTACTGTTGTTGCCAGATGTCTAATAACATACAAATTTTTAACTTAATCATCTCGAAATAGCAAACAAATTTTACTATATTGTTTAATAGAGTAAATAGGTGGAAAGTTTGTGCTGATGTACGTAACGCATAGAAATATTTGTCTTATACCCACCTTTTAGTATACCAATAGGCTCAGAATCACTTTCTGAGTCGATTTAGCGATGTCAATCCGTCCGTCTGGCTGGACGGCTTGTTGGACCCCCATGTAAACCATGTAATCAGAGTACAGGTTGCAATTCTAAAGATAATTTTATGAAATTTGGCATTTTTTCGATAGTGGGATAATTGATCTGTCCATTATTTATGGTACCTCCCTCTTCCCGGAATTGATATTTTGGCCACAAATATCAATATTTTTTCATGAAATTTAAAAAAAATACTGCTTATGTAAACTAAAATCATTGTACCAAATTTTGTTAAAATCGGTCCACATTTGACCATAGCTCCCATACAAACTCTTCTATTAAAACGCACTAAATGAGACAAAAATCACTAAAACGCTCGCAAATCTGATAATGAGAATTCATATAGGTCCAAATGAATGATGAAACAGCTTAAATATATAAGTTTTGGAAAATGTTTGTATGATGGCAAAATTTAGCAAATATTTGTCTGTATACAGGAAAAAGAATACCTTTGTTCCTAGTGGTGTAGGGTATCGTATGGTCGGGCTTGACCGACTATAGCGCTCTCTTGCTTGTTTTTATTTAGAAAAATTTCTGCAAAATCAAAAAACTTATCTAAAAAATGGACTTTCCGTCTATTCCTGTCAAATTTTTCATCATTGTATTAAATTTTTGTTACGAATGAAAAGACTCTACTGATATGCCCACTAAATTTTCTTGTCCTTTAGTTTGAATGCGAAGGAAAAAATAATTGCATAAAAAAATGTTTCTATATGTGTTTGTGGTTGCTATGAGCATCAAAGAATATCAGTGTTGGTGTTAGTAATATATAGAAATATCCCAATTTTTAGCATTTAGTTTTTATCTGGAAGGAAGACCTTATAAAAAAAAGGAAAATTTCATTAAAGTATATGAGGTATTTGCATGAGTTTGAGTTTTGGTATTCATTTGTATCTTTTATAAATTCTGTATATAAAAGCCTTAAGCTATCAAGACAAAATGTTAATAAAATGTTTACTTTTTCTTTTCGGGTTTTTTTAGTTTTGGAGTTAAAACCGTTAAGGTCTTAAACAAAAATTGGGCATAAGAATGGACCAAAAATATTATTGGTGCAATATGAATTAAAACGAGATATAAAAGTTAATCTGTAAATTGATACCTTCTTCGTTAAAATTTGATTTTTCTATACAAGAATTTGTTTCTTATATCCGTCGTAAATTTTTCTATAGAAAATTATGTCCGTCGTTAATTTTTCTAAAGAAAAATAAGTCCGTTATCAATTTTTCCATAGAAAAATATGTGCGTCATCAATTTTTCTGAAAAAAATATGTCGGTCATTACTTTTCTAAAGAAAAATTTGCTCTTCATCAATTTTTCTACAGAAAAATAGGCCCGTCGTTAATTTTTCTATAGAAAAATATGCCAGTCGTTAATTTTTTCTATATGCCCGTCGTCAATTTTTCTATAGAAAAATGGGCCATCGTCAAATTTTCTTTAGAAAATAGACCCGTCGTCAATTTTACTATAGAAAAATATGACGTCGTAAATTTTTCTATACAAAAATTTTCCCGTCGTAAATTTTTGTTTAGAAAAATTTGCCCGTCGTCAATTTTTCTATAGAAAAATATTTCCGTCGTCAATTTTTCTAAAGAAAAATATTTCCGTCATCAATTTTTTTATAGAAAAATATTTCCGTTGTCAATTTTTCTATAGAAAAATATTTCCATTGTCAATTTTTCTATAGAAAAATATTTCCGTCGTCAATTTTTCTATAGAAAAATATTTCCGTCGTCAATTTTTCTATAGAAAAATATTTCCGTTGTCAATTATTCTGTAGAAAAATATTTCCGTCGTCAATTTTTTTATATCAAAATATTTCCGTGGTAAATTTTTCTATAGAAAAATATTTCCGTTGTCAATTTTTCTATAGAAAAATATTTCCGTTGTCAATTTTTTTATAGAAAAATATTTCCGTTGTCAATTTTTCTATAGAAAAATATTTCCGTTGTCAATTTTTCTATAGAAAAATATTTCCGTTGTCAATTTTTCTATAGAAAAATATTTCCGTTGTCAATTTTTCTATAGAAAAATATGACCGATGTCAATTTTTCTATAGAAAAATATTTCCGTCGTCAAGTTTTCTTTATAAAAATATTTCCGTCGTCAATTTTTCTTTAGAAAAATATTTCCGTCGTCAATTTTTCTATAAAAAAATATTTCCGTCGTCAATTTTTCTATACAAAAATATTTCCGTCGTCAATTTTTCTATAGAAAAATATTTCCGCCTTCAATTTTTCTGTAGAAAAATATTTCCGTCGTCAATTTTTCTATACAAAAATATTTCCGTCGTCAATTTTTCTATACAAAAATATTTCCGTCGTCAATTTTTCTATAGAAAAATATTTCCGTTGTCAATTTTTCTATAGAAAAATATTTCCGTTGTCAATTTTTCTATTGAAAAATATTTCCGTTGTCAATTTTTCTGTAGAAAAATATTTCCGTTGTCAATTTTTCTAAAGAAAAATATTTCCGTCGTCAATTTTTTTATAGAAAAATATTTCCGTTGTCAATTTTTCTATAGAAAAATATTTCCGTTGTCAATTTTTCTATAGAAAAATATTTCCGTCGTCAATTTTTCTATAGAAAAATATTTCCGTCGTCAATTTTTCTATAGAAAAATATTTCCGTGTCAATTTTTCTGTAGAAAACTATTTCCGTCGTCAATTTTTCTATAGAAAAATATTTCCGTCGTCAATTTTTCTATATCAAAATATTTCCGTCGTCAATTTTTCTATGGAAAAATATTTCCGTTGTCAATTTTTCTATAGAAAAATATTTCCGTAGTCAATTTTTTATAGAAAAATATTTCCGTCGTCAATTTTTCTATTGAAAAATATTTCCGTCGTCATTTTTTCTATAGACAAATATTTCCGTTGTCAATTTTTCTATAGAAAAATATTTCCGTCGTCAATTTTTCTGTAGAAAAATATTTCCGTCGTCAATTTTTCTATAGAAAAATATTTCCGTCGTCAATTTTTCTATAGAAAAATATTTCCGTCGTCAATTTTTCTATAGAAAAATATTTCCGTCGTCAATTTTTCTATATCAAAATATTTCCGTCGTCAATTTTTCTATAGAAAAATATGTCCGTCGTCAATTTTTCTATAGAAAAATATTTCCGTCGTCAATTTTTCCATAGAAAAATATTTCCGTCGTCAATTTTTCTTTAGAAAAATATTCCCGTCGTCAATTTTTCTATTGAAAAATATTTCCGTCGTCATTTTTTCTATAGACAAATATTTCCGTTGTCAATTTTTCTATAGAAAAATATTTCCGTCGTCAATTTTTCTGTAGAAAAATATTTCCGTCGTCAATTTTTCTATAGAAAAATATTTCCGTCGTCAATTTTTCTATAGAAAAATATTTCCGTCGTCAATTTTTCTATAGAAAAATATTTCCGTCGTCAATTTTTCTATAGAAAAATATTTCCGTGTCAATTTTTCTGTAGAAAAATATTTCCGTCGTCAATTTTTCTATATCAAAATATTTCCGTCGTCAATTTTTCTATATCAAAATATTTCCGTCGTCAATTTTTCTATAGAAAAATATTTCCGTTGTCAATTTTTCTATAGAAAAATATTTCCGTAGTCAATTTTTTATAGAAAAATATTTCCGTCGTCAATTTTTCTATAGAAAAATATGTCCGTCGTCAATTTTTCTATAGAAAAATATTTCCGTCGTCAATTTTTATATAGAAAAATATTTCCGTCGTCAATTTTTCTTTAGAAAAATATTTCCGTCGTCAATTTTTCTATTGAAAAATATTTCCGTCGTCATTTTTTCTATAGACAAATATTTCCGTTGTCAATTTTTCTATAGAAAAATATTTCCGTCGTCAATTTTTCTGTAGAAAAATATTTCCGTCGTCAATTTTTCTATAGAAAAATATTTCCGTCGTCAATTTTTCTATAGAAAAATATTTCCGTCGTCAATTTTTCTATAGAAAAATATTTCCGTCGTCAATTTTTCTATAGAAAAATATTTCCGTCGTCAATTTTTCTATAGAAAAATATTTCCGTCGTCAATTTTTCTATAGAAAAATATTTCCGTCGTCAATTTTTCTATAGAAAAATTATTTCCGTCGTCAATTTTTCTATAGAAAAATATTTCCGTCGTCAATTTTTCTATAGAAAAATATTTCCGTCGTCAATTTTTCTATAGAAAAATATTTCCGGCGTCAATTTTTCTATAGAAAAATGTTTCCGTCGTCACTTTTTCTATACAAAAATATGTCTTTCGTAAATTTTTTTTATAGAAAAATTTGTCAGTCGCCAATTTTTCGACAAATTATTCTATTCAAAAATTCTTCTATTCAAAAATTTGCCTTTTTCTAAATTTCTATATTAACGATTAAAAAAGCTAGGATCCTCAATGGGTTAATACACCGTCAAATAAAATTTAACTTAAATTGCTAAAATCAAATCCAAAGAAATAAATGTAAAAAAATATCAGAAGAAGTGAACGAGAAAAAAACTAACTACAAACCATTGTTACAAGTATAGAAGTTGTAGGCCATAAGGATATATGTAAGTGCTCGAAAGGCTTCAATAAAACCTTAATGGTTATAAACTTTTAGTCCTTAGTAGCATTTTTTTTTTTGATGACTGTCATTATTGAATTCTGTATAGTCTACAGTAAAGAAACATAGACATTTCACTGTCTATGTATAAGTCTACAACACCTACAGATGAGGACTCTTTAAAAATAAATGTACAAACATACATTTAAGGAAAAATAAATTTGTATGTTTGGTAAGTCCTTTAAATGTCCTTATAGATAGGTTAGAATTTATTTAGATTTTTTACATATTCTATAAGGATATATAATACTTAAGCATTTATGTATGAAATGTTAAAAAAAAAATTGGCATTTTTAATATTGACAAAGTGTTGGTGATATGGCGTCAGTAAGTCAGGACGAATATAAGAACTGGCGACGTATAAAAAGATGATTTTTGTATACATTGGCTTAACTATGCATTTGTATTTGAAATACATTCATACAAACATGGATATTATGACTAAACCTATATAAGCACTTATATTTTAAAACTTTTCTTTTCGTATATAAGGTAAAGATAATTTTATCTAGACTATAAAAAACGAGTTTTGTTTCTTTCGTTTCTAAGGCATCCAAATACAGTGTCGAAATAGAGATTGTCTATAGTCAGATTTCTCTATATGGACAGATTTATCTTTAAAAAGGCAGATTTGTCTATATATAGACAGAATTTTCTATATATAGACAGAATTTTCTATATATAGACAGATTTGTCTATATAGACCGATTTGTGTATATATAGACAAATTTGTCTATATATAGACAGATTTGTCTATATATAGACAGATCTGTATATATATGCACAGATTTGTCTATATATAGACAGATTTGTCTATATATATGAACAGATTTGTCTATATATAGACAGATTTGTCTATATATGGACAGATTTGTCTATATATGCACAGATTTGTCTATATATACACAGATTTGTCTATATATAGGAAGATTTGTCTATATACAGACAGACTTGTCTATAAATAGACATATTTGTCTATATATAGACAGATTTGTCTACATATAGACAGATTTGTCTACATATAGACAGATTTGTCTATATATAGAGTCTATATATAGACCAATCTGTCTATATGTAGACAAATCTGTCTATATATAGACAAATCTTCCTATATATAGACAAATCTGTGTATATTTAGACAAATCTGTCTACATATAGACAAATCTGTCTATATATAGACAAATCTGTCTATATACAGACAAATCTTTCTATATACAGACAAATCTGTCTATATATAGGACAGATTTGTCTATATATAGACAGATTTGTCTGTATATAGAAAGATTTGTCTGTATATAGACAGATTTGTCTATATATAGACAGATTTGTCTATATATAGACAGATTTGTCTATATATAGACAGATTTGTTTTTCAGTCCATAGTCTTTCTGTATAAAGTCCTTCTATATATAGTCCTTCTATCTATAGTCCTTCTTTTTATAGTTCTTCTCTTTGTAGTCCTTCTGTCGATAGTCTATATATAGACAGACTTGTCTATCTATAGACAGGTTTGTCTATATATAGACAAATTTGTCTATATATAGACAGATTTGTCTATATATAGACAGACTTCTTTATATATAGACAGATTTGTCTATATATAGGACAAATTTGTCTATACATAGACAGATTTGTCTATATATAGACAGATTTGTCTATATATAGACAGATTTGTCTGTATATAGACAGATTTGTCCTATATATAGACAAATCTGTCTATATATAAAGAAGTCTGTCTATAGTCAGATTTCTCTATATGGACAGATTTATCTTTAAAAAGGCAGATTTGTCTATATATAGACAGAATTTTCTATATATAGACAGAATTTTCTATATATATACAGATTTGTCTATATATAGACAGATTTGTCTATATATAGACAGATTTGTCTGTATATAGACAGATTTGTCTATATATAGACAGAATTGTCTATATAGACCGATTTGTCTATATATAGACAGATTTGTCTATATATAGACAGACTTGTCTATATATAGGACAGATTTGTCTATATATAGACAGATTTGTCTATATATAGACAGATTTGTCTATATATAGACAGATTTGTCTATATATAGACAGATTTGTCTATATATAGACAGATTTGTCTATATATAGACAGATTTGTCTATATATAGACAGATTTGTCTTTATATAGACAGATTTGTCTATATATAGACAGATTTATCTATATATAGACAGACTTGTCTACATATAGGACAGATTTGTCTATATATAGACAGATTTGTCAATATATAGACAGATTTATCTATATATAGACAGATTTGTCTATATATAGACAGATTTGTCTGTATATAGACAGATTTGTCTGTATATAGACAGATTTGTCTGTATATAGACAGATTTGTCTATATATAGACAGATTTGTCCTTCAGTCCATAGTCTTTCTGTATATAGTCCTTCTATATATAGTCCTTCTATCTATAGTCCTTCTTTTTATAGTTCTTCTCTGTGTAGCCCTTCTGTCGATAGTCCTTCTATCTATAGTCCTCATATCTATGGTCCTTCTGTATAATATTCATCGAGCTATTGTCCTTTTGTTTATAGCCCTTCTGTCTGTAGTCCTTCTATCTGTAGTACTTTTATCAATAGTCCTTCTGTCTATAGTCTTTCTGTTTATAGTCCTTCTGTCCATAGACCTTCTATATATAGTAATTCTGTCTATAGTCCCTCTGTCTATAGTCATTCTATATAAAGCTCTTTTGTCTACAGTCCTTCTTTCTATAGCCCTTCTATCTATAGTCCTTCTGTATATAGACCCTCGATCTATGGTCCTTCTGTATAGAATGCTTTGGTCTATAGTCCTTCTGTATATTCATCGGCCTATGGTACTTCTGTCTATACTCATTCTATCTATAGCATTTCCCTCTATACACCGTCGATATATAGTCCTTCTGTCTAAAGTCCTTCTGTTTATAGTCCTTCTATCTGTAGTCCTTTTTTCTATAGTACTTCTATATATTGTTCTTCTGTCCATAGTCCTTCAATCTATAGCAATTCCGTCTATAGTCCTTCTGTCTATAGTCCTTCTATATTAAGCTTTTTGTCTATAGTCATTCTGCCTATAGCCTTTTTATCTGTAGACTTTCTGTCTATAATCCTTCGATCTATGGTCCTTCTGTCTATACTCCTTCTATCTATAGTCTTTCTGTATATAGACCCTCGATCTATAGTCCTTCTTTCTGTAGTGCTTCTATCTATAGTCCTTCTTTCTATGGACCTTCGATCTTTAGTTCTTCTGACTGTAGTCCCTCTATCTATAGTCCTTCTGTCTATAGTCTATGTATTAACAGGTTTGTGTATATATAGACAGATTTGTTTATATATTGACAGACTTTTTAATATATATAGACAGATTTGTCTAAAAGTCTGCTACACAAATGTTTCTAAAATATCTTACATTTCTATCGACATCGAATGATGCGATTTGGCCGCTGTTCTTAGTTTTTTTGATGAGGATATATAGTCAATTCAGTAAACGTATATTCTAATGAAAGTATTTGCTAGACTTGTATTTTATTTTGTTTAATTTTCCAAGATTTTATTACTTCTTCGTCTTAATTTCTCTCTTCATATTTCAAGAAGATACATATTTTTGAATCTTCTTCCACTTTATAACCGAGTACTTAAAAAACTTTCAATTCAATAATGATCCCCAGATAGTCGTCATCAAAAGCTACTACTTCATTGTTAACAGCAAAAATGACAAAAACAGCAACACCAACAAAACCATCAACAACAACAACAGATAATACACATACATTGACTGTAACACGTTTTAAGTGTTGTACTTATGTTGGATAAAGGACAAAGTCTAAGGATTTTATCAGATACGAGAGCCGGAAGTCAAGTTGTAAGAAACTGAAAAACAAATGAATGATTTCACTGAAAAACGGAAGTTCCTATTGAGATTTATGACACCTATTCTTACAGAGTCCTTTTCAATACATCAACTTTCTCCCCTCCCTCGCTTTAGAGCCATTGTCATAAAATTCATTGTTATTGGTCTGACTTGTGCTATTTGTCCTCTTTCCATTTTTTGAAGAAATCTTCGAAAAAATAAAGGCATCGGTAAAAGCTTTTTTTATATTTTTTATACAATTTTTCTTCATTCTTTTATTTCTTATTATTTTAATAGATGATTTTTAATAGATTCAGACAATCATCGCTGGGCGATTTTAATTTGCATTCGTTTGCTTTTGGCAGTTATAATTTAATGTTTCTTTTTTGTGTTTCTCTTGTCTACTCATGAGTTTTTCAACTTTTTTCTTATATTTTTTTCAAAGAAAGCTTCGTTGCCTGCATTGTCCTTTGCAATTTTTTTCTTGCTTGATTTTTTTTTTAATTATTTGCTGGGGGAGAAACGTAATTTTGTTAAGTCAGCCATAAATTTGACTTAAACTTGTTTCCATTTTTTTTGGTTGAAACTGCCCGTTTTGTGTTAGACATATTTGCATAATTGTGCAAATAATTTGCAAATGTTTAAAATGAAATGAAAAAGGACATGAATTAGAAAAAGGACATACGTTGTAGAAAGGGATAAGAAGTCTTTAAAGTTTAAGATAATAAATACAGAGAGGAAAAACACCATAGATTTGAATATATTATAAAATATGCCATAGGCTTGAATAGTGTAAAGAGCGTAGACCAAGTTAGTCTAAGAAATAGACAATATGTCATAGATTACTTTATAGGATACTAAACCCCATCTGTCTATGGTCTATCTGTCTAGAGTCCTTCAGTCCATAATCCTTCTGTCTATATTTCTTCTGTCTACAGTTCTTCTGTCTAAAGTCCTTCAATCTATAGTCCTTCTATCTACAGTCCTTCTGTCTTTAGTCCTTCTATCTATAGTCCTTCTGTCTATAGTCCTTCTAACTATAGTCCTTCTCTCTATAGTCCTTCTGTCTATAGTCCTTCAATCTATAGTCCTTCTACCTACAGTCCTTCTGTCTATAGTTCTTCTATCTATGGTCCTTCTGTCTACAGTTCTTCTGTCTATAGTCCTTCTCTCTATAGTCCTTCTGTCTACAGTCCTTCTGTCTATAGTCCTTCTATCTATAGTCCTTCAATCTATAGTCCTTCTGTCCACAGTTCTTTTGTCTATAGTCCTTCTATCTATAGTCCTTCTATCTATAGTCCTTCTGTCTACAGTCCTTCTGTCTATAGTCCTTCTGTCTATGGTCCTCTTTGTCTATAGTCCTTCTGTCTATAGTCCTTCAATATATAGTCCTTCAATATATAGTCCTTCTACCTACAGTCCTTCTATCCATAGTCCTTCTGTCTATAGTCCTTCTGTCTATAGTCCTTCTGTCTATAGTTCTTCTATCTATAGTCCTTCTGTCTACAGTCCTTCTGTCTATAGTCCTTCTATCTATAGTCCTTCTATTTATAGTCTTTCTGTCTACAGACCTTCGTCCTATAGTCCATCTGTCTATAGTACTTTCGTCTATAGTCATTCTGTCTATAGTCCTTCTGTCTATAGTCTTTCTGTCTATAGTCCTTCTATCTATAGTTCTTCTATATAGAGTCCTTCTGTATAAAAGCCTTCTAACTATAGTCCTTCTGTCTATAGTCCTTCTGTCTATAGTCCTTCTGTCTATAGTCCTTCTGTATATAGCCCTTCTGTCTACAGTCTTTCTATCTATAGTTCTTCTGTCTATTGTCCTTCTATCTATGGTCCTTCCATCTATAGTCCTTCTGTCTATAGTTCTGTCTATAGTCCTTCTATCTATAGTCCTTCTATCTATAGTCCTTCTGTCTATAGTCCTTCTATCTACAGTCCTCTTTATCTATAGTCCTTCAGTCTATAGTCCTTCTATCTATAGTCCTTCTGTCTATAGTCCTCTTTGTCTATAGTCCTCAGTCTATAGTCCTTCTATCTACAGTCCTTCTGTCTATAATCCTTCCATCTATAGTTCTTCTGTCCATAGTCCTTCTTACTATAGTCCTTCTGTCTATAGTCCTTCAATCTATAGTCCTTCTACCTACAGTCCTTCTGTCTATAGTTCTTCTATCTATGGTCCTTCTGTCTACAGTTCTTCTGTCTTTAGTATTTCTCTCTATAGTCCTTCTGTCTACAGTCCTTCTGTCTATAGTCCTTCTATCTATAGTCCTTCAATCGATAGTCCTTCTGTCCACAGTTCTTTTGTCTATAGTCCTTCTATCTATAGTCCTTCTATCTATAGTCCTTCTGTCTACAGTCCTTCTGTCTATAGTCCTTCTGTCTATAGTCCTCTTTGTCTATAGTCCTTCTGTCTATAGTCCTTCAATATATAGTCCTTCTACCTACAGTCCTTCTATCCATAGTCCTTCTGTCTATAGTCCTTCTGTCTATAGTCCTTCTGTCTATAGTCCTTCTGTATATAGTTCTTCTATCTATAGTCCTTCTGTCTATAGTCCTTCTGTCTATAGTCCTTCTATCTATAGTCCTTCTATTTATAGTCTTTCTGTCTACAGACCTTCGTCCTATAGTCCATCTGTCTATAGTACTGTCGTCTATAGTCATTCTGTCTATAGTCCTTCTGTCTATAGTCTTTCTGTCTATAGTCCTTCTATCTATAGTTCTTCTATATAGAGTCCTTCTGTATAAAAGCCTTCTAACTATAGTCCTTCTGTCTATAGTCCTTCTGTCTATAGTCCTTCTGTATATAGCCCTTCTGTCTACAGTCTTTCTATCTATAGTGCTTCTGTCTATTGTCCTTCTATCTATGGTCCTTCTATCTATAGTCCTTCTGTCTATAGTTCTTCTATCTATAGTCCTTCTGTCTATAGTCCATCTATCTATAGTCCTTCTATCTACAGTCCTTCTGTCTATAGTCCTTCTATCTACAGTCCTCTTTATCTATAGTCCTTCAGTCTATAGTCCTTCTATCTATAGTCCTTCTGTCTATAGTCCTCTTTGTCTATAGTCCTTCAGTCTATAGTCCTTCTATCTACAGTCCTTCTGTCTATAATCCTTCTATCTATAGTTCTTCTGTCCATAGTCCTTCTTACTATAGTCCTTCTGTCTATAGTCCTTCAATCTATAGTCCTTCTACCTACAGTCCTTCTGTCTATAGTCCTTCTGTCTATAGTGTTTCTGTCTATAGTTATTCTATCTATAGTCCATCTGTCTATAGTCCTTTCGTCTATAGTCCTTCTGTCTATAGTCCTTCTGTCTATAGTCGTTCTATCTATAGTCCTTCTATATAAAGTCCTTCTAACTGTAGTCCATCTGTCTATGGTCCTTCTGTGTATAGTCCTTCGGTCTATAGTTCTTCTATCTATAGTCCTTCTGTCTACAGTCCTTCTGAATATAGTACTTCTATCGATAGTCCTTCTGTTAATAGTACTTCTGTCTACAGACCTTCGATCTATAGTCCATCTGTCTATAGTACTTCTGTCTATAGACCTTCGATCTTTGGTTCTTCTGTCTCTAGTCTTGTTGTCTTTACTCCTTCTATATACAGAAGGACTTAAGACAGAAGGACTATAGATAGAAGAACTATAGACATTAGGGCTATAGTCTATAGTCCTTCTGTCTATAGTCCTTCTGTCTATAGTCCTTCTATCTATAGTCCTTCTGTCCATAGTCCTTCTTACAATAGTCCGTCTATCTATAGTCCTTCAATTTATAGTCCTTCTACCTACAGTCCTTCTGTCTATAGTCCTTCTGTCTATAGTTCTTCTATCTATAGTCCTTGTGTTCTTCTATAATATAGTCCTTTCGTCTATATACCTTCTATCTATAGTCCTTCTGTCTATAGTCGTTCTATCTATAGTCCTTCTATATAAAGTCCTTCTAACTATAGTCCTTCTGTCTATAGTCCTTCTGTCTATAATCCTTCTGTCTATAGTCCGTCTGTCTATATTCCTTCTGTCTATAGTCCTTCTGTCTATACTTCTTCTATCTATAGTCCTTCTGTCTACAGTCCTTCTGCCTATAGTCGTTCTATCTATACTCCTTCTGTTTATAGTACTTCTGTCAACAGACCTTCGATCTATAGTCCATCTGTCTATAGTCCTTCTGTCTATAGACCTTTGACCTTTGGTTCTTCTGTCTGTAGTCTTGTTGTCTTTAGTCCTTCTATATATAGTCCTTCTCTATAGTCTATAGTCCTTCTATCTATGGTCCTTCTATCTATAATCCTTCTGTCTATAGTCCTTCTATCTATAGTCCTTCTATCTATAGTCCTTCTGTCTATATTCCTTCTGTCTATAGTTCTTCTGTCTATAGTCCTTCTGTCTATAGACTTTCGATCTATAGTCCTTCCGTCTATAGTCCTTCTGTCTTTAGTCCTTCTGTCTATAGTCCTTCTGTCCTTCTGTCGATAGTCTTTCTATCTATATTCCTTCTATATAAAGACCTTCTGTCTATAGTTCTTCTGTCAATAATTCGCTATAGAAAATTCTATTCTTTTGTACTCAATTTTTCTATACAGAATAATTCAGTCCTTCTGTCCTCAATTTTTCTGTCCATTTTTCCTTAATTTTTCTATAGAAGATTAAGTATTTTCTAATAATTTTTTTGGTAGATAATTTTAAAAAGTTTTTCAATCTTTAATTTTTCTCTCGTATATTTTTTCGTTCAAAACCTTTAATTTATAGTCACCCCAAAAACTTTCTTAATTCAATATTTATGCCCTTAGCTAAAAGGAAACAAAAAAAAAAACTAAAAAGTACTTTTTTAAAAAAATTTCTTTTTCTCTATCTCTTACTCTTAATCCAATTTTATGCAAATCTACAACATTAATTTATCATCTTGTAAAAAGAACGCCATTTTTGTTTAATTTAACAACCCTTTATTTTATTCTATATTTTTGTTGTTGTTGTTGGTCCTTGCCCAGTAGAAGATGAACAACCCAACACTCGTTTGTACATCTACTACAACCCTTGAGTATCTCTAACTGCCACAAACTTATTATTTTTCTTCTTTTGCTACAAAAATTCTACTCTTCATCTTCTTATAGAGCATTTCAACAAAGGACACCAACCACACACATTCGTCCTTACTTTAGGTTATGGCATGGAAAACGTGCCATTCTTACTTACATTAGCAAATGACAGGGTGTCTTAAATCTCCAAGGATATTTATATTTTACTCGTACTTATGCTTAAGGTTGTATTAGTGTGTGTGTATGTGCTGGTGGCTTGAATGTTGTGTATATAGAAAAGAACTTTATCCTTTTAAGGTTTGAGTTGTTGTCTTCGTTGTTGCTGCTGCTTAGTTTTAGTATTCCCAAATACATCTAGAACTTTTGGTCCGTTTTGGTTGTTTTAATAAATTAGTTTTTTCTATTTTATTCACATTATAAAATATTAAAAAAAAGGAAATACAAAGAAGGAAAATAAAATTAAGTTTAGTTTAGTTGGGAGAACAGTGGGATGAAAGTGGGGAAAATATGAAAATATAAATGAAATTTATTTAAATAAAACCAATCATATTTTAATACTGACTGAATTATAGGATCCACTGGGAGTCAAGGATAACAGAAGAAGGTTCTATGCTCCACTGGGAGTTAAGTATAACAGAAGAAGCACACGATATCTAGATTGAGTTAAAAACAGTTAGTGATAAAACGAAAACCTTGTTTATTAAAAGGATATGGGCAAATCCTGCATGACGGATGATATATTTGTAAGGATTTTGTTGTACTTAAATGTATTCTATTGTCGTTCTACCCTAGATATCTTTGCACAGATTTTATTGGCCCATCAATTGTACTATCGAATGTCATTTTTTAATTTACATACTTCTTTTGGATGAAAAGGATATTCGCTTTTAAAGTGCTGTGACGGACGCTACAAAAAAAGGAAGTGACTTTTTTTCAACACGTGTTTCTGTAATTTTTATCAAATCGGTCATAGTAATAAAAACAATTGTATATACATTAAGGATAAAGGAAAATCAGAGGATTACAAAATAGCTTTTATAAAATATTTTAAAGTTTTCAGTTTCAACAAAAATCCATAAATGAACTGTTGCGGACGCTACGTGATGGACGATACAGTTTTTACTTTAATGTTTTTTACTAGGAGAAAAATCATATTTCATATGTTTTTTTTAAAGATTCGTAAATCAGTGGAAATAATGATATTATTTGTTCCCGAATTTCAACTCCTTCCTTTTCATGTTCGCGGTTAAAATGCGATTTTTGGGAACAATTTTATATTCACAAAACGACCACATACAAGGTGGCGCAAAAATAACCTTCCGATGTTTTTTTGGCTTTAATTAAAAAAAAAAATTAAAGACTTTGATTCTTCTTGTGGATTATTTTTATTTGGTCTTTTAGTTTTTTCTTACATCAAGTCGAGAATATGATGTCATGTAAATGGCCGCCGCCACAGTTGATTGTCATTTGAGACCTTTTTATGGCATTTTCCATTACTTTGGCCAAAACTTCCGGTGATAGGTCCTAACATTCTTGACGGATATTGTTTTTAAGAGCTGCAAGACTCTGAGGCTTGTTGACATAAGCCCGCGACTTCAAAAGCCCCACAAAAAGAAGTCTGCAGCGATCAAATCAGGCGATCTTGCTTGCCAGTGCAAATCGCATAAACGGGAGATTAGGCGCCCGGGAAATGCATCCTTCAGCATATCGGTTGTGGTACGTGCAGTGTGTGCCGTCCTGTTGGAACCACATGTTATCCAATCCTAATTCATCAAGTTGCGGCGAAAAGAACTCGTTAATCATTGCTCTGTAGCGCTCACCATTCACAGTAACCGTTTGGCCCGCGACGTCTTCGAAGAATAAAGGTCCGATGACTCCTCCAGCGAAAACAACACAGCATACAGTGACTTTGAGCGGGTGTGCGGATTTTCAGTGCCGCGGATTTTCAGTGCCCCAGAAGCGTAAATTTTGCTTATTTACGTACCCGCTAAGATGGAAATGGGCCTCATCACTCATGATTATTTTTCATGAAAAATCATCTTCCTCTTGGTGCTGATTAAGGATGGCTTGAGCGTATGTTAGACGTAATTGGCAGTCAGCAGCTAACAGCTGATGCACCGTCTGGACTTTGTACGGAAACATCTTCAAATCTTTTACCAAAATTCGCTGTAAAGACCGTCGACTGATACTTATTTGCGTGGCACGTCGTCTGGTCGATGTCGACGGCGCTTCCATGACATCCTCGGCTACAGCAGCAATATTCTCTGCAGAACTGCTACTCCGGGGTATGCCACGCCTGGCAGCATCTCGTGTTGTGCCAGTCTCTTCGAGGCGAGCGGCTAAACGTCGCAGTGTTTCACCAGTAGGCGTTGGACGGCCAGGAAATCTGCGACGAAATTCACGTTGTGCCAAAGTCACCAACCGATTATTGGTCAAATAAATAGTCACCAATATTCCGCGTTCTGGAGCAGTGTAGCGTAATATTGTTTATTAACGTGTATTTCGCAAGTGTTTGCTACTATCGCAAAATTTATTACATTTTCTGATAGGAGGATTTGCGCCACCTTGTACAAATATTTATTAAGAGTTTTACACTTTTACATCTTATTTTTCGTCGAAAAAATCAAAAAAAAAAAAAAATCAAATTTCAAAAGCATCAAATTTGCCCCACTGTATATTTTTTTAACACCTAATATCTTAAATTTAATCTGTGGATAAAGACAGTGTTATTGCTTTATGAATAAGACAGATGTGTTCGTAAATTTTGTATTTAATAAATATCATTTTGTAAAAAGTATATACTGTGACGGACGCTACACACTTTTCTATACATATTATTCTGTAAAATGCTATATCAACATCTATATATTTTTAGCCTTATCTAAAGCATACCATAAGTTCTCTTTACGAGCCATGTTCAATTAAAACAAGTAAGAGTGGTATATTCGGCTTTGCCGAATCTTGGATACCCTTCACCAATGGTGTTCCAAAAGTACTTAATGTATTTCGTAGCAATATTTGGTTATACTAGTATTATATGCAAAGAGTCTTTAAAATTAAGAGTCGGAAAACGAAAACCTTTTCGGTGGCGTCATCATCTAGAATAGTTATGCACCCAAAGTTTAGGTTGGGCAGGTGGCTGATGTCTAGGGAAGCTTCACTTGGGTTCTAAAGTGGTCCCTTTGTGAAAGATAATGATTACTAGACTACAAGTAGAGAATGCATATTTAAGCCAGCCAGTAGCTTCGAAATAAAATAGACACATATTTTACGAACATTTAATAAAGTTCGATAGACCAGATAAACCATGCAGAAAAGATGCTTCAAAATGTAGATGCCCTTAGATTTGAAATAGCACATCGATTTGATAAAGTTTAAGTATTCTGACATGCAATCCAAAAACGTTGTGCACTTTAATTCGTACGAATTATCCAACTAGTAAAAGTTCTTGATTAGTTATGTAAAACTCTGAAGTTAGCGGACTGATTTAGGTCAAAGCTTTAACAATGATTGTCAATGTATACAAGCCTTAAAATTATAGGGTATACACTCTTAGTTTTAGATACATACGTGAAATATATAGCTTTTGAATGGATGGTTATCAGCTTTGTCGGAAAAGTTTACTTATTAATTTGAAGTTAGTTAATTAATTAAAATGAACACTTCATCAATAATATTTGGGATGTATAGTTCTTTCGATCTGTCCGATGGATGTTTGGAAAGTTTTGGTCTAGTTCTTTGTGCAATTTTAATGTGATTTAATTTATCAGCATTAAATCGATTCCCGGTCGGGTTTATATGGGAGATTTCACTAAATGTGAATAGAGCTCGCCCATTTTCAATATCGAACTTTTCAAGAGATCAGAAATACTTTTGTCAAATGTTGTCCCTCTAGAAAGTTTATTTTAGGCGCTATTGTCCTGAATATCAATATTGTACAACGTCTTTATACTAAATGTCATCATCGTATCTATTATAATTTGTCATTTATTAGCTACTAAGAGATTGCCTTAGGCGAAGTTATATGGGATCAATTGTCAAACGTGAACGGATTTCTCCCAATTGCAATTAAAAAATTTAAATTTTTGTTGATATGTGAGATACTTACATATCATACATATACATATATGTAGGTTTTGAACGGATATCATGTAATTAGCTGCATTTTTGTACTTCCTAGGAAGATTACCTATAATTTGATATATAATACATTCTCAAATGTTATCATAATGTTCAAAAGTCAGACACAAAATTAAGATAAATGCAGTGTGTCTGTCTGCTAAAACCAGATTTGTGGAGCTCCTGAATTGTCCCACCCTGAATTTCAACATTGTCGATCAAAACACCATCGCTTAAACGCTAAATTATATCTACCACAAATTACAGAATGCATCAGGATTTAGATAATCCCCTGCGAAGGACGCTATTAAACTTCATCAAAATAAACATCTGAGATATCGACAAAACAGGAGCTCCAAAAACTTGACTACAACAGAAAAAAGGACAGACAGGTAGACGGACGGACAAACAAACAGACGGACGGACAGACGGACGGAGGTCATGAAATCGATTCTTGTGCCGATTCTGAGTTGATCGGTACAATTTGAATGGTATTCATAATCAGATTTGCGGAGTATATATATCAGATTTTAGAAAATCCTCCCATAAAGAACGATGTATTGTTTCAGCGATATCTCAGTTGTTTATGGACCGATTTTGATAAAATTTTACAGAGTGCTTTGGGAAAATATTTCCTACAATCTGATATATAACATATTATCACATGTACACCAGGAGTATCTTTTTTCTCTTGTTAATTAAAAGTGTGTTTCAATCAAAAATTTTCAAATTTTCGTCTAATTTTTGGTATTTTTTCGATATTTTCGGTGTTTATAAACCGATTTTAATGAAATTTAATAGCGTTCATTGCGGGAGAATTTCCTAAAATCTGATACATAATTTATGTAAGTCCATCCTCCAGGGGCTTCAGAAACTTGATTTCAACAGACAGACGGACAGACAGACAGACAGACAGACAGACAGACAGACAGACAGACAGACAGACACACAGACAGACAGACAGACAGACAGACAGACAGACAGACAGACAGACAGACGGACATCGCTTAATCGATTCTCCTCCCGATTCTGAGTCGATCGGTATAATTTTTATGGGGTCTACGATCACTAATAAAATTACAAACGGAATCACAAACTTATAATACCCTTTCACCTATTGGTGAAGGGTATAAAAAAAAGAAAAATTTATTTCTGTGACGGACGCTACACACTGTGAGCTCTTTTTTACTTGACGTTATTTATATCACTTGAATTACTTTTGATGGGTTTTTTTTACATCTAAATAATTGTATAAAATTAAGCAGACTTTGAGTAAATTTTGATACTTGATACCTAAATGGATGTTTTTGCGATTTTTATGGACTTTTAAAAAATCTATTATTTGAAAAAATTTATAAAAATTCGAGCTGGATGCAAATAAAGATCTGTCATTCACTAAGAGAGCAATCAAAAATTGTATCCATTATATATTCTAAAGGATTAATATATGTTTAAGTTTTAAAATGTTGTCCTTGGTTTAAGGTTTTCCGGATTTGCCCATATACAAAATTTTTCCGAAATTTTCGCTTTCAAAATTTTTATTTATTAACATAATTTTCCTTATATATATTTATATATTTTCACTTTTTTCACCCACTGTCTTCAACTCACAGAATATTTAAGCTTAGTCACTGGTTTCTAGCTAAAACTTTTTCGTTGTCCTTGTCGTCGTATATTTTCCTTAAGCATAACTAATGTTCTCGTTTTTTTCCCCAATGTTCTGGTTTCACTATATTTTTCAAGTCATGAAAATGTAAATTTAATTTTTGTTACAGTTGCTAGAAAATAGAAGAAAAGTTTTGCACAATAAAAAAATCAAATGAAAAAAAAAAGCAAATGAAACAAAAATTTTTGCAAAAACTTTATCTTGGTAACAGTGGGAGAAGTAACCCTTTATTTAATGTTTGGTTACTACTACACCGGCCCCTTCTTCAATGTATTAAAAAAATATAAAAACTTGTGATAGAAAAAACGAACTAAGAACTTATTTTATTTCTAGGTTTTTTCAGAGCAACATCAAGGAGTTGTTGGAAGTGCACAGGGAGAAAACTGTGTATTTTTAAAAGTTTTAAGCAAAGGTTGTAATATATATAGATAATATAACAGACTATATTTTATACAAGATCATATCTGTGGCAATAAATGATAATGGCTTAAGTTAACATAAGTGCTTTTACATTTTTGTATATATTCTTATTCTATTGTGTTAAGAGGTTGTGGGTTCGAAACCGGGATCAAGTTCATATCATAAATTTGTATTAATTACACAGGTCAACAGCAAAAATGTGCTCGAGTAACCACTATATACATTTGATGTATCATGGCTACCTTAGTACAAAAATGGTAAAATTTTTAAATTCTATGGCAAGATTTTTTTTTAATTTTTTTTTTAAATTGCAATTTTTTTTAGACGTTTCTTCAAATAATTAATGATAACTCAAAAACTGCTAGTCCGATATTATTAAAATAGAATCAGAAAAATTAAGATTTACATAATCTTTAATTCGTCTATATATCGCGTTTCAATCGGATCAATAGTGTCGGAGTTATAATAAAAAACTTAAGAAAAAAATATATTTTTTACGTAAAAATGGCAAAAATTTTCCTTTTAAAAAAAATCATGAAAAATCGAAAACGGCAAAAAACTTCCAGATTTATTATTTTATCGCATAGCGACATATAATAGCAACAAAATGAGATATCGATTCGAATTTATTCACAATTTAGTGAATTCGCTCATTTGCACAAAATTTTAGTTTTTTGCTTGATATACGCATTATAGCGGGTTTTCAAATGTATGAAAAAAATAAATTTTCAATTTCAAGGGGTGCATGTCAGATTATTGTGAGATTTGGTGAGAAACTTCCATCCACAAAATTTTAGTCGAATTGGACAACGTTAACTGAAAAATAGCGTTTAAATCGAAAAAAATTGTCAAATTTTCAGTTTTTGCAAAATTAAAGCTATTTATTCCCCCTTTTGCAAAAAAGTGGATCCTGGTCCTTAGGGTAAACACAATGAGATTTCCAATAAGCTACATATCTTTAAAATCGGTAAAACAGTTTTCGAGTTACTACAATTTGCACTGGCCATTACATGTCCTTGAGGACTTGCCGAAGGTAATTGACCAAAAAATGTGACTAAGTCAAATCGATGGAATAGATCGAAAATGTATTTCATTGTTTTAATTATGTATTTTATTTTATATTTTATTTTTTAAATTTATTACAACATAAATATAAAATAAGGAAATAAATAAATAAATATTATAAACTACAAACTTTGGAATTTTCTTTTATGACATTTTCTATTATTGAATAACGAAGTGATGCTCTGAATACTCTGGCAAAATCTGCCATCATGTGTGCATCCCAGCGACCTTAGTATCTTTCCTCCATTGTCTGAATATCTTGGTGAAATCGTTCGCCCTGTTCCTCACTTAAGTCTCCTCACTTAAGTCTCCTCCACAGTAACACGTGTTACACAGAAATAAGTGTTTTGCCCAAAACAGTATTTCGCGTACTTATTTTGCCATACATTTCTCATTCATCCAAAACACTTTGGCAGTACCTGGATATTGTATAGTGGTTTCAAAAGCATCGAATTTTTTTATTTTGTTGCGTTGTGTAATAGGAAGATGTCCGTCAATTTTAGCGAAATTTTATATTTTATTGTCGACATGTATATTGTTAAGTTAAAAAAGAAAAAAATAAAAAAATTTAAACTAAGTAAAATGTTTTTGTAAATTGTCTTCGGCAGTCTTCAAGGACATGTAATGGCCAGTGAAAATTGTAATAACTCGAAAACTGTTTAACCGATTTTAAAGGCATGTAGCTTATTGGAAAAATCATTGCCTTTGCACTAAGAACTAGAATCCACTTTTTTGCAAAAGGGGGAATAAATAGATTTAATTTTGCAAAAACTGAAAATTTGTAAATTTTTTTCGATTTAAACGCTATTTTTTAGATTTGGGGCCTATGCGCTACGTGTTAACGTTGTCCAATTCGACTAAAATTTTGTGGGTGGAAATCTCACAATAATCTGACATGCACCACTTGAAATTGGAAAATTTATTTTTTTCATACATTTAAAAACACGCTATAATGCGTATATCAAGCAAAAAACTAAAATTTTGTGAAAATGAGCGAATTCACTAAATTCTGAATAAATTCGAAAAAAATCAATTGTTTTTTGTGGTCGATATCTTATTTTCTTGCTATTATATGTCGCTATGCGATAAAATAATAAATCTGGAAGTTTTTTGCCGTTTTCGATTTTTCATGATTTTTTTAAAACGAAAATTTTTGCTATTTTTATGTAAAAAATATATTTTTTTCTTAAGTTTTTTATTATAACTCCGATACTATTGATCCGATTGAAACGCGATATACAGACGAATTAAAGGCTATGTAAATTTTAATTTTTCTGATTTTATGTTAATAATATCGGACTAGTAGTTTTTGAGTTATCGTTAATTATTTGAAGAAACGTCTACAAAAAATTGCAATTTAAAAAAAAAAATTTTTTTTTAAAAATCTTGCCATAGAATTTACAAATTTTACCATTTTTGTACAAAGGTAGTCATGATACATCAAAATTGTATAGTGGTTTTAAGAGCACATGAAATTTTTTTTTATTTTGTTGTGCTGTGTTATTTTTAATAATTTTTATAATTTTTAAATTAGATTAATAATTTTTAGGAATACTGGAAAAACTATGTGACACTTAGCAGCGTGGAATGCTGCATTTTCTGTCCCGCCACGGACTTCATCAGCGCACTGGGTCAGCAAATGTAAATGTAGATTAATAAAGGATAGGGATACAAAACGTAAAGGAAAAAACTATGGTGGATCAGTTCGTCTAACTGAATCGATCCTATGGTCATAGGTGAAATAGAAATGAGTGTTTACATAATTCTCATTTTCCATTTTGCTTAAGAATTCAGTTAAATAGATGATCTTAACTACTGGCATCTAACAGTTGGTGACACAGTGTGCTGATGAAGTCCGTAGCGGGACAGAAAATGCAGCATTCCACACTGCTAAGTGTCACATAGTTTTTTCAGTATTCCTATAATTTAAAAACCATAAATTAAAAAAATTATTTATGACATGAACCTAAGCCCGACTCGAACTCACGACCATCAAAATAAATTCTGATTCAACTAAAAAGAAATCAATATTTTGACAAAAATGTGAATATTAAGGTATGTGATGGAAAACGAACGTTTTCAAATCGATCGATTTTAGATATATTTTTGAGATAATTTTCGTTTATATCCCCAAAAAAATGAATATTTAGGCTTTAACCCTTTTGATTGATATCTTATATTTCATTTGGTTTAAATTTTTTGGGAAAATAACCGAAAATTATCTCAAAAATATATCTGAAATCGATCGATTTGAAAACGATCGTTTTCCATTACATACCTGATTGACAAAATGTAAGTCTACTGCCTTGGCTTATGGGCAAATTTAATATAAAAGAATTTTTTATTTAAATATAAGTTTTAATAGGTTAAGATATAAAATTCTTATTTGGTCCATAAAATCGCTAATCCTTATAATATTTTGGTGCGCTTCAAATCTAAGGTTAAGCTTTGTTAAAGAATATTTTTAAGACCATTTCTGATAAATTTTGAGCTAAATTCGCGATGTGCTTCATTGAAATGTTTTTAGATAAAACCTTCTCGTTCTCAGTTAATAAAGAGTTTTTGACAAATGTTTGATGCAAATCGGTTATAAATGACATCGCTTTCATGCCTTATGTGATTTTGTTACAGTTTGCAATCTAAAACCATTTAAACCAATATGCACTTTTTTGCACGATTTTCAAAATCTTTATAAAGTTTTAGCAAACAATGATTTTTTTGTGTCCATATTTGACCTTAGTAGTGAAGGGTATTATATAGTCGGGCTTGACCGACTATAGCTTTTCTTACTTGTTAATATATGGGTTATATGGGAGGGGTCACACCCACTTGGGATTTCGAAAAAAAATTTGGCTATAGTCAGCACCGGCCACACCATACTACACTGTCAAAATTTGAGCAAAATCGGTCCGCTAGTTTCGGAGATCCTTTCCAACAAACAACATACAAACAGACGCGGACATTTTTTTATAGATATAGATACAGTGGGAAATTTAAGTGCAAAAAATTTGAACCATATGGCAACTCTTTACTTAACGGGAAGCTGTCAAAGTCAGTTTTTATACCCACCATCAAAAAGAATAGGGGTATATTGAGATTGTCATTCCGTTTGTAATTTCCTTAATATTGGCTCAAAAATCAAAAACGATATATATTCTGAATCCTAATGAAATTCTAAGACGATTGAGCGATGTCCGTCTGTCTGTTGAAATCACGATAACGCCTAAACGAAAAGAGCTAACTCACTGAAACTTAGTAAAAACATTCTTCATCTCTGAGAAAATTTTGGTATTGAAATTGGGCAAAATCGGTTAACATTTGACCATAGCTCCCGTATAACCTCGCCTACGCTAATCGCTTATTTGCAAATAAATGACAAACTATAATAGCTATGATGATAAAATAAAGTTTTATCAAAATCGGTTGACATTTAGTCATAGCTCACATACAAAAAACTTATGGAAACAACCAAAATTTTGCAAAAGTTAGATATATTATAGAAATTGTGTGCTGAAAATGGGTAAAATCGGTTCACATTTAGTTAGAACTCCCATATAACCCTGCCCCGGGAATAACATTTATGCTGATAAATTGAATAAAATTGTAAAATCTATGAATACTAAATTAAGAACAGAGAAGTTTTATGAAACTTTCAGTCAGTATGTCAAATTTTATAGGAATCGGTCCATATTTGACTATAGCTTTCATATAAAAAACACTGCCGGAAACCAAAAAACAAATCTAACAAAAGCCAGTTAAAAGCTATTAAATTAGAAACTATGACATCTAAGTCCACTAAATTTTGCAGGAATAAGCCTTATATAAATACCAGGCAGTGTTTGAAATCTTGTTACAATCGGTCAACATTTGGCTATAATTCTTATATATGTATATAGCATCCCCTTTTTATACCCTTCACCAATAGGTGAAAGGGTATTATAAGTTTGTGATTCCGTTTGTAATTTTTATATCTACAATCAAAAAGAATCGGAGGTACAATCAGCATATTAAGATTTTACACATTTAGAAAAATTTTAGTGATAGGCGGGTACCTTCCACAACGACAACTACTCTAAGACTTGTTTTGAGTTTTGTGATTTTCATCGATTCTTTATATGGTAGTAGGCGTGTCCTTAGACTGATATTGTTAAGAACGGTCTATTCATCAAGTTACACACCAAATTTCATTTATATACGACAACTGCTTTCAGATATATTTTTATTTTGTGATTTTTGTCGATTCTACCAGACTTAAGGATCTGTGTATCCTATGCGTATCCTTAGGCCAATTTTGTCGAAATTTTTCAAATAATTTAACCGAATTTTTATTAAATCATGCATTATTTGTCTAAAGTAACACATATAGGAGATGTTTTTAGTTTTATGAATTGGATTTATTTTTTAATATTAAGTTGTATGCGATAGCAGCACTGTGCACCGTCGACTTAAGCGCAACAATTTTGCTAAAGTTCGTAGCATGATCAAATGCAAAGTTTGGGATTTAATTAATTTTTATTAATTTTCAGTGGCGTCACCTATCGGAAATTGGTCATACCAACTTAGAAACCTTTGTCGGCTCATCGCAACAACTTTGCTAAAGATCATAAGATTACCAAATACATAGTTCACTATTTGTCTGCATAGAGTTTATACAATATATGGAAACTACGTATATTTTACAATGTGTAAATAAAAAAAATTTCCATAGATTTTATAAACTCTAAAAAAATTCCTATAAATAGGATACAAAAAATGTTTTAAATCAAAAACCGCTCGACCGATTTTTAGCAAACTTCGCATAAACCATATGCTAATAATTCCAAACAAAGCTTAAATACTTGGTTAGTATAGGTGATCCCGTTCTTGAGTTATAAAATTACAACGGAAAGTGGCGTTAATATTTATATACATATATGGGCAAATCCGAAAAACATTAAACCAAGGACAAAATTTAAAAACTGTCAAAATTGTGTTTATAGAAAAATTAACTATATATTGATCCTTCAGAATATATAATGGATACAATTTTTGATTGCTTTCTTCGTGAATGGCAAGTCTTTATTTGTACCCATCTCGAATTTGTATAAATTTTTTAAAATAATAATTTTTTTAAAAGTTCATAAAGATCACAAAGGCATCCATTTAGGTATCAAGTTTCAGCATCGGCTCAAAGTCTGCTTAATTTTATACAATTAAATGTAAAAGAATCCATCAAAAGTAATTGAAGTGATATAAATAACGTCAAGTAAAAAAGGGCTCTCAGTGTGTAGCGTCCGTCACATAAATAAAGGTTTTTTTAATTTTACCAGTGCAATTTTTCTTTTTCCTCCAATTGAACTTGGTTCGTAAAGAGAACTTATAGTATGCTTTATATTAGACTAAAAGTATACAGATGTTTATATAGCATTTTGCAGAATAATATGTATAGAAAAGTGTGTAGCGTCCGTCACAGTATATATTTTTTATAAAATTATATTTATTAAATACAATATTTACGAACAAATATCTGTCTTATTCATAAAGCAATAACACTGTCTATATCCACAGATTAAGTTTAAGATATTAGGTGTTAAAAAAATATACAGTGGGGCAAAGTTAATACTTTTGAATCAGCATTCTTGGGAAGAAAAATAAGATGTAAAAAGTGAAAAACTTTAAATAAATATATTTATGTAGCCATTTTGTGAAATATTAAATTGTGCCCAAAAATCGCATTTTTACGGTGAACATGAACAATTTTAACCGTGAAGATGAAATTCTGGAACAAATAAAACCAATATTTTCACTGATTAATTAATTCTTAAAAAAAAATTTTAAATATCAATTTTTTCCTAATAAAAAACATTCAAGTAATAACTGTATCGTCCGTCACGTAGCGTCCGCAACAGTTCATTTATGGATTTTTGGTGAAACTGCAAACTTTAAAATATTTTATAAAAGCTGTTTTGTAAGCCTCTGATTTTTTTCTATCTTTAATGTTTTTACAATTTTTTTTATTACTATGACCGATTTGATGAAAATTACAGAAACACGTGTTGAAAAAAAGTCACTTCCATTTTTTGTAGCGTCCGCCACAGCACTTTAAAAGCGAATATCTTTTTCCTCCAAAAGAAAAAAAATTTGAAAAATGAATTTTTTCCTAATTAAAAACATTCAAGTAAAAACTGTATCGTCCGTCACGTAGCGTCCGCAACAGTTCATTTATGGATTTTTGGTGAAACTGGAATTTTTAAAATATTTTATAAAAGCGGTTTTGTAATCCTCTGATTTTCCTCTATATTTACAATTTTTTTTATTACTATGACCGTTTTCATGAAATTTGCAGAAACTCGTGTCGAAAAAAAAATATCACTTCCATTTTATGTAGCGTCCGTCACAACACTTTAAAAGCGAATATCTTTTTCCTCCAAAAGAAATATGTAAATTAGCAAATGCTATTAGATAGCACAATCGATGGGCTAATATTGTTGGAAATTTGTGCAAAGATATCTGGTGTAGAACGGCAATAGGATACATTTAAGTATTTACATCAAAATCCGTACAAATGTATCGTCCGCCAAGCAGGATTTGCCCATATGCTTATAACGCTTGAACAAGTAATCGGATTTTTATGAACTTAACTCTAAATATGAGCCATAAAATCGGAACCAAAGTCAAATTTTGAACAACTCCAAAAATTGTATGAGCTTGGATGTATGTACAAAATTTCATCGAAAGCGGAGATATTGCGGTCCAATACATAATTGAAAATCTTTGATTTGGCTCGCCTGATAAAATATAATTATACCCTTCACTACCACAGTTGGAATGGGTATTATAAGTTTGTGCTGATGTATGTAACGCATAGAAATATTTGTCTTAGACCCACCTTTTAGTATACCAATAGGCTTAGAATCACTTTCTGAGTCGATTTAGCGATGTCTGTCCGTCCGTCCGTCTGTCTGGCTGGATACCCATGTAAACCTTGTAATCAAACTACAGGTCGCAATTCTAAAGATAATTTTATGAAATTTGGTACAGATCATTTTTTTGATAATAGGACCACGGCTATTAAAATTCGACAAAATCGGTTCATTATTTATGGTACCTCCCATAGGTCCCACTTCCCGGAATCGATATATTGGCCACAAATATAATTTTTAAAACAGATACTGCTTATGTAAACCTAAATCACTGTACCAAATTTCGTTGACATCGGTCCACATTTGACCATAGCTTCCATACAAACTCTTCTTTAAAAACGCACTTAATGAGACAAAAATTACTAAAACGCTTGTAAATCTAAAAATAATAGGAATTTCAAGTTTATTTTTTGCATACATAATTTGTGTAATAACTGTAATCAATTTTTCAAATTTCTGGATAATCGGTCCACATTTGACCCTAGCTCCCATATAAGTCCAAATGACGGGAACAGCTTAAATATATAAGTTTTGAGAAAATGTTTGTATGATGGAAAAATTTAGCAAATATTTGTCTTCATAGATGAAAAATAACACCATTAACCATAGTGGTGAAGGGTATCGTATGGTCGGGGTTGACCGACTACAGCACTTTTATACTTGTTTTGCTTTCAGATAAATTTCTTTCAGTGTATTTTTTGACAGTTAAATGAAAATATACTTGGGTATGGTGTGGCCTGAAGATAAAAAGAAAAACTTTTATTTGCTTCCTTTTGTGCAACTTTTGTTTTATTTTAATGATTTTTTTTTAGCAACAACCCTTAATGCAAAATTCAGTTTGACTTGTATATTTGAAAAATACACATTTTGCATATACATATACTAAGACATATAAATATTTAACAATTTTACATTTTATATCCTTTATTATATTGTTTGAAGTTTCTATATATTTTTGCCTTTCCGTCCTTTGATAATAACAAAAAAAAAAAAAAAATAGCAGGTCCTTTAGAGACCCCTCTTCAACGAGAGCAGCAGCTTGTCTCTTAAGTTAAAAGACATGAGTCCAGCAAACCCAAACCATTTGGTTGGGTGGACTCGAATTTTTGCAAGCTATAAGATAAATGCCTTTTGCTGATTAAAATTTTATAGAAAATGAAGGAAAAAATAAACTTTAGATGTTGGAAACAACTGAAGCAAATAACTTTTGCTTCAAAAATAAATTTGTGGTGTTTGATGGGTAAGTGGTTCGCAGATGTTGGTCGTCTAATGGTAGAGTTTTTCTTGCAATTATATAGAAATACCATTTTTCCATGAAATATATAGAAAACCCATTTTTCCATATAATTTATGTAGTAAACAGTTTTTTTTGTTTTATTGCAAAAAAAAGTTCTGGAAAATAATTGTCTGTAGATTTTTTTCAGTTTGTATTTTTGTAATTGAAAAATGTTTCACTAATTATTCTTGAGTTCTAGATTGTTTTTTTTTCTGTTCTTGTTCATTTATCCTAAATGAAAATTGATTGGCAAAAGAAAGATTTCAAAACATTAATTTATTTTTCAAATAAGTGTCAGTTAGAAGTGACAGAAAGAAGAATTCGCAGTAAATTAAAAAAAAACATGAAAAATTTAATACAAAAATCTAAAGGATATTAATTGTTAAAAATATAATTTCCTCAAAATTCCCTTTACTTTTTTACTATTAAAAAATTTACTTACTTTCATTTAAATGAAATCATAGTACTTTATTTTAAATAATTTATAATTTAGTAATAAATTGTTATTTAACAAGAATATTCATTTCAATTTATATTGAAATTTAATCAACTGTAATGATTTATTAATTTGCTTAATGATGATGATATTGATGATGACGACACTGCCGCTGATGGCTGGTTTGATGATGTTGCCTGTACCAATGATCACTGCAATGGTGTTCGTTTTAATAATGATGCAAATGACACATTGAATGCAACAAAAATTGAAAAAAAAAAAAAAATAATGCCGGTTGGGCAAACAACTGTTGCATGTCTGGTGAAATGGGAAATGCAAACACTTTAATCTACACCCGAACATATACAAAATTAATACATGGGAAAAACTTATTGCCAAAAAAGTACAGAAAAAAATTGCAATATAACAAAAATAACAACATAAATAAAAGCAGAGTGGGGAAAGAATTATATCATTTTTGAAAAAATTTAACCATCATTTTGTTATTTGATATGAATCAAGATTTGAAAGTTTTATACAAATCTTGCAGCATATTTTAAGTAGGTTTTAGAAAAAGTTTATTAAAACCGAGTTAGATAGGACTAAAGTTAAATTTAAAACTATATCAAAGTACGAGTATGTTTATAACTTACTTTGATATATACCTTAACCCATCTATTTCTTTCATAAAATGCTAAATATCTGTATAAAAAATATATAAATAATTTTAAGCTTCCTAAAAGTATGCAACAAAATATTCTTGAAAAGATTTTAACTTGAATCGAATATTTTTAATAAAATAGCTATTGTTATCAATATTTCTTTTCGTCTTTTACATAGAAATAGCTTAGATATTCCTAAAAATTGGAAGTTTGCATAAAACTTTGTTTTGGTAACGGTAACGCAAGGGTTAAACATTTCCAATTCTAAAAAAAAAAACTATATGCACTGATTCTTCATGGTGTTACGCATAATCAATAAATATATTTTTGTTAAAATGTAAACAAATATAAAATTATTATTTCTTTAATATCTCAGTACCTGTTTGACCGAGCCTTGCTCGGGGCTTTATGATAAGCATTTTGAGGCAAATTTTAAAGTTTTTATATATTTTATTTTATACAGTTACAGTTTAACTCATTTTAAATAATTTTGAAAATTGGTCATACCAACAGAAACCTCCGTCGACTCATGCGCAACAACTTTGCTAAAGATAAAATGCACAGTTTACGATTTGATTCATTTTGAGTAGTTTTCAGTGGCGCCGCCTGAAGTCGTTCATACCACTATGCGTAACAACTTTGCTTATGATCATAACATGATCAAATGCACAGTTTATGATTTAATTCACTTATAGTCTGATCAAATGCAAAGTTTACGATTTAATTCATTTTGAGTAATTTTCAGTGGCGCCACCTGTCGGACTTTGGTCATTCCAATTAATAAACCTTCGTCGGATTATCTGCAATAACTTTGCTAAAAATTATAGCATGATTAAATGTACAGTTTACGATTAAATTGACTTTAAGTAAATTTCAGTGGCGCCACCTGTCGGACTTTGGTCATTCCAATTAATAAACCTTCGTCGGATTATCCGCAATAACTTTGCTAAAAATTATAGCATGATTAAATGTACAGTTTACGATTAAATTAACTTTAAGTAAATTTCAGTGGCGCCACCCGTCGAAATTTCTTCATACCAACTAAGAAACCTTCGTCGGCTCATGTGCAACAACATTGCTAAAGAATATAGCATGATTATATGTACAGCTTACGATTAAATTGACTTTGAGTAATTTTCAGTAGCGCCACCTGTCGGAAATTATTCACACCAATTAAAAAGCATTCGTCGGCTCATGCGCTACAACTTTGCAAAAGATCATAGTATGATCAAATGTACAGTTTACGATTTAATTAATTTTTAGTAATTTTCAGTGGCGCCACCTGTCGGAAACTCGGTTTACTAACTTAAAAACCTTTGCCGGCTTATCCGCAACATCTTTGCTAAAGAACATAACATGATAAAATTCACAGTTTACTATTCTATAAAGAACATACATACAGACAAACATTCATTTGTTTTAAAGTTATAACATTACTAATTTTTTCCCCTAATTTCAAAAAGTTCCATATGCATAATTGGTACTTCTTTGGCAACAATTGAATTCGGTACATTTTATTAGAAAGCAGTTAACATAATTTTCCTATTCATATTACTTTTGTAGATGTTAAGTTATCAGTTTATCCCTTTTTTACACATTTTGGCTACAAAATCAAAAAAGTACCAAATACGTGTTCAATATTTCTTTTAGATCTATTGATTGCAGTACAAAGTTTCTTTCTATATTCCTTAGTTTAAAATATAAGAGTGGGTTAAAAAGGTACCAAAAAAACTATTTTCACCCTTTTGTACCCCTTATCGGACATAGTTTCAAAAAAGTACCAAACACCTGTCCGTTTATTTTCATAGCTGTTTAAAACGTAATTTAAATTTTGTTTCTATACCTATTATTTAAGGAGATATAGCATTTTCGATTTTTTCCCCTTTTTACCCGTTTTTACCCTCTTAGAGGCAAACGTTCCAAAAGTCCCTTCTTCTTCGACCTATACATCAAAAAAGATACCCGCTGTCCAAATTTTATCAAAATTGTTAGAGCCGTTTTCGAGATAGTAATTCTATATATACAGTACCTGGTAGACCGAGCCTTGCTCGGAGCTTTATGATAAGCATTTTGAGGAAAATTTTAAAGTTTTTATATATTTTATATTATAAAGTGCTAAAATAAATTTAGAGGAAAGACATTGTAGAAATATTCAGTTAATTTTGAATTATTTGATTTATTTTGTCCGACCAACACATAGTTTGCATAGTTTACAGTTTAACTCATTTTGAATAATTTTGGAAATTATTCATATCAACAGAAACCTCTGTCGACTCATGCGCAACAACTTTGCTAAAGATTATAGTCTGATCAAATGCACAGTTTACGATTTAATTCATTTTGAGTAGTTTTCTGTGGCGCCACCTGTCGGACTTTGCTTATTCCAATTCATAAACCTTCTTCGGCTTATCCGTAACAACTTTGCTGAAGATTATAGCATGATTAAATGTACAGCATACGATTAAATTGACTTTGAGTAAATTTCAGTAGCGCCACCTGTCGAAATTTCTTCATACCAACTAAGAAACCTTCGTCGGCTCATGTGCAACAACTTTGCTAAAGATTGTAGCATGATTAAATGTACAGATTACGATTAAATTGACTTTGAGTAAGTTTCTGTAGCGCCACCTGTCGGAAATTATTCATACCAACTAAAAAGCCTTCGTCGGCTCCGCGCTACAACTTTGCTAAAGATCATAGCATGATCAAATGTACAGTTTACGATTTAATTAATTTTTAGTAATTTTCAGTGGCGCCATCTGTCGGAAATTAGTCTTATCAACTTTAAAACCTTCGCCGGCTTATCCGCAACATCTTCGCTAAAGAGCATAACACAATCAAATTCACAGTTTACTATTCTATAAAGAACATACATACAGACAAACATTCATTTGTTTAAAATAATACTAATTTTTCCCCCTTTTTATTCCCTAATTTCTAAAAGTTCCATATGTATATTTGGTACTTTTTTGGTGCCAATTGAATTCGGTACATTTTTTTAAAACGCATTTAACATAATGTATAATGTTCCTATTCATATTACTTTGGAGATGTTAAGTTATCATTTTATCCCTTTTTTACCCATTTTGGCTCCAAAATCAAAAAAGTACCAAATACGTGTTTCATGTTTTTTTTACATCTATTGATTGCAGTACCAAGTTTCTTTCTATATTCTTTAGTTTAAAATATAAGAGTGGGTTAAAAAGGTGTCAAAAAAACTATTTTCACCCTTTTTTACCCCCTATCGTACATAGTTTCATAAAAGTAGCAAACACCTGTCCGCTTATTTTCAAAGCTGTTTAAAACGTAATTTTAATTTTGTTTCTATACCTATTACTTTAGGAGACATAGCGTTTTCTATTTTTTCCCCTTTTTGCCCGTTTTTACCATCTTAGAGGTAAAAGTTCCAAAAGTCCCTTCTTCTTCGACCTATACATCAAAAAAGATACCCACTGTCCAAATTTTATCAAAATCGTTAGAGCCGTTTTCGAGATAGCCATTCTATATATATATATATATATATATATATACAATTATTGCTCGTTTAAGAATATAAGATATATACAAATATTGCTCGTTTAAGAATATAATAATAATAACACATGAAAAAAATCAAATTTTGAACCAATTTTGACAAAACTTCACTAAGCTACAAGTTTAAATTACAAACATTTTTGCCTGCAAAAATGTTAACTTGTGAATAATTGTGTTTCATAAAAATACCATTACAAGTTTGTGGCCACATGTGATTTGTACAATGCTCAAGTCTACAAGTCAAGAAAAGAAATCACTAATCTAAATTTTCACTTGTATACTTGTAGAATTGTAGAAAAAAAGCATAGGGTCGACGGAGACTCTCCAAAAAATTTTTCAAGTTACAATTGAATGATAAATTGAAATCAAATTTAATTTTTAACTATTTATGTTTCAATTAAAACAAGTAAGAAAGTGCTACACTAGGTCAAGCCCGACCATACGATACCCTTCACCACTAAGGTCAAAGGTGTTCTTTTTCCTGTTTAAAGACAAATATTTGTTAAATTTTGCCATCATACAAACATTTTCTCAAAACTTATATATTTTAGCTGTTTCGGTCATTTGGTTTAATATGAGAGCTAGGGTCAAATGTGGACCGATTATCTCGAAATTCAGCTGTGTTATGCACAGACTTGCCAGTCGCCTGACTCTTTCAAGTATCTTGATAGCAATAAACACTTTTAGGGTGCAATCCACGTAGTTTCCCATAATTCCCCTAATGATCGGTGCAATTATATGAGCCCAGTATAATTATTTGGGCTTAAAATTCAACTTCTTGAAGAGTAAATCACCAAAGAACAGGCCACAGTCTGCGAAAGAAATTTTATTCCTCAACAAGAAGAAAGTTTCCATCCATGATATTTTGAATCATCTGGTGAACAGAACTTATTCTTAATTTTATAGTCCATCCATTTTCCCATGATATCGTTGAGTTTATTCTGAAACTTTCCTCTAAGAAAAATTGTAATAAATTGGGATCTTAGTGCAATGCACTGCAGTTAAACTTTTTAATTAAATGTTTGATGCGCCAAAATCTTTAAAACCCCCTTTTTAATAAATTTGGTTGCACCTGTGCCAAGTTTTACATAAACTTTTGTTTATTTTAAACTTTTTTGAACCCTCTTAATAGCATTATTGTCTTGGTCGCCAACAAAGCAACAACAACAATGAACAATAAAGAAAAGATTACACTGAAACATGTTTGTGTGTTTCTGTTCAGATGATAATTATCGCTTTGTGTTGATATTTGTTGGACACAATAATTCGTATTTATTCTGTCCTTTAAATAATATATAATGTGTGGTTTTCGCTTTGTCTAGAATTAGGAATAGTCCTCCTGAAGAGATGGCCTAACCAACCATCGAAAAGTTTTTGGTTTAATCAAAAAACTATACATAGTAATAAATAATTGTAATAAATTGGGATCTTAGTGCAATACACTACAGTAGAACTTTTTAATTAAATGTTTGATATCCTAAAATTTTTGATAAGTCGCTATTAAAAATTGATACATTACCTGCCAATACGACAAGTTTTTTTTACCAATTTCCCCTATGAATGCTAGAATATCAATTGATAACACTAAGAATACTAACGCCTGCTTTCAGAATATATAAGGACATAATATTAAACGTTCTGTCTTTACCTGAAATTTAACTCGAAATAAAACTCTGCGTTTTTCGTTTAGATGTTAAAGAAGTATTTTCTAAACTTAAAAGTGGCGGTAAAATCTCGAAAGAAGCCTAACGACCAATTAAGGCCTCTATGTCTCAAAAATTAAAAAAAGCAGGATATAGTTTCAGACGAACGGAAAAAAAGTGAGAGAGATTGTGGACGCCATATGTATCTCACATGCTTAAGTGGTTTCAATTTTGAATTATCGCTTTTCGTATTTTCTTACAATTAATCACCTTTAAACGATTTTTTGAATTTTCATTGAAATATAATAATAAAAACATGTTATTTTTAAAACTTTTTTGAAAAAATTGAATATTTTAAAAATTTTACTTTTCACACTGGTAATAAAAGGGTTAACGACATCCGATTTCAACTAAAACTCTAATATATATTTCTAATAATTGAAGCAATAATAATTTCAGTTTTTCTGATCAAAAAAGCTAATATATTACAATTCGGGTTAGTTTTTATAACTTTGGTAGAAAATTGGGTTTTTGTCGAAATCCTTTGATTCTAAGTATCCAGTTTGGCTATGCCGTTAGAGATATCGATCTAATTGTTTCTTAGTAGTAATCTATGGAGCGTTCTTACTAACAACAAAACGGTATTAAACAAAAATTACTTTTTTTCGTCCTATGGAAAAGTGAAAAAAAAAAAATTAAATATCTTGAATTTTTATATTTCATATGCTCAGGAGAGTCTTCAAGGATGTAGAATATTTTGGAAAACCCTTAATAATTAGGAAAATTTTTAACCGATTTTAAAGTAAAATTTTTTCAAACAAAAGAAAACATATTTTTCCCATATAACTGGCATGTCCAAACTTTGGCGTCAAGTCGGCATGCTTTCCCGATATCAGATCTGAATGAAACTTTGTATTTCGATTATTGAGGTCAGATGTTAAAAAATTTAGTGGTACGTCTTTCTGTATTACAAAGTTTCATTTTCTCCATACAAAGGTGGGACACTCTAATGTATATATTTAATGTGTCTTTAAATATAAGTTTTTGGTCCATATATACATACATATGTACGTATGTTTGACCTTAGTGCTGAAGGGTCCTAGCTAGCATTTTTGGAAAATTTTAATCAAATATGAGTTTTTTTTGACTGCAGGATTAAAATGATCATTTATGATATCACTTATGAGTCAAAAATGATCTTTTTGTGTGAGAAAATGGTACCCTTCATGCGAGTCTTCAAAAAGGGTCTTTAATGACTCGTTTTGCTGATTAGAATATGACTGCACACATTTTGCAAGATTTGTTAAAAAAAATTAAAGCTTTTTTATACTCAACACAGTATATCTATTTTTAGAACACGTCGTATCTATTTTTAGAACAGTGAAGTTGCGTTAATAATTACAGAAATTGATGTTGCCTAGACCGAGGATCGAACCTCGGCTGCTGAATATGATATGTTATTCTTAGTAGTCGACGTGCTAACCAACTAAGCCACATCACCCATAATGAGAAACGAGTCTCTTTGTGGCATTTTTTATCACCTAAAAATAGTTATATCGCTCACATTTTACAAGATTTTTTGTGCAATTTTTAACTAGTCGCTTGCTAAGCGTCTATGAGTCTTTTTGTACACTTTATTGATCACCAAACTGATTGCACACATTTTGCTTTCAAATAGTCGCTTTCAAGGTATTTTCTGAGTCTTTTTGTGGTCTTTTTTGATCACCAAACTGATTAAAATAACACAAAAAACAGTCGTGTTAGGATAGTTTGCACTATAATATTTTGACTGTACACATTCTGCAAGAATTGTTTGTCCTTTTGTAAACTAGTCGTTTTCTAAGCATTTTAAGAAGTCTTTTTGGAATCTTTTTTAGTTCACTAAGCTGATTAATCAGTTTTTGATCATCTACACGAATCCCAAAAGATCATTTTGCTGATATTATCGTCAGCAATAACCAAATTGCTGGCTGGGTAATTACAGAAATTGATGCTGCCGAGACCGAGGATCGAACCCAGGCTGCTGAAAATGATATGTTATGTTTAGTAGTCGACGTTCTAACCAACTAAGCCACATCACCCATAATAAGATATGAGTCTTTTTGTGACATTTTGTTATCACCTAAAAATAGTTATATTACGCACATTTTACCATATTTTTTTGTGCTTTTTTAACTAGTCGCTTGCTAAACGTCTTTCTGTACACTTTTTTGATCACCAAACTGATTATGCACATTCTGCTTTCAAATAGTCGCTTTCAAGGTATTTTCTGAGTCTTTTTGTGGTCTTATATGATCACCAAACTGATTAAAATAACATAAAAAACAGTCGTATTTTTGACTGCACATATTCTGCAAGAATTGTTTGTGCTTTTGTAAAGAAATCGTTTTTTAAGCGTTTTAAGGAGACTTTTTAGAATCTTTTTTAGATTACCAAGGTGATTAATCATTTTTTGATCATCTATACGAATCCCAAAAGATTCAT
>OW121740.1:41311924-41326924 GCA_933228675.1 Stomorhina lunata | reverse complement strand
TAGGGAATTTTTAAGAAATTTCTTGTTTTGATAGATTTTTTTTTCAAAAGTTGTTTATTTTTATAGAAAATTGTAGGGAAATTTTTAAAATTTACAATTTTTATAGAAAATTTTTTAAAAAATATCTTATTTTTATAGGAAATTTTTCAAAATTTCTTATTTTGATAGGTAATTTTGAAAAATTTCTTACTTTTATAGAAAAATTTTTAAATACATCTTATTTTTACACAAAATTTTTTAAATTATTTCATTTTTACAGAAAATTTTTCAAAACTTATTTTTATAGGAATTTCTTCAAAATTGCTTATTTTTGCAGGAAATTTTTAAAAAATTTGCTATTTTTATACAAAATTTTTCATAAATTTCCTATTTTTAAAGGAACCTTTCAAAAAAATCTTATTTTTATAGGATTTTTTTTAATTTCTTTTTTCTTATAGGAAATTTTTAAAAATTTCTTATTTTTAAAGGATATTTTTCAAAATTTTTTACTTTTTCAAATTATACTTTTTCAAAAATTATTTCAATAGGAAATTTTTCAAAAGTTTCTTATTTTTTTTATAGGAAATTCAAGAAAATTTGTTATTTTTATAGGGAATTTTTAAGAAATTTCTTATTTTGATAGATTTTTTTCAAAAGTTGCTTATTTTTATAGAAAATTATAGGAAAGTTTTTAAAGTTTATAATTTTTATAGGAAATTTTTTAAAAAATATCTTATTTTTATAGGAAATTTTCCAAAATTTCTTATTTTGATAGGTAATTTTGAAAAATTTCTTACTTTTATAGAAAAATTTTCAAATACTTCTTATTTTATAGAAATTTTTTTAAAATATTTCATTTTTACAGAAAATTTTTCAAAACTTCTTATTTTTATAGGAATTTCTTCAAAATTGCTTATTTTTACAGGAAATTTTTCAAAAATTTGCTATTTTTATACGAAATTTTTCATAAATTTCCTATTTTTAAAAGAAACTTTTCAAAAAATTCTTATTTTAAGAGGAAAGCGTTCTTCTTTTTATAGGATTTTTTTTTATAGGAAATTTGTAAAAATTTGTTATTTATAGGAGTTTTTTGAAAATACTTATTTTGATATAAAATTTTTCAAAAATTCTTATTTTTATAGGATTTTTTTCAACATTTTTTTTTATTTTAATAGGAAATTTTTAAAAAAATTTTGTAAGCAATTTTTAAAAATTGTTATTTTTATAGGAAATTTTTCAAAAATTTCTTATTTTTATTGGAAATTTAGTGAAGACTTAACATTAGCCAATTAGAAATGTAAAAACTTCCAGATTGTAAGCAATTTTTAAAAATTGTTATTTTTATAGGAAATTTTTCAAAAATTTCTTATTTTTATTAGAAATTTAGTGAAGACTTAACATTAGCCAATTAGAAATGTAAAAACTTCCAGATTTGGCTGGCTCCAATATTTCTTCTTCTGTTATCCTTGACTCCCAGTGGAGCATAGGGCCTCATTGGTTTCATTCATCAGGATGTTCTTGCATAGATTAGGCACCTCCAAAATCCTTGTGCCAGCTGCCGTAGCAGGGGGATTTCTCGCATGATTACCCCTTGGAGTAGTAAATTCTGTTATGTTGTTTCTTTCCATGCTTAAAACATCGTAAGTGCTAAGTCGATGGATGATGAGTCCAAAGACAAAGTACAATTATCTTAGACCCTTAGACCAAATACGTCGGAATGGCTCCAAGAGAACTCCCTCTCACGTTGGCCCTGACCTAGAATCCCACTCGGGTTATTTACCGCATCTTCAACTAGGTTGCTCAGGTTTCCAGGATGTACCACTAGGAGGTGTGAGTAGGAATTGAATGCAGTTATTACCTGTTAGCAGGAAACCCAGGCAACAACTGCATTCCATTTACATCCCGGCTCCAATATTTATATCAGATAAAACTGAGATGCGATAAGATACTCTAGTGGTACTAGTAGATGCTTCAAACAAATGCTGGGTACAATCTAATAGAAGTCAGTGATTTTAAGGTTACGTTTCATTCATTCCCAGCAGTAAAAAAGTTTTCAACGTCTTTTCGCCAAAAACAAAAACTATTATTCAGTTTCTATAATATACATGGTTAAGAACGAGATTAGATTCAATAAACACGATTTTGGACCCTCATAAATAATTAGCGTATGATAGTTTCAAAATCTATTTTTTATAAAGTCTTTCCTTAACTTTAGATACGAAAAAATATCTTAATATCTCCTTAAAATGGACCAACTTGCTCTAGCAGATTTCTTAATATAAAATTTCAAGGCTTTTTGATGTCATATATTTAAATGAATCGGAATCTACAAATATTTAAATATTTTGTTTTAAATAAATTTCCACATTTTTTAATATTAAGAAAAACCCTAAAAAGCCATCATTTATCAGGCTTTGCAAGTAAATGGATATGCAAAAGGATCATGATAAAAAAAAACGTAATGGCGACTTTTATTTTAATAATGTTTAAGTTTGATAAATGATGACAAACACCATTTAAATACAAACTAAAGGTATAAAAGCGAAAAATATTTGGCTTTAAGTAATTTTAAATTAAATAAAAATTATAAAAAATTATATTAAAACACAAAAATGTTATTTTAAACAAACAAATACAAATTACAAAACATTTGTTTTTGCTTAATTAACAATAAATTGAACTTTGTTATTAAACAATTAAATACAAAATTAAATTTGAAATAAACTTTAAGTTTAGAATGAGAGAATGGGTTTTGTTAAAAAAAAACAAATAAATTATTCCTGACAGAAAATATTGTAATTTTTTTGAAGGAGTTCTCGTCAGTCTGGGTAAGATGGATTTCTGGTATGTAACTTAAAGCTTCTGTACCGTAAATGATGTTTAATAAATGATGTGAGTTTTAACATTTTGTATATTTTATTTTAAATTTCTTCTACTAACCATTTCCCTAAAAAAAAACGAAAAGGTTCTTCTTTTGCCGCTTGCCAACACTTTAAAATAATAGAATACTTTGGCTGTTTAATGTTGAGAATTAAACAAAATGGACGCTACAGCCTTCATGTCCGCCATCATCTGTTTAAAACGGAAGCTTTGTTAATGAGTTCGTGTGTATTCAAATACACAGACGTTCAAACTCAAACAAAACTACTTGTTTCTACTTGTACATAAAAAAGTGTGTTTTGCTGAATTTTTAATGTTGTATATAACAAAAAATACTTTTTTATAGAAAGCTACAGTGGGACATTTATGGAATAATTAAGTGTCCTTTATAATTCCTGTTCTGTTCTAGTTCTGTTCTAGTTCTGTTCTAGTTCTGTTCTAGTTCTGTTCTAGTTCTGTTCTAGTTCTGTTCTAGTTCTGTTCTAGTTCTGTTCTAGTTCTGTTCTAGTTCTGTTCTAGTTCTGTTCTAGTTCTGTTCTAGTTCTGTTCTAGTTCTGTTCTAGTTCTGTTCTAGTTCTGTTCTAGTTCTGTTCTAGTTCTGTTCTAGTTCTGTTCTAGTTCTGTTCTAGTTCTGTTCTAGTTCTGTTCTAGTTCTGTTCTAGTTCTGTTCTAGTTCTGTTCTAGTTCTGTTCTAGTTCTGTTCTAGTTCTGTTCTAGTTCTGTTCTAGTTCTGTTCTAGTTCTGTTCTAGTTCTGTTCTAGTTCTGTTCTAGTTCTGTTCTAGTTCTGTTCTAGTTCTGTTCTAGTTCTGTTCTAGTTCTGTTCTAGTTCTGTTCTAGTTCTGTTCTAGTTCTGTTCTAGTTCTGTTCTAGTTCTGTTCTAGTTCTGTTCTAGTTCTGTTCTAGTTCTGTTCTAGTTCTGTTCTAGTTCTGTTCTAGTTCTGTTCTAGTTCTGTTCTAGTTCTGTTCTAGTTCTGTTCTAGTTCTGTTCTAGTTCTGTTCTAGTTCTGTTCTAGTTCTGTTCTAGTTCTGTTCTAGTTCTGTTCTAGTTCTGTTCTAGTTCTGTTCTAGTTCTGTTCTAGTTCTGTTCTAGTTCTGTTCTAGTTCTGTTCTAGTTCTGTTCTAGTTCTGTTCTAGTTCTGTTCTAGTTCTGTTCTAGTTCTGTTCTAGTTCTGTTCTAGTTCTGTTCTAGTTCTGTTCTAGTTCTGTTCTAGTTCTGTTCTAGTTCTGTTCTAGTTCTGTTCTAGTTCTGTTCTAGTTCTGTTCTAGTTCTGTTCTAGTTCTGTTCTAGTTCTGTTCTAGTTCTGTTCTAGTTCTGTTCTAGTTCTGTTCTAGTTCTGTTCTAGTTCTGTTCTAGTTCTGTTCTAGTTCTGTTCTAGTTCTGTTCTAGTTCTGTTCTAGTTCTGTTCTAGTTCTGTTCTAGTTCTGTTCTAGTTCTGTTCTAGTTCTGTTCTAGTTCTGTTCTAGTTCTGTTCTAGTTCTGTTCTAGTTCTGTTCTAGTTCTGTTCTAGTTCTGTTCTAGTTCTGTTCTAGTTCTGTTCTAGTTCTGTTCTAGTTCTGTTCTAGTTCTGTTCTAGTTCTGTTCTAGTTCTGTTCTAGTTCTGTTCTAGTTCTGTTCTAGTTCTGTTCTAGTTCTGTTCTAGTTCTGTTCTAGTTCTGTTCTAGTTCTGTTCTAGTTCTGTTCTAGTTCTGTTCTAGTTCTGTTCTAGTTCTGTTCTAGTTCTGTTCTAGTTCTGTTCTAGTTCTGTTCTAGTTCTGTTCTAGTTCTGTTCTAGTTCTGTTCTAGTTCTGTTCTAGTTCTGTTCTAGTTCTGTTCTAGTTCTGTTCTAGTTCTGTTCTAGTTCTGTTCTAGTTCTGTTCTAGTTCTGTTCTAGTTCTGTTCTAGTTCTGTTCTAGTTCTGTTCTAGTTCTGTTCTAGTTCTGTTCTAGTTCTGTTCTAGTTCTGTTCTAGTTTTGTTCTAGTTCTGTTCTAGTTCTGTTCTAGTTCTGTTCTAGTTCTGTTCTAGTTCTGTTCTAGTTCTGTTCTAGTTCTGTTCTAGTTCTGTTCTAGTTCTGTTCTAGTTCTGTTCTAGTTCTGTTCTAGTTCTGTTCTAGTTCTGTTCTAGTTCTGTTCTAGTTCTGTTCTAGTTCTGTTCTAGTTCTGTTCTAGTTCTGTTCTAGTTCTGTTCTAGTTCTGTTCTAGTTCTGTTCTAGTTCTGTTCTAGTTCTGTTCTAGTTCTGTTCTAGTTCTGTTCTAGTTCTGTTCTAGTTCTGTTCTGTTCTAGTTCTGTTCTAGTTCTGTTCTAGTTCTGTTCTAGTTCTGTTCTAGTTCTGTTCTAGTTCTGTTCTAGTTCTGTTCTAGTTCTGTTCTAGTTCTGTTCTAGTTCTGTTCTAGTTCTGTTCTAGTTCTGTTCTAGTTCTGTTCTAGTTCTGTTCTAGTTCTGTTCTAGTTCTGTTCTAGTTCTGTTCTAGTTCTGTTCTAGTTCTGTTCTAGTTCTGTTCTAGTTCTGTTCTAGTTCTGTTCTAGTTCTGTTCTAGTTCTGTTCTAGTTCTGTTCTAGTTCTGTTCTAGTTCTGTTCTAGTTCTGTTCTAGTTCTGTTCTAGTTCTGTTCTAGTTCTGTTCTAGTTCTGTTCTAGTTCTGTTCTAGTTCTGTTCTAGTTCTGTTCTAGTTCTGTTCTAGTTCTGTTCTAGTTCTGTTCTAGTTCTGTTCTAGTTCTGTTCTAGTTCTGTTCTAGTTCTGTTCTAGTTCTGTTCTAGTTCTGTTCTAGTTCTGTTCTAGTTCTGTTCTAGTTCTGTTCTAGTTCTGTTCTAGTTCTGTTCTAGTTCTGTTCTAGTTCTGTTCTAGTTCTGTTCTAGTTCTGTTCTAGTTCTGTTCTAGTTCTGTTCTAGTTCTGTTCTAGTTCTGTTCTAGTTCTGTTCTAGTTCTGTTCTAGTTCTGTTCTAGTTCTGTTCTAGTTCTGTTCTAGTTCTGTTCTAGTTCTGTTCTAGTTCTGTTCTAGTTCTGTTCTAGTTCTGTTCTAGTTCTGTTCTAGTTCTGTTCTAGTTCTGTTCTAGTTCTGTTCTAGTTCTGTTCTAGTTCTGTTCTAGTTCTGTTCTAGTTCTGTTCTAGTTCTGTTCTAGTTCTGTTCTAGTTCTGTTCTAGTTCTGTTCTAGTTCTGTTCTAGTTCTGTTCTAGTTCTGTTCTAGTTCTGTTCTAGTTCTGTTCTAGTTCTGTTCTAGTTCTGTTCTAGTTCTGTTCTAGTTCTGTTCTAGTTCTGTTCTAGTTCTGTTCTAGTTCTGTTCTAGTTCTGTTCTAGTTCTGTTCTAGTTCTGTTCTAGTTCTGTTCTAGTTCTGTTCTAGTTCTGTTCTAGTTCTGTTCTAGTTCTGTTCTAGTTCTGTTCTAGTTCTGTTCTAGTTCTGTTCTAGTTCTGTTCTAGTTTTGTTCTAGTTCTGTTCTAGTTCTGTTCTAGTTCTGTTCTAGTTCTGTTCTAGTTCTGTTCTAGTTCTGTTCTAGTTCTGTTCTAGTTCTGTTCTAGTTCTGTTCTAGTTCTGTTCTAGTTCTGTTCTAGTTCTGTTCTAGTTCTGTTCTAGTTCTGTTCTAGTTCTGTTCTAGTTCTGTTCTAGTTCTGTTCTAGTTCTGTTCTAGTTCTGTTCTAGTTCTGTTCTAGTTCTGTTCTAGTTCTGTTCTAGTTCTGTTCTAGTTCTGTTCTAGTTCTGTTCTAGTTCTGTTCTAGTTCTGTTCTAGTTCTGTTCTAGTTCTGTTCTAGTTCTGTTCTAGTTCTGTTCTAGTTCTGTTCTAGTTCTGTTCTAGTTCTGTTCTAGTTCTGTTCTAGTTCTGTTCTAGTTCTGTTCTAGTTCTGTTCTAGTTCTGTTCTAGTTCTGTTCTAGTTCTGTTCTAGTTCTGTTCTAGTTCTGTTCTAGTTCTGTTCTAGTTCTGTTCTAGTTCTGTTCTAGTTCTGTTCTAGTTCTGTTCTAGTTCTGTTTAGTTCTGTTCTAGTTCTGTTTTAGTTTTGTCGATTTCTTTGATTTCTTTTATTATTTGTATCCACTGTTTTATCATTATTTTTTGTTTGGCGTTTTTTTCTTCTACATCCTTTCCTTCAGTTTTTGTTTCAAAATTTTATTTATTTTTACATAATTTTTCATTTTAACTTGTGTTAGTCTGTGTGTGTGTCTTCTTCAGTCTGTGCTGATGATATTAATGTATTGTTTGCTATTACCATAATCATTATTATTCCTCCATCGTCCTTTTAACTCATACTTAAACATCAACTTACACGTCTTCCTTCTCACGGTTTTTTGCTTTTATTTTATTTATATCATCTTTCCAAGCATTTTTTTTTGCACAATAAGCCCTGGCAGCTGCTTTATCAGCATGAGGAGCGGCTGGGAGCATCAGGACTAGTGAATGTTGATGTAGTTAAACTGGCGGTAGTGGCAGCAGCATCAGCAGCTTTAGTATAATGTGGTCATATTCGGTACACATGTGTATTGCGTGTACACGCAAATTACTCTTACCAATTTTTTTCTGCTGCTTTCATTATATTACAATGTCCTGCTAATGTGTAAATGTGTGTATGTGCGTAAGTATTGTTTTTTTTTTAGTATGTGGTGGTAAGTGAATTCCGTTATTTTTTGTATTTTTTTGTTATATACTAGCCAACATATTCTTACATACATTTGGAGTTTTACCTATAAATATGTAAGTATTTGTATACATTTTTAATATAATTTACTTTTTTGTTGTGTCTATACATAGACTTTTTTTACATAATGCTGATAGTTAAGTGTAAGTATATTAGTTTGTATAACTGTGTGCATTTTAAATTTATTTATTCTTTTTTTCTATGTATGTATGCGAGTCGTTGAATCTTTATGGAGGCTGGATGTTTTGTGTTAGCCACGTTTCCATGTTTTATTTAAATATATAATGATTGTGGGCCTATTTTAACGTGTTATTTATAATACTACTTATGGTTTCGTCTTTATGAGTTTATTGTATTCTCTACTTCATGCCCTGGCATTTGCGATGTCATTATAAATGCATAGAGCTGAATCGCTACTGGTGTCAGTTTGCAGGTTGGACATTTCTTTGTTTGAAATGCAAAAGAATTTTCTGTTAAAATAGTCACATTTTATAATAATGCACCTGGAATTTCTGACAAATAATTTTTCAAAATTTAAATTTTGTTAAATCAAAAGTTTCTAAAGAAAAGTTGGTGAAATCAAAAATTTTCTAAAGAAAAATTGATTATTTCGAAAAATTTTGTAAAGAAAAATTAATGATATCAAAAATTTTCTTTAAAAAATTAATGATTTCAAAAATTTTCTAAAGAAAAATTTATGATATCGAAAAACTTTCTAAAGAAAAATTTATGATATCGAAATTTTTCTAAATACAAATTTATGATATCAAAATATTTTCTAAAGAAAATTTTATGATATTAAAAATTTTCTAAAGAAAAATTTATAAAATCAAAAAATTTTCTACAGAAAATTTGATGATAACGAAAAATTTTCTTAAGAAAAATTTATGTTATCAAAAATTTTCTAGAGGAAAATTGATGATATCAAAAATTTTCTAAAGAAAAATTGATGATAACAAATATTTTCTAAAGAAAAATTTATGATAACAAAAATTCCCTAAAGAAAAATTTATGATATCAAAAATTTTCTAAAGATAAATTGGTGATATCGAAAAATTTTCTAAAGAAAAATTTATGATATTAAAAATTTTCTCAAGAAAAAGTGATGATAACAAATATTTTCTAAAGAAAAAATTTATGATAACAAAAATTTTCAAAAGAAAAATTTATGATAACAAAAATTTTCTAGAGAAAAATTTATGATAACAAAAATTTTCTAAAGAAAAATTCATGATAACAAAAATTTTATAAAGAAAAGTTTATGATAACAAAAAAAAAACCCTAAAGAAAAATTTATGATATCAAAAATTTTCTAAAGAAAAATTTATGATATCAAAAATTTTCTAAAGGAAAATTTACGATATCAAAAATTTTCTAACGAAAAATTGATGATATCAAAAATTTTCTAAAGAAAAATTTATGATATCAAAAATTTTCTAAAGAAAAATTTATGATATCAAAAATTTTCTAAAGAAAAATTGATGATATCAAAAATTTTCTAAAGAAAAATTTATGATATCAAAAATTTTCTAAAGAAAAATTTATGATATCAAAAATTTTCTAAAGAAAAATTTATGATATCAAAAATTTTCTAAAGAAAAATTTATGATATCAAAAATTTTCTAAAGAAAAATTTATGATATCAAAAATTTTCTAAAGAAAAATTTATGATATCAAAAATTTTCTAAAGAAAAATTTATGATATCAAAAATTTTCTAAAGAAAAATTTATGATATCAAAAATTTTCTAAAGAAAAATTTATGATATCAAAAATTTTCTAAAGAAAAATTTATGATATCAAAAATTTTCTAAAGAAAAATTGATGATATCAAAAATTTTCTAAAGAAAAATTGATGATATCAAAAATTTTCTAAAGAAAAATTTATGATATCAAAAATTTTCTAAAGAAAAATTTATGATATCAAAAATTTTCTAAAGAAAAATTTATGATATCAAAAATTTTCCAAAGAAAAATTTATGATATCAAAAATTTTCTTAAGAAAAATGTATGATACCAAAAATTTTCTAAACAAAAATTTATGATATCAAAAATTTTCTAAAGAAAAATTGATGATATCAAAAATTTTCTAAAGAAAAATGTATGATATCAAAGATTTTCTAAAGAAAAATGTATGATATCAAAAATTTTCTAAAGAAAAATGTATGATATCAAAAATTTTCTAAAGAAAAATGTATGATATCAAAAATTTTCTAAAGAAAAATTTATGATATCAAAAATTTTCTAAAGAAAAATTTATGATATCAAAAATTGTCTAAAGAAAAAATTATGATATCAAAAATTTTTGTTTGATAAATATTTAGAAAATTTAGAAAATTTTTAATATCATAAATTTTTCTTCTTAACAAAAATTCATGATATCAAAAATTTTAGAAAAATTTTGTAAAGAAAAATTTATGATATCAAAAAAAATTTCTAAACAAAAATTTATGAAATCGAAAATTTTCTAAAGAAAAATTTGTGAAAAATTTTCTAAAGAATAATTTATAAAAAAATTTCCAAAGACAAATGTATGATATCGAAAAGTTTTTTAAAGAAAAATTTATGATATCGGAAAATTTTCTAAAGAAAATTTTTATGGTTTCTAAAGAAAAATTTATGATTTAAAAAATTTTATAAAGAAAAACAAAAAAAAAAACATAAAGAAAAAATTTGTTTACCCCTAAATATATGCTTTATATAATTAAGAGAATTTAAAATTTTCGCAAAAACCATACAATTTCAAAACAATGACGATATTATGAAAATGACCATATTGTGCAACAAACCATAAAACCAATTGGTAGCAGTTGCTACTACGCGCCATATCGTTTTGTACAGTTTCTACCAATTCGTTCGTCTGTTTGTTTGACCAAAACCAAAAAATATCATTAATAATAAGGCAAAAATTTTGTTACACATAGGACAAGACAAGAATGGACCACAATGAAATGGATGGGTTATGGTCAATATAATCACAGGAACACATACACACTAAGAGTTAAAAATACTTTAAAACTATATGCAAATGCATATATTCGTAGTAGTTATCCTGCGTTAAACGTTAAACGATGATGCCTAGAAATAGGGTAATGAAAGGGATTTTTGACAAAATGTTGGTTCTAATCGGTCTAACTTGTTAAGTCTAGGCTTATTTTGGTCTATTCTTCAACTCATCTTTAGAAACTGACCTTCTTGTGGCAATCCCTGTGAAACTGCTTTCAACACCCTTTAAAGGTAGTGGGCGAACATGTGCATTGCGTTCTTCAATCTTGGTATAGTCAAATTTCAGTCGAATGTGTAATCGTGGGTCTGTAATACAGACCGACGATATAAAGACCTACCATTGAAAACTAGACTATATTAAAATCGACTATGTCAGAATCGACTATATAATGACCTACGATTGAAATTTGACTTTAACAAGATCGACGATTAAAAAGGTGATTATATAAAGACTAACTATTGGAAATATGATTATTTAAAACCGACGATTAAAATTTCGACTATAGAGACTTACGATTGAAATTTGTCTTTAGCAAAATCGACTATTGAAAATTTGATTTAATAAAGACTTACTATTAAAAATATGACTATAAAAAGATCCATGATTGAATATTCGATTATATCATGATCGAATACTATAGGAATAGTTTCTTATAGTAAAATTTTCAATCGCAGGAAATTATACTGTCACATTTTTCATCGTTGATCTTATTAAAGTTAAGTTTCAATCGCAGGTTATCATATAGTCCAATTTTTAATCAACAATCTTGATACACTTAATTTTCAATACTTGGTTATTCTATATTTAAAATTTCAATCGTGTGTCTTTGTATAGTCAAATTTTCAATAGTTAGTATTTATATAGTCAAGTCTTCAATCGTCGATCTTCTTAAAGTCAAATTTTAATCATAGGTCATTATATAGTCAAATTTTCAATCGTAGGTCATTATATAGTCGTCGATTTTGATTTCCAAAGGTAGGTCTTTATGTAGTCGAGTTTTCAATCGTGGGTCTTTAAATAGTTAAATTTTCAATCGTGGATTTTAATAAAGTCATATTTCCACGAGTTCGTCTTTATATAATTCAATTTTCAATCGTGGGTATTTATATAGTCAAATTTTCAATCGTGGGTCTTAATATAGTCAAATTTTCAATCGTGGGTCTTAATATAGTCAAATTTTTCAATCGTGGGGTTTACATAGTCAAATTTTCAAAAATTTTCTTCCAGTAGTCAAAGTTTCAATCATGGATCTTTAACTAGTTAAATTTTCAACATTGGGTCTTTAACTAGTCAAATTTTAAACCGTAGGTCTCTAAATAGTCACATTTTAAAATTTTGGTCTTTATATACTAAAATTTTCAATAGGTGGTCGTTAAATAAGCTTCATTACCTTAATTAAATAAATAAATAAATAGTCAAATTTTCAATCGTGGGTCTTTAAATAGTCAAATTTTCAATACTGGGTCGTTAAGTAGTTAAATTTTCAATCGTGGGTCTTTAACTAAATAGTCAAATTTTCAATCGTGGGGCTTTATATGCTCACATTTTTTTTTTGTGGGTCTTTATATAGTCAAATTTTCAATCGTGTGTCTTTATATAGACAAATTTTCAATCGTGGGTCTTCAAGTAGTCAAATTTTCAATCGTGGGTCTTTAATTAGTCATATTTTTAATCGTAGCTCCCTAAATAGTCAAATTTTCAATCGTGGTGCTTTATATACACACATTTTGAATCGATAGTCGTTAAATAGTCAAATTTTCAATTGTGGGTCTGTATATAGTAAAATTATCAATCGTGGGTCTTTATATAGACAAATTTTTAATCGTAGGTCTTAATATAGTCAAAGTTTCAATTACGGGGGCTTAACTAGTCAAATTTTTAACCCCAATAGTAAAAATTTCAATCGTGGGGGTTTATATACTAAAATTTTCAATCGAAAGTCGTTAAATAGTCAAATTTTCAATTGTGGGTCTTTATATAGTCAAATTTTCAATCGTGGGTCTTTATATAGACAAATTTTCAATCGTGGGTCTTCAAGTAGTCCAATTTTCAATCGTGGGTCTTTAATTAGTCATATTTTTAATCGTAGCTCTCTAAATAGTCAAATTTTCAATAGTGGGGCTTTATATACTCACATTTTTAATCGATGGTCGTTAAATAGTCAAATTTTTAATTGTTGGTCTTTATATAGTAAAATTATCGATCGTGGATCTTTATATAGACAAATTTTCAATCGTGGATCTTAATATAGTCAAATTTTCAATCGTGGGTCTTAATATAGTCAAATTTTCAATCACGGGGGCTTAACTAGTCAAATTTTTAATCGTAGGTCTCTTAATAGTCAAATTTTCAATCGTGGGTATTTATATACTCAAATTTTCAATCGATGGTCGTTAAATAGTCAAATTTTCAATTGTGGGTCTTTATATAGTCAAATTTTCAATCGTGGGTTTTAATATAGTCAAATTTTTAAATCATTGGGATTTATATAGTCAAATTTTCAATCGTGGTTCTTTAAATACTCAAATTTACAATCGTGGGCCTTTAAAAAGTCAAATTTGTAATCGTGTGGGTTTATATTGAAAACGATCACGATGTAACTCGTAGAAGAGTAAAGACATATTAAAGTAAAGTAGAAAATTTTTCTAAAGTTGGTCTACGAAATTGGAGACTATTAATGCTCACATTGGAGACTATTAATACACTCGGTCTTTGACTTTTAAACGTTGTAAATTAATTAAAATTTAAGTAAAGTAATGGTGCTTAGTAAATAAGCACGTCAAGTGCTGAGCCCTATGGTTCGAGACCCAGTCAGAGAAATATAAATTTCTGTAATTCTGTAAAAGCTTCCGACATCGGCAGTAAGCATTACAGCTTTAACACGCCGTCGATGTAAAAAAATATAATATGTAAACAAAATCTTAGATAATGTCAGAAGATGGCGCTTCTCCTAAAAATAGACAATAAAAAATTTTTCTATAGAAATTTATTTTTTTTAATTTTTCTTTAGAAAACTTTTTTATTAAAAATTTTTCGATAGAAATTTTTTTATCAAAAATTTTTCTATAGAAAATTTTTTATCAAAAATTTGTCTATAGAATTTTTTTTATCAAAAATTTTTCCATAGAAAATTTTTCATCAAAAATTTTTCTATAGAAAAATTTTTTACTAAAAACTTTTTAGAAAATTTTGATCGAAAGATTTAATTTACAAAGAAATTTTTATCAAACATTTTTCTATCGAAATTTTTTTTGAGAAAAATTTTCTATAGAAAAATATTTTTTTTTTAATTTTTCAAAGAAAAATATTTTTTTCAAAATTTTTTTATAAAATAATTTTTGTATCGAAAATATTTAAAAAATATTTTTTATCTTAATTTATAGTTATGACATTTTAAAAAGAAAAAGTTTTCTACTCCATTTTTTCAAATATTTTTAACAAAAATTTTAAAAAAATTTCTATAGAAAAATTTTTCATAAAAAATTTTCTATAGAAAAATTTTTGATAAAAAATTTTCTATAGAAAAATTTTTTATCAAAAATTTTTCTATAGAAAATTTTTTTATCTATGGAAATTTTTTTTTATCAAAAATTAAAGAAAAATATTTTTATCGAAAATTTTTCTGTAGAAAAATATTTTGTTCGAAATGTTTTCTTTACACAAAAATTTTTATAGAATATTTTTCTATAGAAAATTTTTTATCAAAAATTTTTCTATAGAAAATTTTTTATCAAAAATTTTTCTATAGAAAATTTTTTATCAAAAATTTTTCTATAGAAAATTTTTAATGTAAAATTTTTCTATAGAAAATTTTTTATCAAAAATTTTTCTATAGAAAATTTTTTATTAACAATTTTTCTATAGAAAATTTTTTATCAAAAATTTTTCTATAGAAAATTTTTTATCAAAAATTTTTCTACAGAAAATTTTTTATCAAAAATTTTTCTATAGAAAATTTTTTATCAAAAATTTTTCTATAGAAAATTTTTTATCAAAAATTTTTCTATAGAAAATTTTTTTTATCAAAAAAAAATTTTTCTATAGAAAATTTTTTTATCAAAAAAAAATTTTCTATAGTAAATTTTTTTATCTATAGAAAATTTATTTATCTTCACAAATTTTTTTTAACAAAAATTTTTCGACAGAAAAAATTTTTTAAAGAAAAATATTTTTTCCCAAAAATTTTTTTATAGAAACATATTTTTATCGAGAATTTTATTATAAAAAAATATTTTGGTCGAAAAATTTTCTTTACAAAACAATTTTTATTCAATATTTTTCTATAGAAAAATATTTTGGTCGCAAAATTTTCTTTACAAAACAATTTTTATTGAATATTTTTCTATAGAAAAATTTTTTTTTAAAAATTTTTCGATAAAAAATATTTTTTTTTTTAAATTTTTCGCAGAAAAATATTTTCTGCGAATTTTTATCGTTAAATTTTTCAAAGAAATATATTTTTATCAAAAGGTTTTTTTTAAATATAAAAATCTAAAATTGTTTAGAATAAGAATTTATTTCTATTTCGAAAA
>OW121740.1:41234424-41306924 GCA_933228675.1 Stomorhina lunata | reverse complement strand
ACACATGAATGCTAATAAATTGAATACAATTGTAATAGCTATGACGACTACATTTAGAATAGAGAAGTTTTATGCAACTATTAGTCAGTATATCAAATTTTATAGGAATCGGTCCATATTTGACTATAGCTTTCATATAAAAAAACAATACCAACTAGCGTAACAACTTTTTTCGAATTTGGTCCACATTTTGAATTACCTACGCCCTCGTAGATACATGAGAGGAGTTTCTTAATTTAACACAACTTGATGGTGGGTATATAAGATTCGGCACAGCCGAATATAACACTCTTACTTGTTTTTTGCTGTAGTTTTCGCCACTGCTTTGCTTTCAATTTTATTTTTTATTCATTTTTCTCTTGTAACTGTTGTTTTATTTAGCCATTTTTGTTTGTTTTTCTCTTCGTGCGAATTTTGATTTTTTTGTTCGTATTTTTCTTGTAAAGGAAAAAACAACGAAAACCCTTATAACTTTGTTTGTGTAAGTATGTTTGTTGTTTGTAACACCACAAGTCATCCTTTTTATCCTGTTTACGGAGTTTATCGTTTGCTTACGAATGGACATACATACGTAGAATATGTATGAATGTATTTTTTTTCCATATATGAATGTTTAAGTATAATTGTATGTAAATATGTTTTTTTTTTTATAATATGTATAGCAGAAGCCTGCGTGTCTGCAATTATATTATAACAAAAAAGGACATGTTTTAGTCTAGGATGTATAAAAAAACCTCACGACAGAAGTAAAAAATAAAAATAAAAAGTCGCCATTTTGATTTTTTATTTTATTTTCAAATAATTTCTTTAAATATGTACAAAAATGCAGGGAGATTGGGAAACATTTGTTATATAATAACATATTAAGAAATACTTTTGATAATACATGAATTAAATTTTCGTTAAAGAATTTTTTCTGTAGAAAAATTTTCGACAAAAATTATTTTCCATAGAAAAGTTTTAGAGAAAAATATTTTTCTATAGAAAAATTTTAGAGAAAAATATTTTCCTACAGAAAAACTTTAATAAAAATACTTTTCTACAGAAAAAATTTCGATAAAAATAGTTTCCTATAGAAAAATATTCGATAAAAATATTTTTCTATAAAGAAATTTTTAATAAAAATATTTTCTGTAGAAAAATTTTCGAAATTGTCGATAAAAATATTTTTCTATAGAAACATTTTTATTTTGCTGTAAAAAAGTTTTCAATTAAAAAAATGTTTGATAAAAAGGTTTTCTATAGTAACATTTAAAAAATGTTTATAGAAAAATTTTCTAACTAACATTTTTAATAAAAAAAATTATATAAAAACATTTTTGATAAAAGCATTTTCTATAGAAACATTCTTGATACAAAAATTTTCTAAAGAAACATTTTTCTATGGAAAAATTTTTGATAAAAAATTTTGTATACATTTTTTATTAAAAAAAATTTCTAAAGAAACATTTTTTATAAAGAATTCTATTGAAAATTTTTGATAAAAATTTCCATTGAAAAATTTTTGATTAAAAAATTTTCTATAGGAAAATTTGTGATAAAAAAAAATTTTGTACAGGAAAATTTTTGATAAAAAAAAATTTTATAGAAAAAATTTCGATAAAAATGTTTGTCTATAGAAAAATTTTCGATAAAAATGTTTTCTGTAGAAAAGTTTCTGATAAAATTTTTTTTATAAAAAAAAATTTCCAAAAAAATAGTTTTTCATAGAAAAATTTTAGAAATAATTTTTCTTGAAAAGTTTCCAATAAAAAAATGTTTGATAAAAAAATTTTTATAAAAAAAATGTTTATAGTATTATTTTTGATAAAAAACTTTCTATAGAAACATTTTTGATAAATAAATTTTCTATAGAAACATTTTTAATACAAAAATTTTCTAAAGAAACATTTTTGATACAAAAATTTTCTATGGAAAAATTTTTGATAGAAAAACTTTTGAAAAAAAAATTCTTTATGGAAAAATTTTTGATAAAAAACTTTGTATAGAAACAATTCTTATAAAAACATTTCTATAGAAACAGGTTTGATAAAAAAATATATTAAAAATTTTCTTTTAAAAATTTCTATAGAAATTTTTTGATAGGAAAATGTTTGAAAATTTTTTTTTTATAGACAAATTTTTCATAAAAAAATTTTCTATAGAAAAATTTTTGATAAAAAATTTCCTATAGAAAAATGTTTGATAAAACAATTTTCTACAGGAAAATTTTGGATAAAAAAACTTTCTATAGGAAAATTTTTGTTTATATAAAAAATTTTGAAAAATTTTGGATAAAAAATATTTTTCTATAGAAAAAATTTCAATAAAAATATTTTTCTATAAAAAAATTTTCGATAAAAAATATTTTCTGCAGAAAATTTTTCGAATAATTTTTTGATAAAAAAAATTTCTATACAAACATTTTTCTATGGAAAAAGTTTTGATAAAAAAATACAAAATTTTTTATGAAAGTTTCTATTGATATTTTTTGTTAAAAATTTTTATTGATATTTTTTGATAAAAATCTCTATAGAAAAATTTTGTATAGATACATTCTTTATAAAAAATTTTCCATGGAAAAATTTTTGATAAGAAATATTGTATAGAAACATTTTTAATCAAAAATTTTCTATAGAAACATTTTGAAAAATTTCCTATAAAAATAGGAAATTTTTCAAAAATTTCCTATAAAAATAGGAAATTTTTCAAAAATTTCCTACAAAAATTGGAAATTTTTCAAAAAACATTTTAAAAAAATTTTCAATAAAAATAATTTTCGATAGAAAAATTTTCATTGGAAATAATTTTTTATAGAAAAGTCTTCAATAAAAATTTTTTTTAAGGAAAACTTTCCAAGTAACATTTTTGATAAAAAAAATTTGTTGATAAAACAATTTTCTTTAGAAACATTTTTGATAAAAAAATTTCTATACAAACATTTTTCTATGGAAGAAGTTTTGATAAAAAAAATACAAAATTTTTTATGAAAGTTTCTATTGATATTTTTGATAAAAATTTTTATTGATATTTTTTGATAGAAATCTCTATAGAAAAATTTTGTATAGATACATTCTTTATAAAAAAATTTCAAAGGAAAAATTTTTGATAAGAAATATTGTATAGAAACATTTTTAATCAAAAATTTTCTATAGAAACATTTTGAAAAATTTCCTATAAAAATAGGAAATTTTTCAAAAATTTCCTATAAAAATAGGAAATTTTTCAAAAATTTCCTACAAAAATTGGAAATTTTTCAAAAATTTCCTATAAAAATAGGAAATTTTTCAAAAATTTCCTACAAAAATTGGAAATTTTTCAAAAATTTCCTATAAAAATTGGAAATTTTTCAAAAATTTCCTATAAAAATAGGAAATTTTTGAAAAATTTCCTATAAAAATAGTAAATTTTTGAAAAATTTCCTATTAAAATAGTAAATTTTTGAAAAATTTCCTATAAAAATAGTAAATTTTTGAAAAAGTTCCTATAAAAATAGGAAATTTTTGAAAAATTTCCTATAAAAATAGGAAATTTTTGAAAAATTTCCTATAAAAATAGGAAATTTTTGAAAAATTTCCTATAAAAATAGGAAATTTTTGAAAAATTTCCCATAAAAATAGGAAATTTTTGAAAAATTTCCTATAAAAATAGGAAATTTTTGAAAAATTTCCTATAAAAATAGGAAATTTTTGAAAAATTTCCTATAAAAATAGGAAATTTTTGAAAAATTTCCTATAAAAATAGGAAATTTTTGAAAAATAGGAAATTTTTGAAAAATTTCCTATAAAAATAGGAAATTTTTGAAAAATTTCCTATAAAAATAGGAAATTTTTGAAAAATTTCCTATAAAAATAGGAAATTTTTGAAAAATTTCCTATAAAAATAGGAAATTTTTGAAAAATTTCCTATAAAAATAGGAAATTTTTGAAAAATTTCCTATAAAAATAGGAAATTTTTGAAAAATTTCCTATAAAAATAGGAAATTTTTGAAAAATTTCCTATAAAAATAGGAAATTTTTGAAAAATTTCCTATAAAAATAGGAAATTTTTGAAAAATTTCCTATAAAAATAGGAAATTTTTGAAAAATTTCCTATAAAAATAGGAAATTTTTGAAAAATTTCCTATAAAAATAGGAAATTTTTGAAAAATTTCCTATAAAAATAGGAAATTTTTGAAAAATTTCCTATAAAAATAAGAAATTTTTGAAAAATTTCCTATAAAAATAAGAAATTTTTGAAAAATTTCCTATAAAAATAGGAAATTTTTGAAAAATTTCCTATAAAAATAGGAAATTTTTGAAAAATTTCCTATAAAAAAAGGAAATTTTTGAAAAATTTCCTATAAAAATAGGAAATTTTTGAAAAATTTCCTATAAAAATAGGAAATTTTTGAAAAATTTCCTATAAAAATAGGAAATTTTTGAAAAATTTCCTATAAAAATAGGAAATTTTTGAAAAATTTCCTATAAAAATAGGAAATTTTTGAAAAATTTCCTATAAAAATAGGAAATTTTTGAAAAATTTCCTATAAAAATAGGAAATTTTTGAAAAATTTCCTATAAAAATAGGAAATTTTTGAAAAATTTCCTATAAAAATAGGAAATTTTTGAAAAATTTCCTATAAAAATAGGAAATTTTTGAAAAATTTCCTATAAAAATAGGAAATTTTTGAAAAATTTCCTATAAAAATAGGAAATTTTTGAAAAATTTCCTATAAAAATAGGAAATTTTTGAAAAATTTCCTATAAAAATAGGAAATTTTTGAAAAATTTCCTATAAAAATAGGAAATTTTTGAAAAATTTCCTATAAAAATAGGAAATTTTTGAAAAATTTCCTATCAAAATAGGAAATTTTTGAAAAATTTCCTATAAAAATAGGAAATTTTTGAAAAATTTCCTATCAAAATAGGAAATTTTTGAAAAATTTCCTATAAAAATAGGAAATTTTTGAAAAATTTCCTATAAAAATAGGAAATTTTTGAAAAATTTCCTATAAAAATAGGAAATTTTTGAAAAATTTCCTATGAAAATAGGAAATTTTTGAAAAATTTCCTATAAAAATAGGAAATTTTTGAAAAATTTCCTATAAAAATAGGAAATTTTTGAAAAATTTCCTATAAAAATAGGAAATTTTTGAAAAATTTCCTATAAAAATAGGAAATTTTTGAAAAATTTCCTATAAAAATAGGAAATTTTTGAAAAATTTCCTATAAAAATAGGAAAATTTTGAAAAACTTCCTATAAAAATAGGAAATTTTTGAAAAATTTTCCATTAAAATAGTAAATTTTTGAAAAATTTCCTATAAAAATAGTAAATTTTTGAAAAATTTCCTATAAAAATAGTAAATTTTTGAAAAATTACCTATAAAAATAGTAAATTTTTGAAAAATTACCTATAGAAATAGTAAAATTTTGAAAAATTTCCTATAAAAATAGAAAATTTTTGAAAACGTTCCTATAAAAATATTAAATAAAAGTAGTAAATTTTTGAAAAATTTTTGAAAAATTTTTGAAAAATTTCCTATAAAAGTAGTAAATTTTTGAAAAATTCCTGGATTTTTGACTAGGATTTTTAAAAGTTGATATCTTCTAACTACACTTTACTACTACACTACTAGCAGATTTGAATGCATTTTATCATTTGTATCTATCCATTTTAGCTTAGAAGATATTCGAACCCTAATTAGCATGAACAGTTTAAAAACCTTAAATCCCTTATGCATATTTAATTGTGTCTGGGTCTATTGGTATAAACGGAAATTAGAAATTATTTAAATCAAATTTAATTTATACTCAAATAATATAATGTAAAAACATAAAAACTAAATTAAATTTAAAAACATAAATGTAAATAAACATTGTATAATTAAAAAAGGGTATATATCGTTAATATCCATACATATACATAGATATTTATGTATATTTTAAGTAAACACAAACCATTTTTATGTGGTTGCGTTAATACAAATAAATGACGCCATAGTGCGTACCACGACTAGAATCCGTAACCGGAAATGAGTTGGAAAAAAGGCCATAACATGCCACTAATAAAGTTAGGCAACGGCAAAAAATGTGGGAAAAACAAATGATGTTGCCGCAAAAAAGCCCTTTTTTTGCAATCCTACTTCCTTTTTGCATACATTTTTTCTACACTGGAGTTTACAGCTTCAGCTGCGAGTTTAAACATATAAAAATAAATATGTTTAAAAAGTTGTCGGGAAAAAGGAGTAGAGAACTCCAGCTTTGGCCACTATAAACATTATAATTTTTATAAAAATAATGATGATGACGACGATGATGGTGATGTGTACTAAAATTCCAAGTACCAATGTTCAATTTTATATTTGTATGGATGTATGTGCCTTCTATATATTCCCATAATCCCAAACCACAGACGCGTCTATATATATTTTATTCTCTATATTTTTAGTTAATAGTAGTTGTTATTTTTTCTTTTTTTTTTGATATTATATTGCGTTTTCCTACTAAAAATCATAATCATATACTCAAACTCCATTTTGATTTTTAAAAAAAGTCACCGCTCAGTTGTTGCCGATTTTAATGATGATGTGTGCATAATTTTTGAGCTCTTGTTTTTTGTTTTTACTCTATTTAACAAAATATCCTTTAACATACACATGAACTTTTTTTACATGAATAGAACATGTGAAAGGGCGACATAAAGAATGCACACAGATGAAAGGCAATGACGAACTGGTAAAACCCTACCCTCACAGTCAGATATAAGTCATAATCTAGTCATGGTCTAGTCATAGTCTAGTCATAGTCTAGTCATAGTCTAGTCATAGTCTAGTCATAGTCTAGTCATAGTCTAGTCATAGTCTAGTCATAGTCTAGTCATAGTCTAGTCATAGTCTAGTCATAGTCTAGTCATAGTCTAGTCATAGTCTAGTCATAGTCTAGTCATAGTCTAGTCATAGTCTAGTCATAGTCTAGTCATAGTCTAGTCATAGTCTAGTCATAGTCTAGTCATAGTCTAGTCATAGTCTAGTCATAGTCTAGTCATAGTCTAGTCATAGTCTAGTCATAGTCTAGTCATAGTCTAGTCATAGTCTAGTCATAGTCTAGTCATAGTCTAGTCATAGTCTAGTCATAGTCTAGTCATAGTCTAGTCATAGTCTAGTCATAGTCTAGTCATAGTCTAGTCATAGTCTAGTCATAGTCTAGTCATAGTCTAGTCATAGTCTAGTCATAGTCTAGTCATAGTCTAGTCATAGTCTAGTCATAGTCTAGTCATAGTCTAGTCATAGTCTAGTCATAGTCTAGTCATAGTCTAGTCATAGTCTAGTCATAGTCTAGTCATAGTCTAGTCATAGTCTAGTCATAGTCTAGTCATAGTCTAGTCATAGTCTAGTCATAGTCTAGTCATAGTCTAGTCATAGTCTAGTCATAGTCTAGTCATAGTCTAGTCATAGTCTAGTCATAGTCTAGTCATAGTCTAGTCATAGTCTAGTCATAGTCTAGTCATAGTCTAGTCATAGTCTAGTCATAGTCTAGTCATAGTCTAGTCATAGTCTAGTCATAGTCTAGTCATAGTCTAGTCATAGTCTAGTCATAGTCTAGTCATAGTCTAGTCATAGTCTAGTCATAGTCTAGTCATAGTCTAGTCATAGTCTAGTCATAGTCTAGTCATAGTCTAGTCATAGTCTAGTCATAGTCTAGTCATAGTCTAGTCATAGTCTAGTCATAGTCTAGTCATAGTCTAGTCATAGTCTAGTCATAGTCTAGTCATAGTCTAGTCATAGTCTAGTCATAGTCTAGTCATAGTCTAGTCATAGTCTAGTCATAGTCTAGTCATAGTCTAGTCATAGTCTAGTCATAGTCTAGTCATAGTCTAGTCATAGTCTAGTCATAGTCTAGTCATAGTCTAGTCATAGTCTAGTCATAGTCTAGTCATAGTCTAGTCATAGTCTAGTCATAGTCTAGTCATAGTCTAGTCATAGTCTAGTCATAGTCTAGTCATAGTCTAGTCATAGTCTAGTCATAGTCTAGTCATAGTCTAGTCATAGTCTAGTCATAGTCTAGTCATAGTCTAGTCATAGTCTAGTCATAGTCTAGTCATAGTCTAGTCATAGTCTAGTCATAGTCTAGTCATAGTCTAGTCATAGTCTAGTCATAGTCTAGTCATAGTCTAGTCATAGTCTAGTCATAGTCTAGTCATAGTCTAGTCATAGTCTAGTCATAGTCTAGTCATAGTCTAGTCATAGTCTAGTCATAGTCTAGTCATAGTCTAGTCATAGTCTAGTCATAGTCTAGTCATAGTCTAGTCATAGTCTAGTCATAGTCTAGTCATAGTCTAGTCATAGTCTAGTCATAGTCTAGTCATAGTCTAGTCATAGTCTAGTCATAGTCTAGTCATAGTCTAGTCATAGTCTAGTCATAGTCTAGTCATAGTCTAGTCATAGTCTAGTCATAGTCTAGTCATAGTCTAGTCATAGTCTAGTCATAGTCTAGTCATAGTCTAGTCATAGTCTAGTCATAGTCTAGTCATAGTCTAGTCATAGTCTAGTCATAGTCTAGTCATAGTCTAGTCATAGTCTAGTCATAGTCTAGTCATAGTCTAGTCATAGTCTAGTCATAGTCTAGTCATAGTCTAGTCATAGTCTAGTCATAGTCTAGTCATAGTCTAGTCATAGTCTAGTCATAGTCTAGTCATAGTCTAGTCATAGTCTAGTCATAGTCTAGTCATAGTCTAGTCATAGTCTAGTCATAGTCTAGTCATAGTCTAGTCATAGTCTAGTCATAGTCTAGTCATAGTCTAGTCATAGTCTAGTCATAGTCTAGTCATAGTCTAGTCATAGTCTAGTCATAGTCTAGTCATAGTCTAGTCATAGTCTAGTCATAGTCTAGTCATAGTCTAGTCATAGTCTAGTCATAGTCTAGTCATAGTCTAGTCATAGTCTAGTCATAGTCTAGTCATAGTCTAGTCATAGTCTAGTCATAGTCTAGTCATAGTCTAGTCATAGTCTAGTCATAGTCTAGTCATAGTCTAGTCATAGTCTAGTCATAGTCTAGTCATAGTCTAGTCATAGTCTAGTCATAGTCTAGTCATAGTCTAGTCATAGTCTAGTCATAGTCTAGTCATAGTCTAGTCATAGTCTAGTCATAGTCTAGTCATAGTCTAGTCATAGTCTAGTCATAGTCTAGTCATAGTCTAGTCATAGTCTAGTCATAGTCTAGTCATAGTCTAGTCATAGTCTAGTCATAGTCTAGTCATAGTCTAGTCATAGTCTAGTCATAGTCTAGTCATAGTCTAGTCATAGTCTAGTCATAGTCTAGTCATAGTCTAGTCATAGTCTAGTCATAGTCTAGTCATAGTCTAGTCATAGTCTAGTCATAGTCTAGTCATAGTCTAGTCATAGTCTAGTCATAGTCTAGTCATAGTCTAGTCATAGTCTAGTCATAGTCTAGTCATATTTTAGTCATAGTTGTTTTATCAGATTTACAAAATTTCCATCGATTTCATAAAATAATAATAAAACGTAGGGTATGATTATAAGCAAAATCCTTTATTCAGGTCGTCTCCCTCGATGTCCCTGCCACCTATCCCAGTGTTTGCATGAAAAACTTTTACACTCAGACATAAACATAATTTCTATACTCTTTGAAAATTATATTTTCAAAGTTCACTTTTGTATGCCTTACACAAAAAAACCTTTTTCTACAAAGGATAAAGCTTTCCCTTACCTCTTCTCTTCCCTTATCTTGGGCATTGTACAACATTTTAACAAAATAAATATTTTAATTTTCTTCCTTTTTTTCATAATATTTTCTAGACTTTTTTTCATAAAACAAAATGCAAAATCTCTTGCCCTCTGCTATCCCTTTGCCTGGAAGTTAAAGGATTGAAATCTAGTGAAATGAATTTGGTGGGGAGTTGGGGACTGCTTTTCCCCCACGTTAGAACCCAAACTTCTATATTTTTAACCAATCCGCTGGCAGTTAAAGTAGGTGGAGCTTACAAAAAATACAAAAAAAGTAGAAATTCACGATTTTTTTTATTATGATTTTGTTGTATTTTATTTTTCTCCACACAAAAGTTTAGCTTGTATACAAATATATACATTCACACACATTTGCCAGAGAATTATAAATAAAAATACAACAACTGTAAGAAAAAAAAGCGAAAAATTTCACTAACATTGCAACAGCAACATCATCATCATCGTCAGCAGCAACATTTGCCAACATCATCAACATTTATCGCCTTTTTTCAATGTTTTTCTATACACACTCTTATTTTTTAGTGTTGTTGTTTATTTTGTTTCATTGTTGTTGTCGTTGTTGTGCACAAAACAGGACTATTTGGATCTGTATATGTGTGTGTGCCTATGTGTGCCACACTTTCAAAGAGAGCTTGGATGTTCGAGACATTTTTGCTGTAGTTGTCAGTGGATGCCTCGCTAGTGAATATAGATGCATAGTGGGGATAGGTTTTTTTTGGAAAGGATCATTTAATGGATCAAAATTATCTGGTATTTGATAAAAAAACACGACTAAAATAATATCGTCTTAAAACAAATTATCTTATGCTATTTAAGTGGTGCCTATTAAAATTGAACTTATTACGAACCTACAACTTATTATTATGATTTTAATTATAAATTGTCTTTCTTTGAAATAACTATAAATCCTTGAATATGTGACCAATTTCTATCTTACTATGCCTTAATCTGTCCCACTGTGTAATTATATTATTTTTCACTAGTATCTACAATATAACATCCGTTAACTTCATCATCGTTCCTCCTTCATCTCATCAAAATAATTGTTGTATTTGTTGTAGCTGATTTTGTTGCTATTGTTTTTGTAAATCATTGTTTTGTAGTTGTGCTAGGGAAATACGACACTTTCAAACTGAGTTTCGCTCAGCTTTACCAACAAAAACGAGCTCCCATATTCAAGGGAACTTGCCAGCGAGAAATGGAGACAGTACTCGATATTTTCAATAGATAATGCTTATTAAACATGATAAAGCCCTATTACTTCAAAGGCGTGAACAGAAATCGATCGGAATTTAAGATATTTAAGAAACATTTGTGTAGCATACTTCTAGGATAATCTAAATAATATATAACATATAAGTAGGCGTAATCAGCCCATACCACCAAAAGCCGAAGACTTTTTATAATTTTCGTAAATAAAACGATCATTAATTAATCTCGTGAATATGAGTGTTAAAAGCATTCAGTTGGAATGTGGATATCAGCAAAGTCGGTTGGTGCCGCTTTGTTAAAGAAAATACAAAATACACAAGAAACAAAATCAAAATCCAATTTATAGCAACCAAATACATGGTTCTAAAGAACAAAGAAACATTATTGCCACGACACAATTAGTTTTAATTATTTTAAACAATTTTAGATTTTAATATTTTTCAGATAAAAAAACTATATTTTAGATAAAAAAGGTATATTTTAGATATTTTCGATGCAAACATTTTTTTTTAACTAGAAAAGTTTTTGATAAAAATATTTTTCTTTGAACAGTTTTTGATAAAAATATTTTTTTTCTCGATAAAAAGTGGAAGTAAAGGAAGATAAAAACTGAAAAATGTTTGTGTTTTGTTCAGTCGATAATCTACGCTTTTACCTATGGTTTATCAACATAATTTTATTCGTAAAATAAGTAATAATGCGAGGTTTTAGATCTGTCTAAATTGGGGATACTCCTCCTAAAGAGATGTCCATCGAAACGCGTCGAGGGATTTTGTTTTCTCAGCAAACTTTTTTTTTGGCTTTTTATCAATAGTTTTCTTTAGAAAATTTTTCATACAAAAATTTTTGAAGGTCAGTTTTTACCCCAGGATATCTTTTAACATATGGCCAAATCCTGCGTGACGGACGATACATTTGTAAGGATTTTGTTGTACTTAAATTTATCCCATTGCCGTTCTACACTAGATATCTATGCACAGAGTTCCGATAATATTAGCCCATCGATTGTGCTATCGAATGGCATTTGTTAATTTACGTACTTCTTTTGAAGGAGAAAGATACTCGCTTTTAAAGTGCTGTGACGGACGCTATAGAAAATAGAAGTGACTTTATTATCAACACGTGTTTCTGTAATTTTCACCAAAACGGCCATAGTAATAAAAAAAATTGTAAATACATTATAGATAGAGGAAAATCAGAGGATTACAAAACAGCTTTTATAAAATATTTTAAAGTTTCTAGTTTCATCAAAAATCCTTTAATAAACTGTTGCGGACGCTACGTGACTGACGATACAGTTTTTACTTGAATGTTTCTATTAGGAAAAAATTCATATTTCATATTTTTTTTAAGGATTCGTTAATCAGTGAAAATAATGGTTTTATTTGTTCCCGAATTTCATCTCCTTCCATTTCATGTTCGCGGTTAAAAATACGATTTTTGGGCACTATTTCATATTTCACAAAACGGCTTCATACATATATTTATTTGAAATAAAGACCTGCCATTTACGCAATCGAAAATTGTATTCATTATATATTTTAAAGGATCAATATATGGTAAATATTATCGTAAATACAAATACGTGATTTTGACAGTTTTAAAATTTTATGCTTGGTTTAATGTTTTTCGGATTGCCCATATTAAACAATTTTAGATTTTCATGTTTTTAGATATATATTTTCGATATAAAACATTTTTATAAAAAGTTTTTGATAACAATTTCTTTGGAAAAATTTTCGAATAAAATATTTTCTAAGAAAATTTTCAAAACAAATATTCTTCTATCGAAAATTTTTTTCAAAATAAAAAATATTTTTAACGACAAATTTCGTTAAAACAATTTTCGTTAAAACAATTTTCGTTAAAACAATTTTCTATAGAAAAATTTTGGAAAAAAAATTTTACACAATTTTTTTCTATTTTTTACAAGTACTCAGATTTCATTTTATATATATGCTAGTTGTACATTAAGGCCCTATGCTTAACTGTGAGTCAAGGATAACAGAAGAAGAAACTGTACCCAGCGAACGTTGCTGCGCCACCAACTAAAATAAATTTGACAAACAGACATTAGAAAATATCCAATTATCTATGAATAATTTTATTGATTTTTTTGATCAACATATTCTGATTAATTTTCAGTGGCGCCATATATCGAAAATTTATCGCACCAACATAGAAACCTCCTTCGGCTCATGCGCAACAACTTTGCTAAAGATCAAAGCATGATAAAACTCACAGTTTACATTTTAATTAACTTTGAATAGTTGTCAGCGGCGCCAGCTATCCGGAATTCGTCATACCAACTTAGAAACATTCGTCGACTCATGCGCAACAACTTTGCTAAAGATCATAGCATACACTCAGAATATTATGTAAGTAAAATTAACTTAAAATGTAATTTGAAATGAATGAATATTCATTTAAAAACCGGTCAACTGATTTTTCATTCAAATTCAATAAATATTTCATTTAAATTTAACTGACAAATATTTAAACTACATTTTCAGTTTTAAAAACGGAATAATCAGTTGTTTTCAAAAAAATTACTGACAAAAATTTAAACTACATTTTTAGTATAAAAAACGGAAATTTTCATTTATTTTTAAAAAATTGAATGGTAAAAAACTACGTAAAGTTTCCGTAAAACGGACAATTTTCATTTGTTTTGTGATTAACGTAATATAAAAGACGAAACCATAAAAAGATTATACCCTTTAAGGCATCAAAAAACCAAACAGACAAAACAAAGTTTGTTGTTTGCTTAGGCCATACCCCGTGATAGGAAGAAGAAACTTATAAAAAGTTTCTTCAGTAAGCAAACCTAAGATACTTAAAGAAAACCAATAATTAAACAAATACGAATTATATTTAATATAATAATTGAAAAAATTTATAAAAACTAAACAACTGATATTTTCAAATGTTACGGATTCTCAATATTTTTTTGTAGGTTGTATTTTAAACAAATTTATAAAAATGTTAAAAATCAATTTTCATATAAATTTAATTGAATATTCATTTGAAAACAACATAACCGAAAATTTCCTAAACAACATACAATCAGTTACTGTAATAATTTCCTGAGTGTAATAATGCAATTTTCAGTGGCGTCACCTGAGGGAACTTGGTCATACCAACTTAGTAATGTTTGTCGGCTCATGCTCAATAACTTTTCTTTAGATCATAACATGATCAAATGCATAGTTTACTATTCTATAAAGAACATACAAACAGACATTTATATTTTTACACATACATATCTGTGGCTTGGTGCTAAAAGGGCCAATGTCAATTTTCGGCTATTTTGAGTTAGTCATTGCATAAGATTCCCTTCTTTACCCTCTTTTAATTGGCTCCAACAGCATTTCTCTAACTAAACTCAGAACAGATTTATAAGGGACTTTCTGGGCGATGTTAGTATGAATTTATATGAAAAATAAAAACTTTAAATCAAATTTTCCCGAAACTATTGTTTTTGACATTGGCCCTTTTAGCACCAAGCCACAGATATATAGATACAAATTATCATTGATGATAAGTTTCATTATAATCAAATGTTATCAGATTAAATCTTTTATGGATGGAAAACTTTCAAACTGTTCCCACAGGGTTTCTATAATATTTCGCTGTTTTTTTTTTGTTGCTAGAGAAGAGCCAAGTATTTGTTGGTATTCTATTAATTTTGTAGAAAATTTTTATAACATATAAAAAAATTATACTTTTTATGAAAAGTAGAAACAAAATTCTTATGCGTAACTGATTCAAATAATCAATGATTTTTTTTGTTTTATTGAAAAAAGACTAGAATTTAAAATATTGATTGGATGGATTAAATTATTTAATAGTTAAAATTTCAAATTTAAGGTGTTAAGTTGTCTTGGTCTAAGGATTTTTTGAATAATAAAGGTAATCAATACAAAATTTAATTTTATAAAATAATAATGAGTGTGGGGAGTGAACCTACCACATTGGCTTTCGACCAGGTAAATCTACCACCACTGACCAGATCTTCACATTACGCCAAATCATAGAAATCGACACATATAATTTCTTCGTTGACTACAAAGCTGCTTTTTTGCAAAATTTAGTGGCCATACTGTCATAGTTTCTAATTTAATAGCTTTTAACTGGTCCTTGTTAAATATTTTTTGGTTTCTGGGAGTGTTTTTTATATGAAAGCTATAGTCAAAAATGGACCGATTCCCATAAAATTTGATATACTGAACAATAGTTGCATAAAACTTCTCTATTCTAAATTTAGTCGTCATAGCTATTACAATTGTATTCAATTTATTAGCATTCATGTATTTCCCGTGGCGGGGTTATATGGGAGCTCTAACTAAATGTGAACCGATTTCGCCCATTTTCAGTATACGACTTCTGTTACATATCAAAAGTACTTTTGTTCAATTTTGTCTCTCTAGCTCTTGTAGTTAAGGAGCTATCGCACTTTTCTCGGACGAACAGACGGACATAAATCACCTTTCCTCTTTGTACTTTTGTGTTTCCGTAAGTTTTTTATATGGGAGCTATGGTCAAATGGTGAGCGATTGTGACAAAATTTTGCACACTGGCTGGCATTTACATAAGACTTCCCTTTGTAAAATTTTGTTGCTGTAGCCCTTTTCGTTTAGGCGCTATCGCGCTTTTATCTGACGGACAGACGGACATAAACCCCCTTTTCTTTTTGTATTTTTGTGTTTCCGTAAGTTTTTTATATGGGACCTATGGTCAAATGGTGACCGATTGTGAAAAAATTTTGCACACTGGCTGGTATTCACATAAGACTTTCTTATGTTTGTCATTTATTGGCATTTTAGTGTATTTCAGGTGGAATTTAGGCTGTTTCCGTAAGTTTTTTGTATGAGAGCTATGGTTAAATGTGAACCGATTTCGATGAAATTTTATATGCTGCCTTGTGCTTATGTAAAACTTCTAGATACCAAATTGTCATCATAGCTGTTATAATTTGTCATTTATTAGCAAATAAGCGATTAGCCTAGACGAGGTTATACGGGAGCTATAGTCAAATGTGAACTTGGTTTTGCCCGATTTCAATACCAAAATTTTCCAAGAAATGATGAATATTTGTGACAAATTTCAGTGACCTATATCCTTTCGTTAAGGTTTTATCGTGCCGACAACAGACAGACGGACAGGCAGACAGACACACAGACAGACAGACAGACAGAGAGACATACATACAGACAGACAGACAGACAGACAGAAAGACGGACAGACAGACGGACAGACAGACGGACAGACAGACAGACAGACAGACAGACAGACAGACAGACAGACATCGGTCAATCGTCTTAGAATTTCATAAGGATTCAAAATATACTTCAATTTTGGTTTTTGAGCCAATATTAAGGAAATTACAAACGGAATGAAAATCTCAATATACCCCCCCCCCATTCTTTTTGATGGCGGGTATAAAAAGCGATCCCAACAAGTTGGTCTTTTACTTGATAATTGGTTGTTGTGTTCTCTTTATCGGCAATCGGCGTGAGGACCCAAATTTCCTGTAATAGGGTACCTACCGGTTTTCCAATCGGTAGAAGCAAAGATTATTAGATAACTTCCTAAAGGTCACACTCGAAAGTACATAGGGACATTATTGGCTAGGTTAAAGCTAGGAGTAACTAGTTCGTGTCCTGGAAGAAAAAACTCAGAACGAAACTAGTTTAGGTTCTCTCGCTTTGCCAACACTCTGGTTTCCTACAAGAGACAATAATCCAGCTGCTTAATAAAACCTAGTAATTAAAACCTTATCTGTAGGAGTTAAAGTGAATACAAAACTTTAAACAATAAAGTGAAAGAAAGTGTCCATAAAAGAAAAGAGTTTAAGTGTTTCTTTTAAATTTTATGTAAATTTGCCTGTACGCGACTGAGCTCTACCCTAGCTTCAAAACCGGACTAACCGGAGGTTCCGCACAAATTTTTCCAAAGACTCTATAATATAAAGATGTTGTAGTTCTATACATTGATTTGTCATATGGTCGTTTTGAAAAGACCCGGAATGGATTCGATTCGGAAACAACTACTGAAGACGATTATTCAATAAGAAAAAGCTATGTTTTTCATTATTCTTTATCGACTTTAATTTCACATTTGACAGAAATAAATGTATGTAGTACAATATTTTTTTTTTATTGTAGTGAACCCTTTTTATGTTAGCCATTGACTGTTTTTCAGTAGTTTCCGAATTAATATTTTTTGAATTTTCGTTTCTAATTTTTGGAATAGAAAAACTTTTATAGAGCTAATTAAATAAAGTTTAAACTAAAAATTAAAATATATAATTATAATCAAAACTATGTATAATTTTATGCAGACATAATTGCTAATATTGTTGACTAAAATACAAATACATGCATACAGATTTTTGTATATGAATACCTATGTATGGGTATATAAGCTTGACTAAGACAATGTTTTTACGATTCCTAGAAGTTTTTGGATTTTATTACTTAGGGGGTGACTCCTAAATATGCAATGTATTGTGTTGGACTAGGAGTATAGATTATGGGAAGAATAAAAAAAGGCTTAAAAAAATCCGGAAGTATGTTGTGCGGTTAAATGACTAATGGGTGAGTTCTAACCGACGCGTGAGCATTAAGTAAGAATGTGCGTAATTCGGAAACAAAATTTCTAATTTCATTAGAAAAGTTTTCGTTGTAGATTACATAGAACATTGAAACATATTCCACATTGTAAAGAAGCTCTAGTGATTTAATAGATTTGACTGAGGACATCGCACTGTATATCCCAGAACATCAAGAGCTTCAATTTCTCAATATTAAAACCAAAATACTTTTATTTTCTAATTCCTAGAAGTCTTTGGTTTTCTAACATATTTTATGTTATTTTTGATCATTGATTTTAATATATTTACTTCGAATTATAAAATTTCTTTCGTTTCAAACCTTTATCTTCACATATGAAATTTTATTTATTAGTTAAATTTTTTGTTGGTTTATGAAATTTGTTTAAATATTACTAGTACCTTTTTACTCATATTTATGACTACTAAAAATTAGGGCGACGCAATTTATATTGAAAAAATAATTTTGAAGGTAGTCAATGTTATATCCCGTGCATCCCAATAAACGGCCGCCATAACTTTATTGGCTGATAAATTGTTGGCTGTTAAATTGTTGCGTTTGTGGTTGATAGTAAGTAAACGTGTCAGCTATATCTTGTGGAAAGCTTTCTCATACCCAAGTCCTTATTCAATATTGAAAATACTGAAACATATAGAATTCCTATTTTGTCCAAGATCTCGCTGATTTTAAATCTCTGATCGGATAAAATCATACATTTGTGCTACAAAATCCACATTTTTCTATATCTATATGCAACTTTTTCATATTATGACAGGAGTCAATTGACAGTTGTATCGGGTAGGTCATATATCTTTAAATGAATTAATCATCGGTTATTTTGTATCTGCCAATACTTATGTGATTCTTTCTGTAACAAAATTCATTATATTATCACAGCAGAAAGAAATAAATCAACTTTATATAAAAGAGAAATAACACTCAGTGATGATACCTATACAATTGTCTATATAGCCCTTTCAGACCGTGATGCATCGATTGTGCAGTTGGGTTTTGGTTTCAATATTTTTTCTTCTGTTAGTTCAATGTAAAATGGGCTGGTATGCATCGACTGTTGTGATTATTTTTTATATTTGCTCCCCACATTTATCTTCGGTTTGTATTTTTTGTTACTTAAATTATTACGAAATTCTTCAGTCACATTTCAGTTTTTGCAAAATGGGCCGTAGAAGTACACTCATATATTTACTAAAAAAATAAAAAATTTTTATATGTATTTCAAATTAATAGAAATTTTTTCATGCAATAAAAATGTTACTTGATAGTGAAAATCGAATGAGGTGCATCAATTGTGCATGTCCTAAAAAACGTTGAAGGATATAAAAATGACACTCATATATTCATTAAAAAAATAAAAAATTTTAATATGTATTTCAAATTAATAGAAATTTGTTCATGCAATAAAAATGTTACTTGATAATGAAAATCGAATGAGATGCATCAATTGTGCATATCCTAAAAAACCTTGAAGGATATAAAAATGACACTCATATATTCATTAAAAAAACAAAATATTTTTATATGTATTTCAAATTAATAGAATTTTTTTCATGCAATAAAAATGTTACTTGATAGTGAAAATCGAATGAGATGCATCAATTGTGCATATCCTAAAAAACGTTGAAGGATATAAAAATGACACTCATATATTCATTAAAAAAATAAAATATTTTTATATGTATTTCAAATTAATAGAAATTTTTTCAAGCAATAAAAATGTTACTTGATAGTGAAAATCGAATGAGTTGCATCAATTGTGCATATCCTAAAAAACCTTGAAGGATATAAAAATGATAAAATATAATAATTGATTATATTTTCATAAGCTGTAGGTCTCTAGGTGAAAAGTAGATATAGGAAATCGGAGTGAGAGGTGAAAAATAGAGCTTAATTGCACGTCATGTTTATTTTTAGAACAGTCAAGCTTTTTTGTTTTACAGCCAACTTGATTTCTTTCACATCGACGGCGGGTTATCGCTATAGACTTACCGCCGCGGAGCTCCGATGGAGGATGTTATTATACCCTTCACCACCATAGGTGGAAAGGGTATTATAAGTTTGTGCTGACGTATGTAACGCATAGAAATATTTGTCGTAGACCCACCTTTTAGTATACCAATAGACTTAGAATCACTTTCTGAGTCGATTTAGCGATATCCGTCCGTCCGTCTGGCTGGACCCCCATGTAAACCTTGTAATCAAACTACAGGTCGCAATTCTAAAGATAATTTGATGAAATTTGGTACAGATCATTTTTTTGATAATGGGACCATGGCTATTGAAATTGGTCAAAATCGGTTATTATTTATGGTACCTCCCATAGGTCCCACTTCCCGGAATTGACATATTGGCCACAAATATCAATATTTTTTCATGAAATTTAAAACATGTACTTCTTATGTAAACCTAAATCACTGTACCAAATTTGAAATCGGTCCACATTTGACCATAGCTCCCATACAAACTCTTCTTTAAAAACGCACTAAATGAGACAAAAAAAGTCACTAAAACGCTCGTAAATCCAAAGATATTGAAAATTTTGACGGAAACAGATTAAATATATAAGTTTTGAGAAAATTGCAAATATTTGTCTTTATACAGGAAAAATAACACCTCTGACCTTAGTGGTGAAGGGTATCGTATGGTCGGGCCTGACCGACTATAGCGCTTGCTTACTTGTTTTAATTAATAATTTTAATAGAAATTAATAATTACAGAAAATTAAGTGCTCAAACACATGCAGAATATGATATATGACAATCGAAGGCCAACATTGGTAAAGATATTGTCAAGATACGACCCCACCACTCGAAAATTGGCCCTTTCGAATCGATTACTGTGGGACCAGAACTATTTAAATTATATAAAATTATATTTCTAACCGGACTGCCCTAATAAATATTAGTAAATCCTTTTCTTATCAACTATACATAGATTTCTATATATGAATGTAAGTATGTATTGGTGTATGTATATCTAAATTCAAATATATATGAACATTAATATACACATAGTACACTAATACTAATTTAGCAAAACATTTATTATCTGGATTTTAATTTAGTTTTAAATAAGTATAAAAGTTTGTATATGTAAGTCTGATTATAAAACTAATAAAAATATCAACCCGGTATTGTTCGGCTTAATTCTATTATATTTCAAATATCGTTATGAATAAACTAAGCTTAAATTTCATTCTAAACTTAACAGTTTTTCCTAGAAAAAATATTTATTGTCATAAAATTTAACTGTATTACTTGTAAAGGGTGGTTAAATTGTAAGGGCCGATGTTGAATGTGAACCACACCTAAACGCCAAGTTTTTTTCCAAATTTTATTTGACATTTCTCTATTTTAGACTTATTCAATTTGAACCATGGAGAGATACACAATCCAACAACGTGTTAAAGTTATTGAGACTTATTATGAAAATTTGCGTTCAAATCAAAATGCATATCGTGCACTTCGTGATTTTTTTTGGTCAATTTGATCGTCCAAATGTGCGTACAACCGTAAAAATCGTGGAAAAATTCGAGCAAACCGGGTCTGTGGAAGATGTGAGAATACCAGTTCATGCTCGTATAGCTCGTACTGCAGAAAATATTGCTGCTGTTCGCGATAGTGTGGCTGAAGAGCCAATTGCACCTCTCACGCTCGTCGTTGATGAACATTATGCATAAAGAGTTGCATTAACACGCTTATAAGGTGCAATTGGCTCAAGAACTAAAGCCTCTTGACCATTCCAAACGTCGTGAATGGGCAGAATGGTGGCAAGAAATGGCCACAGTGGATGATCAATTTTCGAAGAAAATCATCTTCAGTGATGAGGCACATTTTAACCTCAGAATTGCCGCATTTAAGCGAATGAGAATCCAAAAGTGATTGTCGAAAAACCAATGCACCCACAAAGAGTGACTGTTTGGTGCGGTTTATGGGCTGGTGGCATCATCGGGCCGTATTTTTTTCCAAAATGAGGCCGGTCAGGCAGTTACTGTGAATGGTGTTCGCTATCTTGAGATGGTAACGAACTTTTTATGGCCCGAATTGGAAGATATGGATGTGGACGATATGTGGTTTCAGCAGGACGGTGCCACATGTCACACAGCTAACGAAACAATGGCTCTTTTGCTCAACAAATTCAATGGCCGTGTTATCTCACGTAATGGCGATGTCAATTGGCCGCCAAGATCATGTGATTTGACACCGTTGGACTTCTTTCTTTGGGATTATTTGAAAGAAAAGGTGTACGTCGATAAGCCAGCTACAATTCAAGAGCTAAAGGATGACATAATTCTGACATTAAAGGCATAGAACCTCTATTATGCCTCAGGGTCATCGAAAATTTGGACCATCGAATGGAGGTGTGCCGCCGTGGTCGCGGCGCCCACTTGGCCGATATTTTGATCCATACATAATTGAGTAATACCAATATATCATAATAAAATAAAACTACAATAATTTCCTAAATAGTTTGTGTTTTATTTAAAATCAACATCGGCCCTTGAAATTTAACCACCCGATATAAGTAAACAAGGTTCTTGAACACAAACAAACATACTTCACCCCAAATATTATAAAATGATTTAATTTTGCCTGAATCATGAAAATGTTTAAACAAAAATTAAAAAGTTTGTGCTGTTGTTTAATATTTTTTGGAAAGAATTTATTTATTAAAATAAAAATTTTTGTGGTTAAATTTTATTGAAATTTTTTAAACATAACAAGAAAAAATCTTTTTAAAAATTTGCAATAAAATGATGAAAACATTTTAGTTATATTCAAAATAATAAGTAAGTACATAAGTGATTGCAAAACTTTATAAAAATTTTATAGTTTTGAATTTCTAAAATATATTGGTATTTCTTTTAAAATTATAGAACTCGTTGTCAGGTATCTTATCGCCATTGTGATCATACTTAGGCCGGTAATCGTATACAAATAAACATGTTTAAGAATTTTTTCGTCATTTATGTAAATTGCCTGGAAATCACAAGCTTATCGACTTGACCATGTCCGTCGGATGTCATAATCTTGTAATCTTATATTCTAAACGAGAAGAAGGGACTTTTGGAACCTTTGCCTCTAAGAGGGTAAAAACGGTTAAAAAGGGGAAAAATCAAAAACGCTATATCTCCTTAAGTAATAGGTATAGAAACAAAATTTAAATTACGTTTTAAACAGCTATGAAAATAAACGGACAGGTGTTTGGTACTTTCTTGAAACTATGTCCGATAAGGGGTAAAAAAGGGTGAAAATAGTTTTTTTGGTACCTTTTTAACCCACTCTTATATTTTAAACTAAGGAATATAGAAAGAAACTTTGTACTGCAATCAATAGATGTGAAAGAAATATTGAACACGTATTTGGTACTTTTTTGATTTTGTGGCCAAAATGTGTAAAAAAGGGATAAACTGATGACTTAACATCTACAAAAGTAATATGAATAGGAAAATTAAGTTAACTGCTTTCTAATAAAATGTACCGAATTCAATTGGTACCAAAGAAGTACCAATTATGCATATGGAACTTTTTGAAATTAGGGGATAAAAAGGGGAAAAAATTAGTAATGTTATAACTTTAAAACAAATGAATGATTGTCTGTATGTATGTTCTTTATAGAATAGTAAACTGTGAATTTGATCATGTTATGCTCTTTAGCAAAGATGTTGCGGATAAGCCGGCGGAGGTTTTTAAGTTGGTAAACCGAATTTCCGACAGGTGGCGCCACTGAAAATTACTAAAAATTAATTAAATCGTAAACTGTACATTTGATCATACTATGATCTTTTGCAAAGTTGTAGCGCATGAGCCGGCGAATGCTTTTTAATTGGTGTGAATAATTTCCGACAGGTGGCGCTACTGAAAATTACTCAAAGTCAATTTAATCGTAAGCTGTACATATAATCATGCTACAATCTTTAGCAATGTTGTTGCACATGAGCCGACGAAGGTTTCTTAGTTGGTATGAAGAAATTTCGACAGGTGGCGCCACTGAAATTTACTTAAAGTCAATTTAATCGTAAACTGTACATTTAGTCATGCTATAATTTTTAGCAAAGTTATTTCGGATAATCCGACGAAGGTTTATTAATTGGAATGACCAAAATCCGACAGGTGGCGCCACTGAAAATTACTCAAAATTAATTAAATCGTAAACTGTGCATTTGATCAGACTATAAGTGAATTAAATCATAAACTGTGCATTTGATCATGTTATGATCATAAGCAAAGTTGTTACGCATAAGCAGATGAAGGTTTCTTAGTGGTAAATATTAACGACTCACAGTGGTTTACGGACGCTTTTTTTTGGAAATAATTCTTTAACTTTTGAACGACTGGAGATATTTGAATGAAATTTGACATGGTGATAGTCAAGGAGTATTCGAGTTGGTTTTTAAAAGCACTGGTCCATGAGGGGTCGGGAGAGTGATTGATGGACCTTCAAAGTTGGTCACCTCGGGTGTTCGACTTTTTTAAAAATTCGCCAAAAATCCATTTATGTATGGATTGAAAAGAAATTTTAAACTTAAGTTGTCCTTGAGAAGATCTACAAAAAATACGCTTAAATGTGTAGGTTATCTCCTTTGGATTTCGAGATATTTGGGTAAAAAGGAATTTTTAGGTTGATTTTTTACCTCTTTTTTTAAGCTTTTTTTGATCTGGTGGACGCATCTGAGGACCAAAAATTTTTTAAGAATATTCTTTAAATTTGTAATAAAATTCTGAATAATTTTTGTGCAAGTTAGTTATAGAAATCTTCTTTTGTTTAAAAGTTAAAAATATTCAAAGTTGAAACTTACAAAAAATTTCGCTTTTTTTTTAGTTTTTCCCCAAAAGATAGCTATATTTTTTCACTAATAAAAAAATATTTTCTTAAGAAACATAAAAAGATTTTTAAAGTTTTTAAAAGAAAACATAATGAGAATGCGTATAAAACAAATTTCTTGCTAATTGGACTTTTGGTCCTCGCACATGTCCTCTCCAAAAAATGGCAATTTGTAAAAAAAAAAATTAGTTTAAACAAAAATTTCTCAAAAGGCAAAGCACCGATTTGAAAAAAATTATAATGTTCATATTTTAGAATATATCTGTTATTGATTAGAAAAGTTTTTTCTGAAACGCGCTGCAAATAGAGACAGTGTTGCCATATTTGTAAAAAAACTCATTTTTTGAAACACCTTTTTCCCCAGTTGGGAATTGGGGAATTTTTAAGTTAAAATTGGGAATTTTTTTTAGTCTATTGCTTTTACATCTTATTGGTCTACATTACTACAAAATTTCATTGTAATATCTTTATCCATGTCATTTCCACAGAATATCAAAGATTAAAAATATTTTCCTTAAAAAAGCAGAAAAACAATTTTTTTTTGTTTTACGATACAAACTTTTACTTAGTGCTAATCTCCTAGTCTTTCCCGATCTAATGATACTAAACATGTATATAAAGCATTAATACCGAGTCTTAAAAAACTCTGAAAACTTTGGCCCCCGTAGCATTTTTACACTGTTTATTTAAATATAAGTGATGAATTTGTGCATATAAAATTAATAATCATACTCAAATATTTCACTATAAGATGACAATGATCCTTCGATAACAAACAAATATTTTTTTATTTTTTTAAAGAAAATATCATGAGGATTTATGAAATATCAAAATGTAAATAATTTGTACTTATATTAAAAGGTGAAATACATTTTATTGAAGTATTTGTAGTTAAAGTTTAAACTTACAGTTTTTATTACATATTTATATAAAAGTAGTTATTTACTTAATTTTTATTTTCAGTAAAATAATCAGTACAATCTATTATATCAAGAACCTCTTCCAGGTGTTCGTTTTCAGAAGTTTTTGTATAACTGCTCCACCATTTCTTTCTTATCGTTGATAGAGCAGGATCAGAAGACAACAAGAGATAATTTATTAGATCCTGATTTTGCGATTTTCTTGAGCATTTTCTGGTATTAAATAGTTGGATATACTTGAAATCTGAATTCCGCGCTTCCTGGGCCTCTTCTGTCAGTTCACCAAGTGGGAGAAGATTTGATTCAATTATTTCACGACCATGTTGAAGGACTTTATGAACTGTTGGTGTAATTTCTTTCCAGTGATACAAATGTCGTATACGAGTTAACGCGTTGAGGGCATAGCAATGAAATTTTTCAGCATTTATTTGATATTTGCTATTTATTGCCGATAATATTACGTAACATTTACGAAGAACTTCCTCATCAATTCCAGTAATCTTTGAAGTTGTTTCATAATTTTCAAAGAATCGCCTGGCCGTATTACCATCGTTTGTACTGCCATATCCTACAAGTGGTTTGTCTATGTTTAGACCCGTCATAGTTTTGAATTCTTCCTGAATCCTTTTTTTTTCACTGGATCTCATTTCAATCAGTTCCTTATTATTTCTCACGGATTTTAGCTGATTATCAGGTATATTCCTATATTTCAGATCATATGCTATATGTAGCATAAATTCTAAAAATCGGATACGTGCATGTAGGGGCGATATACCAAATTCCAGAACCTCTTGATTAATTGCAGTACTAGCTGATGCATCTTCTGAAGTTTGTAGAAATTCCGATTTCTTCTTTCCGCATAATGAGCATTTCCAAGTTGAATGGGTTTCCGTTATAGCGTTGCTTACTTTTCCATCTATCATTGTCAATTGAAGCTCAAAATTTACATTAATCAAATATCCATGTATGTCTATGCAGACTGGACTCAAATTGTCTATTGAATATTTGATATCATCAACCCAATTTTTTGTGCTTGCTGCATTTTCTTTTAAATATTCGAATCTGATCGGTCTGCAAAATGCCTTTGATCCTGGAGATGTGTTAACCCACACATATTCAGTACGCTCTTTTGATGTGGATGGTTCAGAACGATTCTTTCTTAATCTTAGTGGTACTAGGGATGCCATAAAAACGCTTCTGTAGTCATTTGTGTTCTGATGAGATGTTGATTGTTTGTATTCCGGTAATCCAGATAAACCGTCACATCCCCATTTACATATTAAAGTTAAGTCCTTGTTGTCAAGTTTCTTGGCTTCTTCTTCAGACAATGTAGTAGATATCAGCCTTGATGCCGTATTTTCCAATAATTTTGATAAATCCACAGATGCACTTTCGTCTCCTATCACGTTTGTTGGTATTAAGTTTTTTTTGGTTTTTAATAACGCATTATATCCTGGTAAAATTGAGTGTCCTTTGTCTCGTAATGCCTTACAGAGTTTAATATATTTATTTTTACTCAATTTCAACTCGAGCATAAGAGCAAGTGCTTCTTCCTCCGAAAATTCTGATTGAGAAGAAGGAGTTGGTATACTCTTAATAATTCGCTTAAGACGTTTAGGAGAAGCCTCTGGGAGAATATCTGCTATTTGTTTAGCTTCAGCTGGTTGATTATTTCGTTTGAGCACTTCCTTAAAGGAATCTTTGATTTCAGTATCCGAATGAGTAGAAAGAACTTCGGATAATCGCATCTTTTTAGATCTTTCTCCGAGATCATCATAGTTTTTTAGAGGGGCTCCAGCACCAGAAGTTTTAAGCTCAATTGAGTCCTTCAGCCAGTCTTTAAATTTAGATTCAAATCTTTTTAAACAGTAATTAACCGACTTAATTTTAAGTTCAAATAACTTTACAAATTTTACGACTTTGTCTTCCTCACTATTGAGAATCATGGAGTTAGTTTGACTTTTAGCATATCGCATGATTATTTTAATTTTTTCTGCTCTCGAACTGCTTGGTTGTTCAAAAAGAATATCGCACAACACTTTAAATTCCAATGTTATAGCCATGATGTTTTAACTGTTAATAGCAGTTACATTTAAAACTTTCTTTTTTATATTAAAAAAAAACATTTTTTATATATACCTGTATCCAAAGAATAATAAAGAAATCAATGAATTAATGTATTTTTTACCTCTAAAAATAGGTGCATATATAACTCAACCAATATGTGCGTCTCGTAAAACCTACCTGTATGGAGGTGAGTAACCATATCCTTTCTGACCATTATGAAAAACCCAAGTTGTAACAATTTTTACCTATTGCATTAACTTTCACATTAAAAAACATTTTATAACCTTAACATAATTTTGCAATTTTTTCAAATACACCAATTTTAAATACCGGAAAAATGCCTTTAAATCTTATTTTAAATAAATTGTCACACTGTTACTATAAAAGTACTCTTCTATTAAACTTTTGCTACAAATTATGGATATATTACCTTTACACTGTTATCAAAATCGGTGCCTTACTCGTACTTACTTATTTAGAATCTTTTACTAAAATTTTATTTTTTAGCTTGGAACAAAAGGCAAAATCGAATAAAATTTTTTTAAGTCATTCTTATAATGTTTTCTTTAAAAAAATAAAAAACTATTTATATCTTTTTGAAGAAAATATTTGTTTATTAGCGAAGGATCATTGTCATCTTAAAAATAGTGAAATATTTGAGTATGATAATTAACTTTATATGCACAAATTCATCACTTATATTTAAATAAACAGTGTAAAAATGCTACGGGGGCCAAACTTTTCAGAGTTTTTTAAGACTCGGTATTAATGCTTTATATACATGTTTAGTATCATTAGATCGGGAAAGACTAGGAGATTAGCACTAAGTAAAAGTTTGTATCGTAAAACAAAAAAAAATTGTTTTTCTGCTTTTTTAAGGAAAATATTTTTAATCTTTGATATTCTGTGGAAATGACATGGATAAAGATATTACAATGAAATTTTGTAGTAATGTAGACCAATAAGATGTAAAAGCAATAGACTAAAAAAAATTCCCAATTTTAACTTAAAAATTCCCCAATTCCCAACTGGGGAAAAAGGTGTTTCAAAAAATGAGTTTTTTTACAAATATGGCAACACTGTCTCTATTTGCAGCGCGTTTCAGAAAAAATTTTTCTAATCAATAACAGATATATTGGAAAATATGAACATTATAATTTTTTTCAAATCGGTGCTTTGCCTTTTGAGAAATTTTTGTTTAAACTAATTTTTTTTTTTACAAATTGCCATTTTTTGGAGAGGACATGTGCGAGGACCAAAAGTCCAATTAGCAAGAAATTTGTTTTATACGCATTCTCATTATGTTTTCTTTTAAAAACTTTAAAAATCTTTTTATGTTTCTTAAGAAAATATTTTTTTATTAGTGAAAAAATATAGCTATCTTTTGGGGAAAAACTAAAAAAAAAGCGAAATTTTTTGTAAGTTTCAACTTTGAATATTTTTAACTTTTAAACAAAAGAAGATTTCTATAACTAACTTGCACAAAAATTATTCAGAATTTTATTACAAATTTAAAGAATATTCTTAAAAAATTTTTGGTCCTCAGATGCGTCCACCAGATCAAAAAAAGCTTAAAAAAAGAGGTAAAAAATCAACCTAAAAATTCCTTTTTACCCAAATATCTCGAAATCCAAAGGAGATAACCTACACATTTAAGCGTATTTTTTGTAGATCTTCTCAAGGACAACTTAAGTTTAAAATTTCTTTTCAATCCATACATAAATGGATTTTTGGCGAATTTTTAAAAAAATCGAACACCCGAGGTGACCAACTTTGAAGGTCCATCAATCACTCTCCCGACCCCTCATGGACCAGTGCTTTTAAAAACCAACTCAAATACTCCTTGACTACCACCATGTCAAATTTCATTCAAATATCTCCAGTCGTTCAAAAGTTACAGAATTATTTCCAAAAAAAAGCGTCCGTAAACCACTGTGCGACTTCAGGCGCCACTGAAAACTACTCAAAATGAATTAAATCGTAAACTGTGCATTTGATCTTTAGCAAAGTTGTTGCGCATGAGTCGACTGAGGTTTCTGTTGGTATGACCAATTTTCAAAATTATTTAAAATGAGTTAAACTGTAACTGTATAAAATAAAATATATAAAAACTTTAAAATTTGCCTCAAAATGCTTATCATAAAGCCCCGAGCAAGGCTCGGTCAACCAGGTACTGAAATATTAAATATAAACATTTTTAACAGAAGGTTTTCCGCACAAATAGAAAATTGTCTACACAAATTAAATATTTATATATATTAATACGGCAGGTCCACATTATAACTTATTTGTTTCTAAATTCTGTTAAAATGTGGCACTATTTTTAGGTTACATACGAAAATCGCATTTTTAATAATTAAAACTTAAAAATTTATTTTGATGTTCCGCGACTTTGTTCGGGAGTATTTGGTCTAATTTTTTTCTGAATGTACCGACATAGAAAATTATCGAAATAAATGTATTTGATACATTTGTAAGAAACATGTCAATACCGTCACATTGCGGCAATATTTTTCAACATGCTTTCAAAAGCTTTCAAAAGAGATATCTGCGATGAAATTCCGACGAAAAATAAGAAATCTTGTGTCAAAAGTAGTTAACAGTTCACCAACGAACGATTGTTTGAACGATTGTTTTAAAATTTTGTGGTAAATTTAGAAACTGCTAAAAATAGTACATGTAAAATTAATGTTTTTGTAATTAGAAAAGCTATAGCTTAAATTCAATATAAAAGTGAAAGTTTTTTAACTTTTCTTTAACTTCATCATCCATATAAGAACTATAGTTAAATGATGATCGGTTGTCAAAAAATTTTTCACATTGCCTGGAATTAACATAAAGCTTATTTATGCAAAATTTAGTGACCATTGCTATCAGCGTTTGTGGCATTTTAATGTTTTCCGGGAGTGGTTTTTATGTGAAAGCTATGGTCAAATATTGACTGATTCCCATAAAATCTGATATACTGACCAATAGTGTGACCAATAGTGTGATTCCCGTGGTGGGGTTCTATGGGATCTCTAACTAAATGTGAACTGATTTTGCCCATTTTTATTATACAACTTCTCTAACATATCAAAAATACTTTTGTAAAATTTTGTGTCACTAGCTCTTTTAGTTAAGGTGCTATCGCTCTTTCATTTGACGGACAGAAACCCCTTTTCTTTTTGGTATTTTTGTGTTTCCGTAAGTTTTTTTATACGAAAGCTATAGTCAAATAGTGACCGATTGTAACAAAATTTTGCACACTGGCTGGCATTTACATAAGACTTCCTTTTGTAAAGTTTTGTTGCTGGAGCCCTTTTCGTTAAGGCGCTATCACGCATTTATCTGACGGACACAAAACACCTTTTCTTTTTGTATTTTTGTGTTTCCGTAAGTTTTTTTATATGGGAGCTATGGTCAAATGATGACCGATTGTGATTAAATTTTGCATACTGGCTGGTATTTACATAAGACTTCCTCGTGCTAAATTTAGTGGCCAAAGCTATTACAGTTTATTATTTATTGGCATTTAAGTGTATTTCAGGTGGAATTTAGGCAGTTGCCGTAAGTTTTTTGTATGGGAGCTATGGTTAAATGTGCGCCGATTTGGATGAAGTTTTATATACTGCCCAGTGCTTATGTAGAACTTCTAGATACCAAATTTTGTCATCATAGCTGTTATAATTTGTCATTTATTAGCAAATAAGCGATTAGCCTAGACGAGGTTATACGGTAGCTATGGTCAAATGTGAACCGATTTTGCCCGATTTCAATACCAACATTTTCCAGGAAATGAAGAACATTTGTGCCAAGTTTCAGTGACCTATATCCTTTCGTTAAGGTTTTATCGTGCCGACAACAGACAGACGGACAGACAGACGAACAGACTGACAGACAGACAGACAGACAGACAGAGAGACAGACAGACAGACAGAAATACAGACAGACAGACAGACAGACAGACAGACAGACAGACAGACAGACAGGCAGACAGACACACAGACAGACTACAGATAGACAGACAGACAGACAGACACACAGACAGACATACAGATAGACAGACAGACAGACAGACAGACAGACACACAGACAGACATACAGATAGACAGACAGACAGACAGACAGACACACAGACAGACATTCAGATAGACAGACAGACATACAGATAGACAGACAGACAGACACACAGACAGACATACAGATAGACAGACAGACAGACACACAGACAGACATACAGATAGACAGACAGACAGACAGACAGACAGACAGACAGAGAGACAGACAGAGAAGAGACAGAGCGAAAAGCGTATATTGGGTTTGTGTTGATATTTCTAATTCAAAAAAATGTTGATCATGGACCCACCTCTAAGTGCACATACTTATCGACTCTTTTTTACTTCCTGAGTTGATTTAACGATGGCTGGCTAGGGTTCTGGCTGAATATCCCTGAAAATTGTTGCCGTTTTTTGTGAATTTAAAAAAAAAAATAAAATTTTTGATTTCATAAGGGGTTACCTTTAGGCTAGTATGGTCAGTTATTTTATTTTTGTTGTAAGTAAAACTTCGAAATTTTTTCATTTACATTCTCCCAACGTTTCGTTTATTTTTTGGAGACCTCTTCAGGGGACCTTGAGTCTGTGTTATTTTCTTGTGACAAAATTATTTTTACATTAATTTTTTGATTTAGCACGAAAAAAAACTTCTTTGCGTTTCAATGCGAATAGCCCCGAAAAAAAATTATTAAAAAAACTGATCCATAGAATTTTAAAATTTGGATGTTTTTGTACTTATGGTCCTCATAGCACATAAAAAGATATAGTTGAACTTGTCTGTAATTTTGAGTATGGAGTAGTGATATTAGACCAAGTCTCCTATACAAACAAGTTAGAAATGCTATAGTCGGTCGAGCCCGACTATATTATACATTTGACTACTAAGGTCATATATGGACCAACAATTAAACAAGTTTTCCTTAAGTCTTAGAGACTTGCATACATACACTACCCAGTAAGAAAAAAGGTTTATTCTCAAATTGAGGATCCTTTGAGAATAAACCTTTTTTCAAAGGTTAAACGTTTGATACTGATTTGATACTGATTTGAAAATAATAGCGTTCTCAACAAAAAGGGGACTTTTTTTTCTCAAATTGAGAAATGCCTTTATTCTCAAATCATTATCAAAACTCATTCTCAAAGGTTTTTCAAATGTGGATATGATCTACATGTGGAACATAAATAAAATGGCGTTGTATTTTTGAGTTTGTTTATTTTGTTTTTGAAAACGGTGCATCATATTTGAATCCTTTTGCTTAAAATTTAATTTTTTTTATTGTTAGGTAAAAAAAATTTAAGAAACAGAGAAAATTTACTTATGCATATGAAGTTTATTGAGTCTTTATTCTTGACTTATTTAAGCAAGGTTTTATGGTCAAATATGGATCAATTTTAAAAAATCCGAAAGAAAGAACGAATTTCTTTGAAATGCAATGCCATTCCATTAAAATATCTTAAGCATTTAATTTTTTAACATATTTTTTTTGTTAATTTTGAAAAAACATTCAAATATGTTTTGATATCAAATTTATATAACACCATTTTTCAAATTTTTCTCAAATCATCTTAGGGTTTGATAATGATTTGAGAATGACCTCTGTTCTCAAATTGAGAAACTATCATTTTTCAAACGTTTATTTTCAAATGAACCCTCATTTGAAAATGAATGTGAATCTCAAACATCTCTTCAGGTTTGAAAAAAGTTTGAAAAAAACGTTTGATATCAAATGTAAAAGTCATCATATTTCAAACGTTTTACATTGTTCTTACTGGGTATGTGTTTTTTTTTTTTGAAAATTTCGAAATTTATGTTATTTCCTGCTAAGGGCCTGATATGGGAGCTAGGGTCAATTGTGAACCGATTATTACCAAATTTCGGTTATTGCTTTATGTTTACAAAATATTTATATGTGCAAAGTTTAAGAAATCAAGTGCATTTATCTTTAGAGTTATTAACGTTTTTGTGCTTTTATGTTTATATAAACTTCTTATGAGAATGTATCTTGTATGGGAGGTATGGTCAAATATGGGCCAATTTCTACAAAATTAGGTACACTGATTAAGGTTATGATAGTCATTATTTGTGCTGTAAAGGACCAAAAACTCTATACCGGGAAGGCATCCCTGTGGGAGATACCCGAAATAGTAATCCGATTTCGCCCAAAAAGTATAGGGATCGTCCTTGGACCAAAACATGAGCCTGTGCTAAATTTATTAAATTATCTTTAAAGCTACGACCTGTACAATGATAACAAGCTTACATGGATAACCGGCCAGCCAGCCAGCCAGCCGGACGGACATCGTTAAAACAACTCAGAAAGTGATTCTAAGTCGATTGGTATACTAAAAGATGGGTCTCAGACCAATTTTTGTATGCGTTACAAACATCAGCACAAACCCAATATACCCTTTCCACCTATGGTGGTGAAGAGTATAATTAGAAATTTCTTGCTAAAACTTTGCACAGATAAGTAATTTGTAGATATAAGCCGATATTTGGGAACAATCAGTTCACAGTCGACCCTAGCTCCCATATTAGACTCTCAGCCGAAAATGTCATAAATATCCTAAAATTTTGTAATTAAAAAAATTAGTTTCTTGGACTTAAGAAAATATTGTAAAGGTGCTGGTTCATATTTGAGCTTAGTAGTGAAGGGTTTTAATTAGTCGGTGTAAACATACTAAAAGCTTCTAAAACTTTATATTCAAAATACATATACATATACGAGGGCTGTCTGATATATAACCGACCTAACCATGATGCACGCGACTTTTTCAAAAAAAAGTTTCTACTTCAAATTGTGCATATTATAATAGCTACTCGCCAAAATTTCAAAAATTTATCTTGCGCAATTATCTATTGACAGTCGTTTTTGTGAGTCTATTTCGGTGATTTCCCCAAAATGGATAAAATTGAATATCGAGCTGTAATTAAATTTTTATTTTTGAAAGGCAATACGCCTTCACAAATCAAAGATGAGGTGGACTCTGTGTATTGTGGCTCTGCACCATCATTTACCACCGTAAAATTTTGGGCAGCTGAATTTAAACGTGGTCGCAGGAGCTTGGAAGATGATGAACGTCCTGGGCGTCCAAAAACTGTAACCACTAACGATAACATCGCTTAAGTTCATCAATTGGTACTAGACGACCGCCGGATTAAAGTTAGGGAAATACCTGAGATTATGAAGATGTCAAAAGAACGTGTTTGTCACATATTAAACCAAGATTTGGGCATGAGAAAGCTGTCTGCGCGTTGGGTGCCGCGTTTGCTTACGCTAGACCACAAACGTGCGCGTATGAACATTTCCAGCGCTCTGTTGGTTCAGTTTAGAGGCAATAAGACCGAGTTTTGGCGCCGATTGATAACTGTAGGCGAAACTTGGATTCATCATTATACGCCCGAAACAAAAATCCAATCTAAATAGTGGATTTAAAAGGGGGAACCGGCCCCAAAAAAAGCTAAAGCAGTGTATTCGGCTGGAAAAGTGATGGCGACCGTTTTTTTGGGACAGCCATGGAATTATTTTTATCGACTATCTTGAAAAAGGAAAAACTATAACAGGAGCATACTACGCATCATTATTGGACAAGGTAAAGGAAGAAATTTCGAAAAATCGGCCACATTTGCAAAAAAGGAAAGTCTTGTTCCACCAAGACAACGCACCATCTCACACCTCAACAGTCGCCATGGCGAAAATCCACGAATTGCGGTTCGAACTGTTTGACCATCCACCTTATTCACCGGATCTAGCACCAAGCGACTTGTTTTGTTTCCTCAACTTAAAACTGCGCTCGGCGGCCAGAGATTTTCGTCAAATGAGGAGGTAATCTCTTTCGTGAACTCATATTTTGCAGACAAAGACGCCAAGTACTATTTGGAAGGGTTGCAGAGATGGGAGCATCGCTGGGAGAAGTGTGTGAAGTTACAAGGAGACTATGTAGAAAAATAAAAAAAAAAAAATTGAGAAGTCGCGTGTATCATGATTAGGTCGGTTATTTATCAGACAGCCCTCGTATATATAAGTATATGAAAAGTAGATATAAATGAGGCATAATAAATAAATTTATATTACAATTTTTATGAATCATTATTTCAACAAAACAAATGGGAAAATGTTTAAAAAAGAAAACCGCCAAAGACCTAAAATGAAAAATATGTATATGAAATTTTCATTAATTTCAGATGAACTGACAGTTCAAAAGGGTTAAGCAGTAAAATATTTATTTATGTCTATAAATAAAACAAAGAAATGTTAATTTTTCACAAAAAGCAAAAAACGTGAAAAAAGCTTAACTAATTATTAAAGTTATGTTGGAAAAAAAATCACAAACAAAAGATAAATGCAAAAAAAAAACGTGAAAAACAAACATTTTAAAAAATTTTAAATGTGTAGAAAAAAAAAAAACAATAAGATTTTTCCAATTAACAAACAAAAGGTTAAGGGTTGTACAACAACAACAATAATGAACTTACACGCTTACAACAACAACAAAGGCATTACCTTCAATATAAACTTATTAAACCTTCACCTTTTGTTTTAGCAAAATTTTCGCTTTTGTTTTTAGCTGAAAACTTGTAATTTTTTGGAGGCTTCGGAACAAAACAAAACAAAAAAAAGGTGAATATGTGAAGAATGAATGAATTAATGAATAAGCAGTGAAAGCACATGTGTCAAAAAGCATTTGTCTTTGTTGTCAATGATGATGATCATAATGTTGTTGTTGTTGTTGCTGCTGTCGAGGTTTTGTTGTAGGGAAAAGGGAAATTTTTTAATAATGCTCCCACCTTTTAGCTCACCTTTACAACAAACACATGAAGAAAAAGACAAAAGAAATTTGAAACAAAAACGTCTAAAAAAAATTAAGCTTGAATAAACCCAGCAAAACTTTTCATTACCAAATAATGAGTTAAACAGTTAAACTATTGAACACGAACTACTTACTCATTCACTGTTTAAGTCATTACATTAACATGGGGATGTCATTGGAGGCAAGTACTTACCAATTGCAGAAATGTAATGACTTGGGTAAGTAATTGGAAGACAACAACAACAACAACAACTTTTTTGTTGTTGTTTTATTTAAAAAACATATTTTTAAACGAAATACAAATTTTTTCTTATGACCCCATGGGGGCTCGAACCCAGACCCTCCGACTGCTAGGCGGAGACTCTTCCACTGAGCTACTTCATATGTTGAAAACTTAGCAGCTTATAATTAATATAAACAATTTTTATTTTTAGATCCAAAATCATGTGACAATAACTTTGTTTTTCTCTGCTTTTTTGCTTTGTTGTAATTTTTGGAAACATATTTCTATACGATTTTTTGTAAATGTTTGATGCATTTAATAAACAAAAAAGAAGTGTTTTTTAATTATTTTAAAACTTAAACAATTTAAATCTTCCCTTTTGTATAAGTTTTTATATAATATTGGCTCTTACTTACTTAAATGGCCTATAGATACAACCTATTTTCTTCGATCTTGTGCGAATATTCTTCAATTTTATAGGCCAAGTTGTGAAAATTTTGTCTCTACTTGGTCTTTCCATCCCATTTTTTATCGTTCTTATTTTACAACTCGCGGTACATGTTAGCTCACTACGTAACGTAGCTCTTTTGGTGATGTCACTAGGAGGTCAGTGTCCACAGTTGAAATAAAGGATAACCAAGATAAGTCTATGCTTACCAAGTTAAGACCAAGCAGAACCGTTGCTTGGTATCCAATAGGTATGTAGCCTACATAATCAAAATTGACTCATGATAGTATTTTTTTATTACCGTGAGTTAGTTTTCCAAAATTTTTTTTACAGAAGGTAATATTTATGTTTTTAAAATTCAAAAATCATTTAAAAATACATTTTTAATAAAAAAAAAAATAAAAAAAATTGTTGCTCTTGGTGGGATTTGAACCCGGGCCATTCAGTTCAACTTACCATTTTAATTACAAATAAGTACTTATGTAATAACTTATTAGTTATTCGGAGGGTATGCTGTAGTCATTACAAGGTAACCAGATACCAGAGTACTTGCCGTTACCAAAGTTTTGCTGGGAATGTTTTTAAATAAAACAAAAGCGTTGCAAGAATACAAAAAAAAGCTTTAGACAGAAATTTGAACCCTTTTCTGGTGAATAAAACTTTGAATAATGCGAATCCTTTTTTTTTGCCTTACTTGATGTGTATATGTAAGTATGTATGTGTGTAAGACTAAAGGATTTTTGCATTTGTTAGAAAATGTCTACAGAGAGATTAATAATGAATGATGATTCCTTAAAACGCATGTGGCATAAGCATGGAAACAAATAATTTTTCTTCCCTGTGCCAGCAGAAATAACAAACATGGCGTCTACCCTTGTCCAGAATGAAAAAAAACATTCAACAAAACGTCCTAAAATTACAAATAAAAAAGAACTTTAAACAAAGGCAGCCATGATTTTCTCTAAATCACAAATAAAATAACAGCCGAAAAAAACACATTAATATACACAGGATATGTTCACACATACAGTCAGTCCTTCTTCTTATTATTTCCTATGGCCCAAACAATCCAAACGTTTACTAACACTCTAACACATACCCTGGTTTTATTAACAAAAAATAACCCAAAAAATTTTTAGCATCCTTTTACTTTAGAATACCCACCCCTTTCACTTTAAACAAAATTATCCTGATTTTTTGTTGGTCTTTGTTCTCAATGAAAAAAATAAAAATTAAAATTCATTTGAAAATCCTTATACAAATATATGCAGGAAACATTAGCACTCATACATTCATATATTCATGTCCTTACCAATTCTAAAGCTTTGAAAATTGCTTAGACTTGAAGTCAACCAATACTAAAGAGTTTGAGTTGTCTGCTTTCTGTGAGGTTAGTTCCAATCCCTACCCTCTCAACATCCCTTGAACACATTCCTTTTGTTTGCTGGAACTAAAAGTAACGCAATTTTTCAACCCCCTTTTGTTTTGTGCCAAAAAAAAAAAATGCATTTGCAAAAACTTAAATTGTAAAGGAATCCGGATTTTTTTCGAATTTAATTTAAAATTATCACCTGGCCTTTTTTTGCCAAAATTAGACTCATTAAAATGGCGAGTTTCGTAAATTAGTACACATGGCATTTTTATCAGAAACTGATCTGTCTGGAGTAAAAAGATGGTTTGTTACTGTACAACGAAATATACGAGCATATTTCTGCAATAAATCTCTATAACCAAAGATTTTAATTTTTTTTTATATAAGAGCTTATTTCAAATAAGGAAACATGATCATGAAATTTCCTACATCTCTTTATATTTACACTAGCTGTACCCAGCGCGTTGCTGCTCCAACAACTAAAATACATTGGAAGGAAAAACATTACGCAAATATCCAACTAATTTTTAATAATTTTGTTGATCTTGTCTTGTATTAACACATGATTAAATGCATAGTTTACAATGAAATTTACTTTGACTAATTCTCAGCGGCGCCATCTGGCGGAAAACACCAGCGCCAACATATAAACCTTCGTCGGCTCATGAACAACAACTTTGCTTTAGATCATTAGATAATGAAATTCATAGTTTTTAATTATATACATTTTTTTACCATTTTCAGTAGCGCCATCTATTAGAAATTAATCGCACTAATGTAGAAACCTTCATCGACTCATGCGTCAAAACTTCACAAAAGATCACAGCATGATAGCAGTTTACGATTTAACTAATTTAGATTTTTTTCAATGGCGACACCTGCCGGAAATCGGTCATATCAACTTAGGAACTTTTTCGGCTTATACGCAACAACTTTGCTAAAGATCATAGCATGATCAAATGCACAGTTTACAATATAATAAAATTTAACTATTTTAAGTAGCGCCACCTGTCGGTACCTGTTCATACCAACTTCGTCGGCCCATGCGCAACAACTTTTCTATAGAAATAACAAATTTTTGGAAATTTTCTTTAAAAACAAAAAAAAATTACAAAGTTTCCTATAAAATAAAAAATTTTTTGAAAAATTTGCTATAAAATAAGAAATTTCTGAAAAATTCCCTATAAAGAATAAGCAATTGTTAAAAAAAAATTCATATAAAGTTAAAAATTTTTTATAGAAATTTGAAACTTTTATAAAATTTCCTATAAAAATAAGAAATTTTTGAAAAATTTTCTAAAAAAATAAATTTGCAATAAAAATAAGAAATTTTTGAAATATTTGTATTAGAAATAAGAAATTTAAAAAAAATCTCTATGAATATAAGAAGTTTTTGAAAAATTTCCTATAAAAACAAGAAATTCTTGAAAATTTTCTTATTTTTATAGGAAAGTTGTTTCTTTAAAGACAATTGATCTGAAACTTTTAACTTTTCAAAAATCTTCATTTTAAGATTTTTCAAAAATTTCTTATCTGTATAGGAAAATTTTTAAAAATTTCTAATTTTTATAGGAAATTTTTTCAAAAACTTTCTAATTTTAGATTTTTCAAAATTTTATTTTTTTTCGAAAAATTTTTTATTTTTATAGGAAATTTTTAAAATATTTTTCAAAAGTTTCCTATTTTAAAATTTTTCAAAAATTTTATATTTTTTAAGAAAATTTTTTAAAAATTTCGTACTCATAAATTTTTCTAAAATTTCCTATTTTTATAAGAAATTTTTTATTTTAAGAGGAAATTTTTCAAAAATTTTATATTATATTTTTAAAAAATTTTTTTTTTGTATACTAAAATTTTAAAAAATTTCCTGTTTTGTAAAAGTAAATTTTTAAAAGTTTATAAAAAATGTCCGAAAAAAAGTAATTCTTTTTAAAGTTTCATCTATCTAGATTTTTCAAAAATTTCCTATTTTTATAGCAAAATTGTGAAAAATTTCCATATTTTGGTTTCTTCAAAAATTTCCTGCTCTTAAATTTTGCAAAAATTTCCTTTTTTATAGGAAATTTAAAAAAATCCTATTTTGATAGGAAATTTTTCAAAAAATTCTTATTTTAATTGGAAATCTGAATAGAAAATTTTTCAAAAAAATTCCTAGTAATTTTTCAAAAAATTCATATTTTCATAGGAATTTTTCAAAAAATTCCCATAAAAATAGGAAATTTTTGAAAAATTTCCCATAAAAATATGAATTTTTTGAAAAATTTCCTATAAAAATAGGAAATTTTTAAAAAATTTCCTATTAAAAAAGGAATTTTTTAAAAAATCTCCTATAAAAATAGGACATTTTTGAAAAATTTTCTTAAAAAAAGGAAATTTTTGAAAAATTTCCTATAAAAATAGGAAATTTTTGAAAATTTCCTATAAAAATAGGAAATTTTTGAAAATTTCCTATAAAAATAGGAAATTTTTGAAAATTTCCTATAAAAATAGGAAATTTTTGAAAAATTTCCTATAAAAATAGGAACTTTTTGAAAAATTTCCTATAAAAATAGGAACTTTTTGAAAAATTTCCTATAAAAATAGGAAATTTTTGAAAAATTTCCTATAAAAATAGGAAATTTTTGAAAAATTTCCTATAAAAATAGGAAATTTTTGAAAAATTTCCTATAAAAATAGGAAATTTTTGAAAAATTTCCTTTAAAAATAGGAAATTTTTGAAAAATTTCCTATAAAAATAGGAAATTTTTGAAAAATTTCCTATAAAAATAGGAAATTTTTGAAAAATTTCCTATAAAAATAGGAAATTTTTGAAAAATTTCCTATAAAAATAGGAAATTTTTGAAAAATTTCCTATAAAAATAGGAAATTTTTGAAAAATTTCCTATAAAAATAGGAAATTTTTGAAAAATTTCCTATAAAAATAGGAAATTTCTGAAAAATTTCCTATAAAAATAGGAAATTTTTGAAAAATTTCCTATAAAAATAGGAAATTTTTGAAAAATTTCCTATAAAAATAGGAAATTTTTGAAAAATTTCCTATAAAAATAGGAAATTTTTGAAAAATTTCCTATAAAAATAGGAAATTTTTGAAAAATTTCCTATAAAAATAGGAAATTTTTGAAAAATTTCCTATAAAAATAGGAAATTTTTGAAAAATTTCCTATAAAAATAGGAAATTTTTGAAAAATTTCCTATAAAAATAGGAAATTTTTGAAAAATTTCCTATAAAAATAGGAAATTTTTGAAAAATTTCCTATAAAAATAGGAAATTTTTGAAAAATTTCCTATAAAAATAGGAAATTTTTGAAAAATTTCCTATAAAAATAGGAAATTTTTGAAAAATTTCCTATAAAAATAGGAAATTTTTGAAAAATTTCCTATAAAAATAGGAAATTTTTGAAAAATTTCCTATAAAAATAGGAAATTTTTGAAAAATTTCCTATAAAAATAGGAAATTTTTGAAAAATTTCCTATAAAAATAGGAAATTTTTGAAAAATTTCCTATAAAAATAGGAAATTTTTGAAAAATTTCCTATAAAAATAGGAAATTTTTGAAAAATTTTCTATAAAAATAGGAAATTTTTGAAAAATTTCCTATAAAAATAGGAAATTTTTGAAAAATTTCCTATAAAAATAGGAAATTTTTGAAAAATTTCCTATAAAAATAGGAAATTTTTGAAAAATTTCCTATAAAAATAGGAAATTTTTGAAAAATTTCCTATAAAAATAGGAAATTTTTGAAAAATTTCCTATCCAAATAGGAAATTTTTGAAAAAGTTCCTATAAAAATAGGAAATTTTTGAAAAATTTCCCAAAAAATTGGGAAATTTTTGAAAGATTTCGTATAAAATTAAGAAATTTTTGAAAATTTTCTTATAAATATGGGAAATTTTTGAAAAATTTCCTATAAAATTGGGAAATTTTTGAAAAATTTCCTATAAAAGTGGGAAATTTTTGAAAAATATCCTATAAAAATAGGAAATTTTTGAAAAATTTCCTATAAAAATTTGGAAATTTTTAAAAAATTTCTTATAAAAATAGGAAATTTTTGAAAAATTTCCTTTAAATATAGGAAATTTTTGAAAAATTTCCTTTAAATAAAGGAAATTTTTGAAAAATTTCGTATAAAAATAGGAAATTTTTGAAAAATTTCCTATAGAAATGGGAAATTTTAGAAAAATTTCCTTTAAAAATAGTAAATTTTTGAAAAATGTTCTATAAAAATAGGAAATTTTTGAAAAATTTCCTGTAAAAATAGGAAATTTTTGAAAAATTTTCTATAAAAATAAGAAATTTTTGAAAAGTTTCCTATAAAAATTGGAAATTTTTGAAAAATTTCCTAAAAAGTAGGAAATTTTCGAAAAATTTCCTATAAAAATATGAAATTTATTATTTGTTATTGTAAAATATAATGCTCTGTTGCCAAGAGCTTTCACGTTTAAATCTAATATCATATTTTGAACAAAATTTGTTACAGATATTAATTAAATATTTAATAGCAAAGTATGTACCTTTGCTTCGTATTAATACCTATAAAAAATTTTATTTTCAAAATGGCTGTTTAAGACATTTAATATTTCCTAAAGCAGGGTAAAATTCTACTTATGTAAGTACCTTCTATCTTTTTTACAAAATTCATTTGGAAATACTCCCCCAATTTATCTGTTTTTCAACTCAAAAAAACTCTTAATCCATAACCTTGAAAAATCCTACAAAATGTTAACCATTTTGTTTATATTTTTGTTAAGCAAAATATATATATTTTTTTTGTTTTGCGTTTTTGTGTTACCAGGCATTTGAAATATGGACAAAGAATCTTTTATACTGTTAAACAAATGAAAGAATGTAAAATATTTACTCAAGGGATGGTTAATGCCATAACAAAATGTATTGTAGAATATCTCAAAAATAAAATAAAATATAAATCCCAAAAAGATATTCGTTTGGAAAAAAATAAGTTCAAAATTGAAATTGTATTTTCTTTTATGTAATCGTATACATTCATGAATTGTCCAGGAATGAAGGACTAAGTATGTTATAAAGGCTCTTCTATGTGTTTGCCTGATTGCGTTGCCCAAGTAACAAATAAATATCTTTTTACAAATACATATAAACTTATATCTTCATTTATATATATTCAAATACATATACATATTTATACACTTGTAAATGCAATGTTTTTTGATTAAATCTATGGATAAAATGTAAACATTTTTTTCTATTTATTTATTTATGTACAAATATATTGTTCATATGTAGATATATAAAATATATAAGATGAAGTCAGTTTGAAATCTTCTTAACTCTAACCCATTTTTGGCTTGTTTTATAAACATTTTGCCATATCCAATAGAATAAATACATAAAAGTATTTCTGCTGTGTTTGAAAGTAAAGGACTATTGACTCATTCTATTTATATGAACGAAATCTTTAAAATTTGCTGTTATAGAAATGTACAAGTATAAGAACACTCGAAAAAATTATTAAATAGCATTAGGAATAATGTTCTTAACTCTATCACCATAATCACCATATTTACTTGTCCCGTCACACAGTGGGGGTTCTTTATACATTTCTTGCCAAAAAATATATAAAATATAACATTAAAATTTTGTGCATATGCTTACTTAAGAAAATTTTAACTTTCATTAAAAACTACCACGCCCATTGGCCCCCGTCCACATAACCCGAAAATGTTTGTTTCTTAACCGATCGTAACGAAACTCGTCACAGATTAACACTATTACGAAGTGAAATATGTGAAAAGTTTCATGAATATCTGCCATGTTCAACGCATGGCAGTATTCTCAAAAATTTTGTATTTCTTCACCAATAGTCATGAAACTTACCACAAATTATCATAAAGCTGAAATACAAAGTTTCAATAAAATCTGCCACGCCCCTAATGTTCTCCAGAACATCGAAATTAATAACTATCAGAATGAACGATATCTTTAACTTCCAAAATACATTAATGTTATTATGCGACGTAAAATAATGATGCTGGTAAAATAATGATCCGACAATACAAAAAACATATCGCACTTTTGCAACAAGAGGGTATTAACTAAAAATTTTCAAATTTTGTAGTAGTCATATCTACCCACTGCTAAAATCTGACATCATTCTCACCATAATTTCACCAAAAAACTACAGTTTTACACCTCTTCCTTATATGAAAGTAGTAGAAAAGTAAAATAGTTTTTTTGACTCTACTGAAAATTTAAAAATTTTGAGTTAATACCTTCTTGTTGATCAAGTGCGATATGTGTTCATTGCCACCTGGCTAACATTAGCCTATACATTAGGGCGTCTCGAGCAAAAAGTTCGCCGTACACCACTGAATATAAAGTAAAGTAATGCTTTGTGAACCGCCGTGGTATAGCAGGTTAGTCATCCGCCTAGCATACCAGAGGCCCAAGTCCGATCCCTGGCCAGACTCACTTGAAAAAATAAATTTTCAAAAAAGCGGTGGTTCACCTCATAACTCAGCTAGCCACTGGTTATTGAGTATTAGGCTATGTAAAACTTCTCTAACTAATGCATTTGCCGTTCGGAGCCGGCGTTAAAACGTAGGTCCCTTTCAATGAGTCTAAAAATAGAAACGGATGCAGCTCATTGTCTGAGAGAAGTACCCCTTGTTCCAATTGGAATGTTGTCGGGGAATTATATATATATGTTAGAGCAAAAGAAATAAATACCTGCTTAATTCATATTGAAGTACTTTTCAATTAATGTCAAAAAGAAATTGACGTCAGATCTGTACACCTGGAAGGTATAAAAAGGAAAAGTTAAACTGAAAAGTTTATCATTTTATAAAAATTTTGATGGTGTATAGAATTGAAAAATAATAGAAAAGATTTTTCTATCAAATTAAAAAAGAAAAACAATAGAATAAAAAAAAGAAGAAAAGATTTTCTATCATCAGAAGTGGGATAAATTTAGCCTACACTGCACTCTATTGGGAAGATGGCTGAAGATGACCTTAATCTAAGAGGTGAGATTCCAGAAGATTTGAATCTGCAGGAGGGAAGTCAAGAGTCGAGATCTAACAATTTTGTAATTACGGTGGAGGCAAATAATAAAATTTTGGAATCCACACAAAGGCCACAATCAACCGACGCATTGGTGGGTTTTCCGAGTTTTGATCCGGATCACTCCCGCGTTGATATTCAGAAGTGGTGCACGGATATTGATGCAAGGGTACAACGAGACGGTTTGCAGAATTTTGACATTTTGCCTAGAATACAAGCTTCTCTGCTTGGAAGAGCAAAATTATGGTTCAATAAGTACGGATATCAACTTTATAGCTGGCTGGATTTACGTGCTTCTTTGATACATGCTTTTTCTAATGGGGCAGACATTATTACACAACTCAGGAAGGTTGCCAACTCAGAAAGCAATGAATATGCTTCCTATACGGAGTTCGTAATGGAAAAGGTTTGTCAAATTAATCAATTACCTTTTGAAATTCCAGAAAAAAAAATGGTTAAAATTGTCATCGGTTGCATTAGTGAGGTTAGTTTGAGAAATTCTCTTACATTTGTTATGCCATCAACTGTGCAAAGTTTGATCAATCATTTGTCTTCGATACGTGAAAAACCTTTGAGAAAAGTAGAAAATATAACACGCCGTTTGCAAGAGGATAAATCAGTATCCAATATTGAGAAAAAGGACAAGTTACCTAATCCATTGAAACGTAGGCGCGTAGAAGATGAGAAACGTTGCTATGAATGTGGCAAAAAGGGTCATATTAGAGCTCATTGTACGGAAAAACAAAAGACAAACGAATTGGTTGTACAGAAAATATCAAACAAACCCATGGAAACCAAATCTAAGTGTTCTTTTTGCGAAAAATCTGGACACGAAGAACAAACCTGCTGGGCTAAACAACGAGCTGACCGAAAACAAATAAATCTATGCAAGACTTCGTTGGTATCAGATAATTACACTCCAGTGATTATTAAGGGAAAACTATATCGTTGTCTTCTTGACACTGGATCTGATTGTTCGTTGATAAGATCTGACATTGCTGACAAAATATCTGCGAAAAGAACTACAAATTTACTGTCTGTGAAAGGTATTGGGAGAGAACCTATTTTACTATCTGAGAGGCTTGAAACATTTGTAGAATTTGAAGACCTTACTGTTGAGGTTAGCCTTTATTTGATTGATAAAAAACATTTACAAAATGAAATTATTATTGGTAGAGACATTTTGAAAGATCCTACCCTTACAATTACGGTTACTGCCAATGGATCGTACTTACATCATAGTAATTCAGTTTTTTGTCTCAAAAATATTGTTACCACAACTGATAGTATGTCAAAGCCTCATACAAAGGACTTGGGTGCTGTTTTAGATAAGTACTCCAATCACTTTATAACGGGTTTTCCTACGGCAAGGGTAACTACAGGATCCCTAAGTATACGTTTAACGAAAGATGCCAATATTTTCTTTAGGCCATATAGGATGGCACACAGTGAGCGATATATAACAAAAGAAATTGTTGCAGATTTGATAAATAATGGTATAATAAGAGAGAGCCAATCACCGTTTGCGAGCCCAATGATTCTTGTCAAAAAGAAAAATGGACAGAATCGCCTTTGTGTCGATTTTAGAGCCCTTAATAAAATAACTGTAAAGGACCGCTATCCTTTGCCGAGGATAGAAGATCAACTAGATGAATTGTCTGGAAATAAATATTTTACATCATTGGACATGGCATCTGGTTTTCATCAAATTCCAATTGCTGAGGATTCTATAGAAAAAACTGCTTTTGTCACACCCGATGGACATTATGAATATTTGTGTATGCCATTTGGTCTCGTTAATGCACCTGCTGTTTTCCAGAGGGCTATAAACGTGGCTTTGGGTGAGTTACGCGGCAAAGTGGCTTTGGTATACATGGATGATGTGTTAATAGCTTCCAAAACCATTGATGAAGGTCTTGAAAAGCTTGATATTGTACTCAAAGCATTAGTTGGAAGTGGGTTTTCTTTAAACTTGGATAAATGTAAATTTCTTCAAACTAATATTGAATATTTAGGACGAGAAGTATCTGAAGATGGTATACGACCAAGCAAAACCAAAATTGATGCGTTAGTGAGTTCCCCCACACCAAGTAATGTTAAGCAAGTACGTCAATTTATGGGGCTAGCGAATTATTTTCGGAAATTCGTACCAGAATTTGCTGCAAAAACTGCTTGTATCACGGCATTGACTAAAATTAATACGGAATTTGTATGGAGTAATGAATGTCAAGCAGCAAAAGATTACATAGTAGAACAACTCACAACTCGACCATTATTAGTATTGTTTAATCCTGATCTTCCAACAGAGCTGCATACGGATGCAAGTGCTATTGGATATGGAGCTATCTTATTTCAGCGAATTAATGGAAGATTGCATGTAGTTGCTTATTATAGTCAGGCAACTAAGTCGTATGAAGCAAACTATCATAGTTATGAGTTGGAGACACTTGCGGTGGTAAATGCGATGAAACATTTTAGACATTACCTAATCGGTATTAAGTTCTTGTTAGTTACTGACTGTAACGCTTTAAAGGCAACAAAAGAAAAAAAGAATTTACTTCCTCGCGTTGCTCGTTGGTGGATTTTTCTTCAAGATTTTGAGTTTGAGATTGTATACCGAAAAGGGAAGACTTTATCACATGCAGATTACCTTAGCCGAAATGTGCCAATAAAATCTTGTTATCAAATTGAGAGTTTGTCCGAAACATGGTTACATATTGAGCAGCAAAATGATCCAGACACATTAGAAATCATAGAGAGAATTAAAAGTGGCGATACCATCACATCAACACAGTTCAAACTCAAAAACGGATTGTTATACAAGAAACTGGAAAATACTAACAAACTTTATGTACCCCAACAATGTAGATTGTCATTAATGAGACGTTTCCATGAAGAAAACTGTCATGTCGGATGGGAAAAGACTCTTATGAAGATACGAGAGCATTTTTGGATGCCCCATATGACTAAAAATGTCAGAAAGTTTGTGAATTCTTGTTTAATTTGTCTGGTGGCTAAAAGACCATCTGGAAAGAAACAGTGTGAACTTCATCCAATAGAAAAGAAGCCAATTCCATTCGATGTGGTTCATGCTGACTTTATGGGACCATTTGACGAAAAAGACCATCGTTATATTTTCATTTTGATTGATGCTTTTACAAAATTTGCAGTTTTATTTCCTTGTAAAACCCTTACAGCTGCGGAAACTGTTCATATGTTTTATAACTATGTAATGCTATTTGGAGCTCCAGCCAAACTTGTAAGTGACAGAGGCACTAATTTTACTAGTGCTGAGTTTAAAAACTTTTGCATGTCGATGGGGATAACACATCATTTAATTGCTCCTGGTGCTAGTAGAGCTAATGGACAAGTGGAACGTTATGTGGACACTGTTGCTAACTTATTAAGAACTAATTTAGATAACTGTGGTGAATGGACTGGTTATATCAGTCGTGTACAACTAGCTCTTAATACAACGGTTAATAAAACAACTGGATTTTCTCCGTTGAAGGTATTAACAGGTATATCGGGACGGACTCCAGATATTGGTGCATTAATAGCAGAGCTCGAAATTGAGCCACAATTTGATAACGTAGAAGAAATACGAAAGCTTGCCAGCGAACGAGCAGAATTAAATGCAACTAGAATGAAAATCAGATTTGATCAAAATAAATGCAAACCAACTCAATTAAAAATCGGACAAAAGGTTGTCTATTGTAGTAATCAAAGGCGTAAATCGAAGTTACAGCCGTATTATCGTGGTCCTTATGAAATAGTTGGTGTTCTTCCCAATGATCGATATAAGTTGAAGAAAGAAAACTGCAAAACTTTTATTGTTGCAGCAAGGGAGGTCATTCGTCCTTTAAATGACATTGAAGACGAGAAGGATATTAGTAACTAATATCAGGTAAAAAAAAAAAGAATCGAATTCATGAACAAGCTTAAGATTGCCTCTGAGTCATAACTTTTAGTTTAGGTGTTGAAGTTTTGAACAAGCTTAAGATTGCCTCTGAGTCATAACTTCCAATAAAGTGTTGATTGCAAACAAGCTTAAGATTGCCTCTGAGTTGCGATTCAAAGAGTAACATCTGAAATAATGATTCTGTTTACAGCTCTGAATATCTGGTGGTTAATTATACAATGGGACAGATAACTGTTGTGAAATTTGAAATAATGAATTCGTGGTTTCTGTAAACAGTTTGTTTTTTTTTTGTGATTTTATATTGTTCATTCTGTAATAAACAAATGATTGTTTAGAAAACAAGAAGTTTGAATTCATCGAGAGCGATGATTTTACAGGATGGCCGTGTTAGAGCAAAAGAAATAAATACCTGCTTAATTCATATTGAAGTACTTTTCAATTAATGTCAAAAAGAAATTGACGTCAGATCTGTACACCTGGAAGGTATAAAAAGGAAAAGTTAAACTGAAAAGTTTATCATTTTATAAAAATTTTGATGGTGTATAGAATTGAAAAATAATAGAAAAGATTTTTCTATCAAATTAAAAAAGAAAAACAATAGAATAAAAAAAAGAAGAAAAGATTTTCTATCATATATATATATATAATGCTTTGAGATAGTTTCGAAAAAAAAAATTTTTTCGATGCACATTTGGATCGCAAAATAAATTTTGCGATCTCACACATTGGGGTCACAAAAATGCATTTTTTCGCTATATCTTTGCCATTAACAGTTGGATTTTAAATTGTTATATATCGATGTTTTTGTTTAAAGGAGGCCAATGTTTTGTGTAAATAATCATTGACCTCAAGTACACTTTTCTAGTACTTACCCGCGATATCTCAACTCATACAATAAGAATTAAAAAAAATAATGTAAAATTAAAAAATTTAAGTAATCGTGTCTTGAAACTATCCAAGTTTGCTATATTTTTGACGAATTTAGATCAAATGTGACCCATGAGTTGCTCCTCGGTGACAGCCATGGCAGATTCATGTACTACATGAATAAAACGCTCGTTGTTTTGGGAATGGCATAGATAAGCTGTAAAAATAATTAAAATTAGCAAATAAAACTATAATTTTTTTTAACCTGGTATTTCGAATATTTCATTAGAAAACTGTAATACTTCTAGCTGTTCTTGCATATAGAACTGCAAGCTGTCATGCTTGCAATTTTTTTTTCCAATTAATCATATCGAAATATGAAATTGTGGGCCCAACATTTGACGTTGCTTCATTTCTGGCTGATACAATCTCTGTATGGCCATCTGAATATATTAGCGGATCTTGGTCTGTTATCATAGACAACAAAATATTCTCCGAGTGGAAAAAGTTAGTTCTATTGGCAGACGAACGACGTCCGAAGATATAACGAAAAATGTATTTCGGTGATACCAATGTGCGGAAAAACAAAAATTGCTTGTTTTTATACCCACCATCAAAAATAATGGGGGGTATACTGAGATTGTCATTCCGTTTGTAATTTCCTTAATCAACAACAATCAAAAACGATATATATTCTGAATCCTTATGAAATTTTAAGACGATTGAGCGATGTCCGTCTGTCTGTCTGTCCCGTCTGTCTGTCTGTTGAAATCACGATAACGCCTAAATGAAAGGAGCTAGCTCACTGAAACTTAGTAGAAACATTCTTAATCTATGAGAAAATTTTGGTATTGAAATTTGGCAAAATCGGTTAACATTTGACCATAGCTCCCGTATAACCTCGTCTAGACTAATCGCTTATTTGCTAATAAATGACAAATTATAACAGCTATGATGACAAAATTTGGTATCTAGAAGTTCTATATAAGCACTAGGCAGCATATAAAATTTCATCGAAATCGGTCCACATTTAACCATAGCTCCCTTATAAAAAACTTACGGAAACACAAAAATACAAAAAGAAAAGGGGGTTTATGTCCGCGCGATAGCGTCTTAAGTAAAAGGGCTAAAGCAAAAAATTTTATGTGAATGCCAGCCAGTGTGCAAAATTTTGTTACAATCGGTCACAATTTGAGCATAGCTCCCATATAAAAAACTTACAGAAACACAAAAACACAAAAAGAAAAGGAAATTTATGTCCGTCTGTCCGTTAGATAAAAGCGCTACAGCTTCTTAACTACGAGAGACAAAATTTTACGAAAGTATTTTGGATATGTAACAAAAGTTATGTACTGAAAATGGGGGAAATCGGTTCACATTTAGTTAGAGCTCCCATATAGCCCGGCCCCGGGAAACACATGAATGCTGAAAAATTGAGTACAATTCGCTATGACGACTAAATTTAGAATAAACTATTGGTCAGTATATCAAATTTTATAGGAATCGGTTTGACTATAGCTTTCATATAAAAAACACTCCCGGAAACCAAAAAATATTTAGCAAGGACCAGTTAAAAGCTTTTAAATTAGAAACTGTGACAGCTATTACCACTAATTTACCACTAAATGCAAAAATAAGCTTTATATAAATATCAGCCAGTGTGTGAAATTTTGTTACAATCGGTCAACATTTGGCTATAATTCATATATATATCTGTGGCAATATGGAAGAGTAGCTTAAGTCGACATAAGAGAGAATTGAGTTAAGGCGTTTATTGCATTACAGAAGCCAAGGCGCTTAAATGAGCTTAGTCCGTATTAAAAAATTCGAGTTTTTTGTCAATTTTATGTACGTTTACTTTTTAGCTTAAGTGTTTTGAATCAATAATGAATTGATCAAAACAACTTATGTACACATATTTTTTTGTACATATTCATATTTTTCTTTCGTCATATAAACAATTTTGCTTAAGTTCATTTAAGCTGTATAAATGTTGACCTTAAAAAATAAAATCATTATTTTCAAGCAACTTATATTTACATAAAACTACACAATATATACTTTTGATTTAAAGAGAACCGCTTGAAATTACTTAAGGTCCAGTTCAAGGCAAATTTCAGTTTCGAAAAAGAGCTTAAGTAGAAAAAACGCGAAATCTTTTGAATTTAACAATATATTTTTTAAATATTCATCCTTCTTTACTAATAAACATGTTACCAATATATTAATTCATAAATTATTCAGAGAAATCAAGCAGAAGAAAAATTACACAAAATTGATAATATCTCAAAACTTAAATTTTCGACTTAAGCTATTCTTCCATATTGCCACAGATATATATTACATCCACTTTTTTATATCTACAATCAAAAAGATGATTGCAGCAGCATATTAAGATTATGTATATGGTAGATGCATTAGGAACTCCAAGCAAAATATATGGACCTGTCGTATTTCTATCAACTTATATTAATTTTCTGATATTAGGGTGGTACATTAGGGTGTTAGAAATTGAAGTCTGATGAATAAATACAACGACTGGATATCTGAGACCAATGAGTATTAAAGCAAAATATTGGACTGCTCGAGACAAACATCGATATGTTACGCTTTAAGATCAGCCTGTAAATGCCGAAGATATAACGAAAAATGTATTTTGGCAACCCTAGTGTGCGGCGAAAAAAAAATCGAAACTGTTTTACAACAATACTTTATATTCAGTGATGTGCGGCGAACTTTTTTTCTTCCACATAAGACGAGACACTTTACTATACATTTTAAAACTTGCATTTTTTAGTGTCATCATTAAAAACTGAATATCTTCTAAATTATTATCATTTTTATACCCTTCACCACAATAGGTAGAAAGGGTATTATTATAAGTTTGTGCTGATGTATGTAACGCATAGAAATAATTGTTCTAGTCCCACCTTTTAGTATACCAATAGGTTTAGAATCACTTTCTGAGTCAATTTAGCGATGTCAGCCGTCCGTCCATCCGTCTGGCTGGCGGGACCCCCATATAAACCATGTAATCAAAGTACAGGATATAAACCATGTAATCAAAGTACAGGTCGCAATTCTAAAGATAATTTAATGAAATTTGGCGCAGATAATTTGTTTGATAGTGGAACTATTGAAATTCGCCCATATCGATCCATTATTTATTGCACCTCCCATAGATCCTACTTGCCGGAATTGATATTTTGACCACAAATATCAATATTTTTTCTTGAAATTTAAAACCAATACTGCTTGTGTAAACCAAAATCACTGTACTAAATTCCATTGAAATCGGTCCACATTTGATCCTAGCTTTCATATATATAAGTCCAAACGACGGAAACAGCTTAAATATATTAGTTTTGTGAAAATGTTTGTATGATGGCAATCTTAAGCAAATATTTGTCATTATACAGGAAAAAGAACACCTTTGACCTTAGTGGTGAAGGGTATAGTATGGTCTGGCTTGACCGACTGCAGCACTTTCTTACTTTGCTTATATATGGGCAAATCCGAAAAACCTTAAGCCAAGGACAAAATTTTAAAACTGTCAAAATCGCGTATTTGCGTTTATGGAAAAATTTACCATATATTTATCCTTTAGAATATATTTAGTATACCAATATGTAGTATTCCAATATGTAGGTTTAGAATCGCTTTCTGCGTCTATTTAGCGATGTCGGTCCGTCCGTTCGTCTAGCAGACTGGACCCCCCTGTGAACCATGTAATCAAAGTACAGGTCGCAATTATAAAGATCATTTAATGAAATTTGGCGCAGTTAATTTATTTGATAGTGAAACCATTGCTATTGAAGTTCGTCAAAATCGGTCCATTATTTATGGTACCTGCCATAGGTCCCACTTCCCGGAAATGAAGATGAGAGTCCATGTTGACGTAATCCAATTGGTCAAAATTGTTAAGGAAAACCTGGAAAACGCTTAAGCTAAACATATTTTTTTCCTATCAAAAAATTTAATTTAGATCATCTATTGAAAGAATTCAAAAGTCTTGGGAGGAATATCACTAAAAGATTCTCCAATCAAAGGTTTTTAGGGAATAAATGTAGGGTAGGTTAAAGTGGACATTTCTAGTGAGGTATAAGATGAACAAACCCAGAAAATTGAAGCGTTACAGAGGGAGAAGTTTACAGCTAAGCAATTAAATGATATGCTGGAGTTGTAATCCTCCTAGACATTCATTCATTGAATGCCCGGAAACAATTTTGCTACAAATATGGGCCGAGCATGATTTAGAATTCCATGCGGTTATTCTACGATTTCGTAGGCCAAGCTTGGATAGATTTTCTTCTACTTGGTCTTCCCATTGAAGTTTCTGATGCTACGAGTTCCTCGGTATAATTTTCCAACACTTTTCTTGCTGTAGTTTTTTTTATCCATTCGCATAACATGGCCTAGCCGATGCAAACCCCGCGTTTTTCTATGTCAATGTCAGAGAATAAAATCGGTGTAGAAATTCGTTGTTGATGCTAATTGGACCATAAATAGAAATATATTAACGTTGTCATATCGAACAGGGGTTATTTTACTTTTAAAAGTCGATTCCAACCATCCTTATGTACAACTGAAAGGCTTCTTAAAAGCGGAGAAAGAAAATGCTACCATCCACGTATCAAATCAACTGTTATTTAATTTTTGAGTGTATATTCAAAAAACTTGGCTAAAAATGTATACAACCAAAAACCCACTCCTTACCTACAAAAAACTGTTGTCATATCAAGGCTGGTAGTCGTTCGGTCTATATGTCCGCACCTGCTTTTTTATGTAAATACTTTAAGTGTAAGTAGAATTGTCATATTCGATGCGTAAGCAAATACTTTACATATATTTTGTTTACATATACATTCATACATTTATAGACAGCCAAGTATAGTCCTTTCAAAACAACTTAAAATTAACGTTTAACCAACAAAATAGGTCTATGTCTGATGTTGATTGTATGCCATTGTTCCAGAGTTTAAATGAAGTTAGATTTGGAATATAAAAGAAGTGAAAACTTTAGTTAAATGGCAATTTTGTATGTTTATAGGAAGAGAAGGATGCCTAAAGTTATCTTCAGTCCTAATATTTTTTGCAACTGATATCTCAAATTTTCTAATACAAAAATGTATATATTGTGCTATACCTTAAACGCATTGCTTCTATAAAAGTCAGATGCAAAGTCATATGTCAAAATTTCAATTAAAGTGTTTTAAGCAGCTATGAAAGTAAGCGGACAGGTGTTTGGTACTTTTTTGAAACTGTGTCCGATAGGGGTTAAAAAAGGGTGAAAATAGTTTTTTTGGTACTTTTTTTAACCCTCTCTTACATTTTAAACTAAAGAATACAGAAAGAAACTTTGTACTGCAATCAATAGATGTGAAAGAAACTTTAAACACGTATTTGGTGCTTTTTTGATTTTAGGGCCAAAATGGGTAAAAAGGGATAAAATGATAACTAAACATCTCAAAAAGTAATAAGAATATGAACATTATATTAACTGCGTTTTAATAAAATTAACCGAATTCAATTGGTACCAAAGAAGTACCAAATATGCATATGGAACTTTTTGAAATTAGGGGATAATAAGGATAAAAAATTAGTAATGTTATACCTTTTAAACAAATGAATGTTTGTATGTATGTTCTTTATAGAATTGTAAGCTGTGAATTTGATCATGTTATGCTCTTTAGCGAAGATGTTGGGGATAAGCCGGCGAAGGTTCTTAAGTTGATAAGACTAATTTCCGGCAGATGGCGCCGCTGAAAATTACTAAAAATTAATTAAATTGTAAACTGTACATTTGATCATGCTATGATCTTTAGCAAAGTTTTAACGCATGAGCCGGCGAAGGCTTTTTAGTTGGTTTAAATAATTGCGACAGGTGGCGCTACGGAAACTTACTCAAAGTCAATTTAATCGTAAGCTGTACATTTAGTCATGCTACAATCTTTAGCAAAGTTGTTGCACATGAGCCGACGAAGGTTTCTTAGTTGGTATGAACAAAATTCGACAGGTGGCGCCACTGAAATTTACTCGAAGTCAATTTAATCATAATCTATGCATTTAATCATGCTATAATCTTCAGCAAAGTTGTTGCGGATAAGCCGACGAATGTTTATGAATTGGAATGAGCAAAGTCCGACAGGTGGCGCCATAGAAAATTACTCAAAGTGAATTTAATCGTAAACTGTTAATTTGATCATGTTATAATCATAAGCAAAGTTATTATGCATAAGCAGACGAAGGTTTCTTAGTTGGTATGAAAAACTTCAGGTGGCGCCACTGAAAACTACTCAAAATGAATTAAATCGTCAACTGTACATTTGATCAGAATGAATTAAATCGTCAACTGTACATTTGATGAGACTATAATCTTTAGCAAAGTTGTTGCGTATGAGTCGACGGAGGTTTCTGTTGGTATGACCAATTTCCAAAATTATTAAAATTAGTTAAACTGTAAACTTTGCAAACTATGTGTTGGTCGGACAAATTATATAAAATAATTCAAAATTAACTGAATATTTGTACAATGTCTTTCCTCTAAACTAATTTTAGTACTTTATAAAATAATATATATATATATAAAAACTTTAAAATTTGCCTCAAAATGCTTATCATAAAGCTTCGAGCAAGGCTCGGTCAACCAGGTACTATAAATTACATTGCAGGCGAAATAAAAAATTTAAGGGTCTACTCGTACATCTGCGTTTTGAAAGTTTAGATCTGCAATGTATGAACCTTTTTGATTATGTGAGTATTGTTTTTTCAGCGAATTTGTTTAAGATACCTCAATCGGCGTTAAGCGTGTTGTAGCGCTGTCGATGCAAAAGATCTAAAATTGGCTTTAGAACAAAATACTTAAGCAATGAGGCTATAATTTAATAGATAGTATGCATTATTTTTAAAAATGACCCATAGATCTGTCTGCTTGAATACTTCCCCGCCATGAAACTTTCACTTTTCAAAAATTCCACAATTCCCCTTTTCACAATTTGTGCCACAAGTTTCTTTCTGTATATATCTACCTTCATTTTCCGTCTGCTTATTTGTCACATTCACAAAATTATGTTGTAGCCTCCATGTTTCATTTTGCAAATCCTTCTCTAACGTTAAAGTGGCTATTGCTGGTCTAAATGACCATTGAAGGAATTGCTTAAATGTTTTCATTCGTCCTTGTTTATGAATTAAACTCCATACATCGCCTTTATCGCAACTCATTTGCAAACATTCATGATTTATCTTGACAACGGAAAGATGGAGTAGAAAGTGCTCAGAATAAAATGAAAGTGAAAAATTATTGCTGATTTTTTTTTTGTCGGTTACGAGGCAAACAATATTTTAGTAGTCAACTGTACTTTTTACATAATGAACAATTTTCATTAGAAATGGAATATTTTGAAATTGTTTATATGTTTAAAATTTTAATAACATCAAATTTTTAATATAAAACCGTTAAGCTTTAATTTCTTTATTCAAAAATTTTCTAAATTTTCTTTCCTCTGGCATCTCTTGTTTTCACTTCAATTTTCTAATTAGTATAAATATTTTCTTTATTTAATGAGTTTTTATAATTTCAACCCTTTTTCGTGTCTCTATATGTGACACAAAGCTTTTGTAATAAAAGCTTTAATTTTCAAAAAGGACTTGCTGGTAAAGTTTCTAATAAGTTTCTCTTGTTGTTATTCGTATTAGAAAAATGAAGTTGTGTATGTGTGTTTTAGTTTTTCTATTAGACAATAGATGGCATTTAATGGATTTGGCAAGAAATTTATACCCTTCACCACCATAGGTGGAAAGGGTATTATAAGTTTGTGCATAGAAATATCTGCCACCTTTCAGTATACCAATAGGCTTAGAATCACTTTCTGAGTCGATTTAGCGATGTCCGTCCGTCCGTCCGTCTGGCTGGCTGGACCCCCATGTAAACCTTGTAATCAAACTACAGGTCGCACTTCTAAAGATAATTTGATGAAATTTGGCACAGATCATTTTTTTGATAATGGGACCATGACTATTGAAATTGGTCAAAATCGCTCCATTATTTATGGTACCTCCCATAGGTCCCACTTCCCCGAATTGACATATTGGCCACAAATATCAATATTTTTTTTATGAAATTTAAAACAAATACTGCTTATGTAAACTAAAATCACTGTAGCAAATTTCGTTACATACTAACTCTTATACAAACTCTTATGTCAAAACTCACTAAATGAGACAAAAAAATCACTAAAACGCTCGTAAATCTAAAGATAATGAAAATGTTGAGTTTATTTTTTGCATACATAATTTCTGTAACAACTGTAATCAATTTGCAAAATTTCGAGATAATCGGTCCACATTTGACCCTAGCTCTCATATAAGTCCAATTGACGGAAACAGGTTAAATATATAAGTTTTAAGAAAATGTTTTTATGATGGCAGAATTTAGCAAATATTTGTCTTTATACAGGAAAAATAATACCTTTGACCTTAGTGGTGAAGGGTATCGTATGGTCGGGCTTGACCGACAAAAGCGCTTTCTTACTTTTTTTTGTATTTTTTAGTTTCTAAGGTAATAAGAGTTTCCTCGTAGTAGAAAAATGTGGTGGATTTTCAACTCCATCCATGAAATTGTATTGAGTTTATTACTACAACTCCTTTTACATCCAAGGGAGTAGCTGAGATAAAATTTCAAATGATTGCGATAAAATTTGTAACACTGCACAGTGGGATGGTTTAAAAATAGAATGGAAATAATTCTGGAACTTCTAAACCGTTTGATGGATTTAAAAAAATTTTAGTTGAATATAGCAGAAATGTTGGGGAGCTTAAGTTTTGAACCTGGTAAAGCCTAGATTGTACTGGGGCGGCATAATCGGTCCCCAATTTAGGGCACCTCGAACTAATAAATCAATTAAAACGATATGTAATTGTTATTTCCAAACCGATTTGAAAAATCATACTATATAACAAATATACAAAAAACATTGCTACATGCCTATGTTATCTCTTACGGTTTAAAAGATATTCGACTTCAAAAAATAAAATTTTCAATTTTTATCCCATACTGTACCGAATTTTTACTAATATCTGGGTTTTCGATATCGATCGAAAACTCAGACTTTTAAGCGAATATTGTGAAGTATACTTTAGGGATGTTCAAAGTTACTTTGATGCAAAAAGTTTATTGGAATTTGGTATCCATTTTTGATTCCTTTTTAAATATATATAGTTCAATTAAAACTCTTTTACTATCTTTTGGCAAATAACTTCTGAAAAATATAGTAAACTGTACATCATTTAAATAATTTTGATTATCCTTAAAGTATGCAAATGTTTGGAAAATAGCTAAGATTTCGATTGATATCGAATGCCATAATTTGGTCCCTGATATCTAATTTAACAACGTCAATCAGTACATCCGTCTGGGCGTCTGGGTGGACCCCTATGTAAACCCTGTAATAAAAGTACAGGTCGCAATTTTAAAGATAATTTACAAAAATTTGACACAGATAATTTTTTCGATAGTGGAATCATGGGTTTTGAAAATCGTCAATTCGGTACATTATTTATAGTAGCTCCCATAAGTCCCACTCCCCGGAATAGATATTTTGGCCGCAAATATCAATACTCATATATGAACATAGCTCCCAAAGAAACTCATCTATCAAAACGCTCCAATGAGACAAAGATCACTAAAACGCTCGTAAATCTGAAGATAATGACAATTTTAAAAACTGTAATCAATTTGCTAAATTTCATGTTAATCGGTTCACATTTGACCCTAGCTCTCATATAAGTACAAATTACGGAAAATACTGAAATATATGAGTATTGAGAAAATGTGCGTATGATGACAAAATTAGCAAATATTTGAGTTTATACTCAAAAAAGAACTGACCTTTGACCTTAGTCGTAAAGGGTGACCGACTATGGCATATCTTAATTCAATTCTTAATATTTTGTTTTGGAATTTTTTGAAACTTTATTTTATTATTTGTTAAAAAATATTTTTAAAGTCTTATATTGAAAATTTCTTATGGTACGAAAAAATCAAAAAGTCGACTTTAAAATAAAGTCGATTTTACATAAAATCGACTTTAAAATTTGTGGTTAGGCTGATTGTTTTCCAGTTGCCTTTCTATGATGCTGAGCTTGGAATTCAGCTTCTTGTCTTGGAATACTTCCAGGCACCTACTTTTCATAGTCCATGGACCGAATTTCAGTGGCACCCAAGAAGACCAAATTCGCTGGTTCGACGGAACTGATTCAGACACAACATTTTACACACTGGCTGGTATTATATAAATTTAGTGGCCATAGCTGTCATAGTTTCTAATTAAATAGCTTTTAATTGGCCTTTGCTAAATTTTTTTGGTTTCCGGGAGTGTTTTTTATATGAAAGCTATAGTCAAATATGGACCGATTCCAGAAAATTTGATTAACTGACCAATAGTTGCATAAAACTTCTCTATTCTAAATTTAGTCGTCATAGCTTTTACAATTGTATTCAATTTATCAGCTTTCGTGTGTTTCCCGGGGCGGGGTTATATGGGAGCTCTAACTAAATGTGAACCGATTTCGCCCCTTTTCAGTACACAACTTCTGTTACATATCAAAAATACTTTTGTAAAATTTTGTCTCTCTAGCTCTTGTAGTTATCGCACTTTCTGGCATTCACATAAGACTTCCGTTTGTAAAATTTTGTTGCTGTAGCCCTTTTCGTTAAGGCGCTATCGCGCTGTTTTCTGACGGACAGACGGACACTAACCCCTTTTTCTTTTTGTATTTTTGTGTTTCCGTAAGTTTTTTATACGGAAGCTATGGTCAAATGGTAAACGATTGCGACAAAATTTTGCACACTTTCTGGCATTCACATAAGACTTCCTTGTGTTAAATTTAGTGGCCAAAGCTATTACAGTTTGTGATTTATTAGCATTTAAGTGTATTTCAGGTGGAATTTAGTCTGTTTCCGTACTTTTTTTGTATAGGAGCTATGGTTAAATGTGAAGCGATTTCGATGAAATTGGTGCCTAGTGCTTATATAAAACTTCTAGATAAAAAATTTCCTATTTTTATAGGAAATTTTTCAAAAATTTCCTATTTTGATAGGGAATTTTTCAAAAATTTCTTATTTTTATATAGGAAAGTTTTCAAAAATTTCCTATTTTTATTGGAAATTTTTCAAAAATTTCCTATTTTTAGAGGAAATTTTTCAAAAATTTCCTATTTTTATAGGAAATTTTTCAAAAATTTCCTATTTTTATAGGAAATTTTTCAAAAATTTCCTATTTTTATAGAAAATTTTTCAAAAATTTCCTATTTTTATAGGAAATTTTTCAAAAATTTCCTATTTTTATAGGAAATTTTTCAAAATTTTCCTATTTTTATAGGAAATTTTTCAAAAATTTCCTATTTTTATAGGAAATTTTTCAAAAATTTCCTATTTTTATAGGAAATTTTTCAAAAATTTCCTATTTTTATAGGAAATTTTTCAAAAATTTTCTATTTTTATAGGAAATTTTTCAAAAATTTCCTATTTTTATAGGAAATTTTTCAAAAGTTTTCTATCTTTATAGGAAATTTTTCAAAAATTTTCTATCTTTATAGGAAATTTTTCAAAAATTTCCTATTTTTGTAGGAAATTTTTCAAAAATTTCCTATTTTTGTAGGAAATTTTTCAAAAATTTCCTATTTTTATAGGAAATTTTTCAAAAATTTCCTATTTTTATAGGAAATTTTTTGTAAATTTCCTATTTTTATAGGAAATTTTTCAAAAAATTTCCTATTTTTATAGGAAATATTTCAAAAATTTCCTATTTTTATAGGAAATTTTTCGTAAATTTCCTATTTTAATAGCAAATAAGCGATTAGCCTAGAAGAGCTATAGTCAAATGTGAACCGATTTTGGCCGATTTCAATACCAAAATTTTCCAAGAAGTGAAAAATATTTGTGCCAAACTTTAGTGACCTATATCGTTTCGTCGAACCGCGGTGGTATAGCAGGTTAGTCATCCGCCTAGCATACCATAGGCCCAAGTTCGATCCCTGGCCAGACTGACTTGAAAAAATAAATTTTCAAAAAATCGGCGGTTCACCTCATAACTCAGCTAGCCACTGGTTATTGAGTATTAGGCTTTGTAAAACTTCTCTAACTAATGCATTTGCCGTTCGGAGCCGGCGTTAAAACGTAGGACCCTTTCAGTGGGTCTAAAAATAGAATCGAATGCAACTCATTGTCTGAGAGAAGTACCCCTTGTCCCAATTGGAATGCTGTCGGGGAATTATATATATATATATATATATATATATATATATATATATATATATATATCTATATATATATATATATATATATATATATATATATATATATATATATATATATATATAGATATATATATATATATATATATATATATATCCTTTTGTTAAGGTTTTATCGTGCCGACAATAGACAGACGGACATCGCTCAATCGTCTTAGAATTTTGTAAGGATTCAGAATATACTTAAATTTTGGTTTTTGAGCCATTATTAGGGAATACCCCCCATTCTTTTTGATGGTGGTTATAAAAAATTTACATCATCACTTGTTGGGTCATATTGACCCAAAGGAAGTAAGAAAAAATTAAAATTTTATTATTTTCGTTTAAAAGCATAATTTTTGTCCCTGTAATGGATAAATTGAGGTTTCACTTCCATATTATATAACAAGTAAGAAAGTGCTATAGTCGGTCCAGCCCGACCATACGATACCCTTCACCACTAAGGTCAAAGGTGTTATTTTTCCTGTATAAAGGCAAATATTTGCTAAATTTTGCCATCATACAAACATTTTCTCAAAACTTATATATTTTAGCTGCTTCCGACATTTGGACTTATATGAAAGCTAGGGTCAAATGTGGAACGATTATCTCGAAATTTGGCAAATTGATTACAGTTGTTACAAAAATTATGTATGCAAAAAATTAACTTAAAATTCCCATTATCTTCAGATTTAAGAGCGTTTTAGTGATTTTTGACTCATTTAGTGCGTTTTTAAAGAAAAGTTTGTATGGGAGCTATGGTCAAATGTGGATTGATTTTAACGAAATTTGGTACAGTGATTTTAGTTTACATAAGCAGTATTGAATTTAAATTTCATGAAAAAATGTTGATATTTGTGGTTAATATATCAATTCCGGAAAGTGGGACTTATGGGAGGTACCATAAATAATGGACCGATTTTGACGAATTTCAATAGCCATGGTCCCATTATCCAAGAAATTATCTGTGTCAAATTTTATCAAGTTATCTTTAGAATTGCGACCTGTAGTTTGATTACAAAGTTTACATGGGGGTCCAGCCAGCCGGCCAGACGGACGGACGGACGGACATCGCTAAATCGACTCAGAAAGTGATTCTAAGCCTATTGTTATACTAAAAGGTGGGTCTAAGACAAATATTTCCATGCGTTACATACATCAGCACAAACTTATAATACTCTTTCCACCTATGGTGGTGAAGGGTATAATTAAAGGGAAAAATTATGCGTTTGAAAACCAAAATTGGATCACATTGACCCCAAGGAGTAGAAGGGTTAAATATATATAAGTTTGTATTTTGATAAAATTTAGCTAGAATATATGACTATATTATAAAGTGCCTTCAAAATCGATATCTTCAACTCCGATCAGCTTTTGGAATGCTTAAAACTTACTCCCTAATTCATAAACGGTTTATAAAGTTATCAAGGGCTGATTGTAGTAATTATGTTCTTAAAATTTGGTTTATAACCTCGTAGCTTTATTATTCGTTTATGAAGCTGAGGGTTAATACCAATACTTGGTCAAGCAAACCCAAAAAGGTTTTTATATAAACATATATTTCGACTTTTTTTCCAAATTTTATAATTGTTAGTATAAATTTTATTAAAATTCAAAAGTATTTACCATTTGTCTTATTTTTATTTCCAGTTAAAATTTCTTAGATTCATTAACTCAAAACATTTTCCATATTATTCTTCACTGTCCAACCACAAAAAATAAGCAAAATAAAAGCAATTTCAAGCTGAATTAATATTATTATTGTATTTCATTTATTATAATAATTATGTGTATTTTATTACATTTATTTTACAAAAATATTAAGACAAAAGCAGAACTAAAGTTACAAAGTTACAAGCAAAAAAAAAAAAAAATTAAGCTACTAAGCAAATACAAAAAGCATTTTAAATAATTATTATAAAACTAAGCATTTTTATAAACTATAAACACATTTGGCCAATTCACAAAAAATGTTGTATGTGTCGTATGTGGTAAAATTCTATATAATTGTAAAACTATATTTAAATGTCTTGAAAATGATTTCCATTAATTTCTAGGTTAATAAAAGTAAGTTAAGAGATGTGATGTAAAACTACTTAAACGACGGCTTGTGAATTGGTTAAATGGCATTTAAAGTTTATACTCGTAATAAAAGCGAATAAATTAAAACTATAATATTAATAAATAGTTATGGAATATTTAAATAAAGCCTCTAAATAGCATTTGTAAGGGTTAGTAGGACATCAAATACAACATTAGTTGCAAAATCACTGCGATTTATAAGACACGCACTTTTTGCGGAAACCATGTGGTTGCACAGGATTTGTAAGAACGATGCCTGTAAAGATCAAATAGAAAAAAAATATAAATGTTAATAAATATCAAATAAAAATGTGTAAACAATTGTTCATAATCTTATCTTATATTCTTAAACGAGCAATAATTGTATATATATATATGTATATATGTATATATATATATATATATATATATATATATATATATATATATATATATATATATATATATATAGAATGGTTATCTCGAAACCGGCTCTAACGATTTTGATAAAATTTGGACAGTGGGTACCTTTTTTGATGTTTAGGTCGAAGAAGAAGGGACTTTTTGAACCTTTGCCTCTAAGAGGGTAAAAACGGGTAAAAAGAGGAAAAAATAGAAAATGTTATATCTCCTAAGGTAATAGGTATAGAAACATAATTAAAATTACGTTTTAAACAGCTATGAAAATAAGCGGACAGGTGTTTGGTACTTTTTTGAAACTATGTCCGATAGGGGGTAAAAAAAGATGAAAATAGTTTTGTTGGTACTTTTTTAACCCACTCTAATTTTTTAAACCAAAGAATATAGATAGGAAATTTGTACTGCAGTCAATAGATGTGAAAGAAATATTGGTACTTTTTTGATTTTGGGGCCAAAATGGGTAAAAAAAGGAATAAAATGATAACTTAACATCTCAAAAGTAATATGAATAGGAATTATGTTAACTGTGTTTTAACAAAATGTACCGAATTCAATTGGTACCAAAGAAGTGCCAAATAAGCATATGGAACTTTTTGAAAGTTGTGGATAAAAAGGGGAAAAATGAGTAATGTTATAACTTTTAAACAAATGAATGTTTGTATGTATGTTCTTTATAGAATAGTAAACTGTGAATTTAATCATATTATGCTCTTTAGCGAAGATATTGCGGATAAGCCGGCGAAGGTTTTTAAGTTGGTAAGACTAATTTCCGTTGGGTGGGGCCACTGAAAATTACTAAAAATTAATTAAATCGTAAACTGTATATTTGATCATGCTATGATCTTTAGCAAAGTTGTAGCGCATGAGCCGGTAAAGGTTTTTTTTGTTGGTGTGAATAATTTCCAACAGGTGGCGCTACTGAAAATTACTTAAAGTCAATTTTATCGTAAGCTGTACATATCATGCTATAATCTTTAGCAAAGTTGTAGCACATGAGCCGACGAAGGTTTCTTAATTGGTATGAAGAAATTACGACAGGTGACGCCACTGAAATTTACTCAAAGTCAATTTAATCGTAAGTACATTTAATCATGCTATAATCTTTAGCAAAGTTGTTGCGGATAAGCCGACGAAGGTTTATTAATGGGAATGACCAAAGTCCAACAGGTGGCGCCACTGAAATTTACTCAAAATTAATTAAATCGTAAACTGTGCATTTTATCATGTTATAATCATTAGAAAAGTTGTTACGCATAAGCAGACGAAGGTTTCTTTGTTGATATGAACAACTTCAGATGGCGCCACTGAAAATTACTCAAAATGAAATAAATCGTAAACTGTGCATTTGATCAGGCTATAATATTTAGCAAAGTTGTTGCGCATGAGTCGACGGATGTTTCTGTTGGTATGACCAATTTCCAAAATTTTTCAAAATGAGTTAACTATGCAAACTATGTGTTGATCGGAAAAAATAAATAAAATAATTTGAAATTAACTGAATATTTTCACATAATGCTTATCATAAAGCTCCGAGCAAGGCTTGGTCAACCAGGTACTTTACTATTAAAATGACCACCTTAATATATAAATTTTCCTTAACATTTCAAACCCCCTAAGAAGTTTAGTCCTTCTGTATCCTTGTAATCATAGTTTTTATTCGTTACTTTTTTCAAAATCATTATCGTCGTTGTTGTGTTGTTCTCTCGCTTAAAATAACAAGTTTTCTTGTGCGTTTTTGTAGTTGTTTGGAAAAGTTTTAATAGAAAATGTTTAATAGTTTTTCTCAATTCAACTTTTCACTAGAATTTTTGTGTAGTTCTGAAGCTGAAACTTTTTCACTTGCTTCTGTGTTATCGCTCGTTCTCACATGCTCAAGTGCATTCAAACATTTGCACACAAATAAGCAAAAACACTGAGAGAAATTTAGATCATATTTGGGTTTGAAAAGCCGGCCAAATCAAAAGAATAGAATGTTTTCAGCAAATTTTGCTGTCAAATTGGTAACTTAATATACAAATTGGTAGTGAATATTTTAAAATTGAAAGTAATCAAATTCGGAATCAAAAATAAAAACCATTTTGTGGTCCGATAACTTTATTATTCTCGGGGTATTCTGTAATTATGCTACTATGACATTAAAGATATGGGTCCATGCATATAATAAATACATGTAAAAATGTTTACACATAAACAAATGTATATGTAAAGGCACAACGGAGAATTTCTAGTTTTGATAAGGGACCTCTAATGTTTTATTTCTAACAAATAGTTTATGGACTAAAAAACTACAGAAAAAAAAAACAGCCAGAAATGCAAATCATTGGCTAGAGGATAAATAAAAGTTTTAAATTTAAAATAAGTATTTAAAAAAAAGTAAAAAACATAACTATTTAGCAAAGAGGAGGTTATACAAGTGTTTATGCAAAAGTTTTATATCCAAAGGCTTGGATGTGTTTATAAGGGTATATCCTATATATATGTAAGTATTTTAGGTGTGTAAGTGTAAGAATTTTTAATTATGTATGTGTATTTTGAACATCAAGAGAGAACTGCAGCAGTTTTTCAACTTAAATAACTTCAGGATGCTAAAGAGGTATTCGGAAACCTTACATACACATACACTTTGGAATATAAAAGGGTCGACGATAGATAGAAAAGTTGACGATAGGACAAGTTTTCTATAGAAAAGTAGACGATAGGACAAGTTTTCTATAGAAAAGTTGACGATAGGACAAGTTTTCTATAGAAAAGTTGACGATAGGACAAGTTTTCTATAGAAAAGTTGACGATAGGACAAGTTTTCTATAGAAAAGTTGACGATAAGACAAGTTTTCTATAGAAAAGTTGACGATAGGACAAGTTTTCTATAGAAAAGTTGACGATAGGACAAGTTTTCTATAGAAAAGTTGACGATAGGACAAGTTTTCTATAGAAAAGTTGACGATAGGACAAGTTTTCTATAGAAAAGTTGACGATAGGACAAGTTTTCTATAGAAAAGTTGACGATAGGACAAGTTTTCTATAGAAAAGTTGACGATAGGACAAGTTTTCTATAGAAAAGTTGACGATAGGACAAGTTTTCTATAGAAAAGTTGACGATAGGACAAGTTTTCTATAGAAAAGTTGACGATAGGACAAGTTTTCTATAGAAAAGTTGACGATAGGACAAGTTTTCTATAGAAAAGTTGACGATAGGACAAGTTTTCTATAGAAAAGTTGACGATAGGACAAGTTTTCTATAGAAAAGTTGACGATAGGACAAGTTTTCTATAGAAAAGTTGACGATAGGACAAGTTTTCTATAGAAAAGTTGACGATAGGACAAGTTTTCTATAAAAAAGTTGACGATAGGACAAGTTTTCTATAGAAATGTTGACGATAGGACAAGTTTTCTATAGAAAAGTTGACGATAGGACAAGTTTTCTATAGAAAAGTTGACGACAGGACAAGTTTTCTATAGAAAAGTTGACGATAGGACAAGTTTTCTATAGAAAAGTTGACGATAGGACAAGTTTTCTATAGAAAAGTTGACGATAGGACAACTTTTCTATAAAAAAGTTGACGATAGGACAAGTTTTCTATAGAAATGTTGACGATAGGACAAGTTTTCTATAGAAAAGTTGACGATAGGACAAGTTTTCTATAGAAAAGTTGACGACAGGACAAGTTTTCTGTAGAAAAGTTGACGATAGGACAAGTTTTCTATAGAAAAGTTGACGATAGGACAAGTTTTCTATAGAAAAGTTGACGTTAGGACAAGTTTTCTATAGAAAAGTTGACATTAGGATAAGTTTTCTATAGAAAAGTTGACGTTAGGATAAGTTTTCTATAGAAAAGTTGACATTAGGATAAGTTTTCTATAGAAAAGTTGACGTTAGGATAAGTTTTCTATAGAAAAGTTGACGTTATGATAAGTTTTCTATAGAAAAGTTGACGTTAGGATAAGTTTTCTATAGAAAAGTTGACGTTAGGATAAGTTTTCTATAGAAAAGTTGACGTTAGGATAAGTTGACGTTAGGATAAGTTTTGTATAGAAAAGTTGACGTTAGGATAAGTTTTCTAAAGAAAAGTTGACGTTAGGATAAGTTTTCTATAGAAAAGTTGTCGGTAGGATAAGTTTTCTATAGAAAAGTTGACGTTAGGATAAGTTTTCTATAGAAAAGTTGACGTTAGGATAAGTTTTCTATAGAAAAGTTGACGTTAGGACAACTTTTTAATAGTGTAAATTAATTTCCAATGAAGATTAAGTTTAAAGTAAAAAATGCCATTACTACTAAGATTTTAAATATAATCATTAAATTTGATAAGAGAAGAAGCATCAAAAAATATCATCCGAAATTAAAATATTTGCTCATCATTAAATTAAATTGCTTGGTAAACTTCATTAAATAGAAAAAACAAACTCATAAAGTAAATTAAAAATTTTATTTAAATAACAAAATTAAAAAGTCGAATAAATATCAAAAAGGAGGTCCTTACAAAAATGTTAGAATCTAAAAAAAAAATCCTTTACATTCAATCACTCACACCCTATTTTTTTGTCGCAAATATAACCTTAATATTTTGTTAAAAAAATATGAACCCCTTGTCGTAATTATACATACGAGTACTAACATCGAAGTTGTCTTATTTTAATTATAATAATTTTTCCTTTTTATTTTGAAAAAAAAGTAAAGACTGGAAGTAAAATAATTATGTACCAAAATACTCAAACGAATATGAATGAGTGCCTCGAAATGATTTTAAATAAATATTACCACCAGCAAATTTTTGAAGCTTTCAAGCGTATCTAATAAATATGCAAATTATTTATTTTACTCGTTTTATTCCTGTTAAAATTTACTTCATTTAGAAAGACAAAAAAAATAATTTAAATATTTTTAGAAATCCTAGGTATGAGTAAATTACTTCTTGCTCTTGATTCGTTAAATTCTTAAATACACGAAAGTTTTTCAGCCACACACACAAGATCAGGGGTGCGCAAAAGCTCCTTATTGCAGAGCAGATACTACTACATATTAAGAAAAACATGTTTTTTATTCAATGTTTTTTGTTGTAAAAACTATAACACACAAAAAACAAGAAAAAAACGAAAAATAATATCATACGATAAACAAAAACACAATCTTCATTGATGAAAAAATGAGTACCACGCGCATAGAACTTGGGCACCCTTGCTCTGGTGGTTATTTTAGGAGTAGGAGGTTTAAATTATGTTTTGAAATAGAAATGAGGAAGCATATTTAAGGTCAGATTATTCCGCTTACAGAAAAATTAAAAAGTATAAGTAGATAAAATAATTCTTCTATTGTCAACTTTTCTATATAAAGTTGATGATGGCCAAAAGTCTTCCTATCGTTAACTTTTTTATATAAATGTCTTCCTATCGTCAACTTTTCTAAATTAAAGTCTTCCTTTCGTCCACTTTTCTACAGAAATGTCTTCCTATTGTCAACTTTTTATAGAAATGTCTTCCTATCGTCAACTTTTCTATAGAAGTGTATTCCTATCTTCAACTTTTCTATAGAAACGTCTTCTTATCTTCAACTTTTCTATAGTAAAGTCTTCCTATCGTCAACTTTTCTATAGTAAAGTCTTCCTATCGTCAACTTTTCTATAGTAAAGTCTTCCTATCGTCAACTTTTCTATAGTAAAGTCTTCCTATCGTCAACTTTTCTATAGTAAAGTCTTCCTATCGTCAACTTTTCTATAGTAAAGTCTTCCTATTGTCAACTTTTCTATAGTAAAGTCTTCCTATCGTCAACTTTTCTATAGTAAAGTTTTCCTATCGTCAACTTTTCTATAGTAAAGTCTTCCTATCGTCAACTTTTCTATAGTAAAGTCTTCCTATCGTCAACTTTTCTATAGTAAAGTCTTCCTATCGTCAACTTTTCTATAGTAAAGTCTTCCTATCGTCAACTTTTCTATAGTAAAGTCTTCCTATCGTCAACTTTTCTATAGTAAAGTCTTCCTATCGTCAACTTTTCTATAGTAAAGTCTTCCTATCGTCAACTTTTCTATAGTAAAGTCTTCCTATCGTCAACTTTTCTATAGTAAAGTCTTCCTATAGTCAACTTTTCTATAGTAAAGTCTTCCTATCGTCAACTTTTCTATAGTAAAGTCTTCCTATCGTCAACTTTTCTATAGTAAAATCTTCCTATCGTCAACTTTTCTATAGTAAAGTCTTCCTATCGTCAACTTTTCTATAGTAAAGTCTTCCTATCGTCAACTTTTCTATAGTAAAGTCTTCCTATCGTCAACTTTTCTATAGTAAAGTCTTCCTATCGTCAACTTTTCTATAGTAAAGTCTTCCTATCGTCAACTTTTCTATAGTAAAGTCTTCCTATCGTCAACTTTTCTATAGTAAAGTCTTCCTATCGTCAACTTTTCTATAGTAAAGTCTTCCTATCGTCAACTTTTCTATAGTAAAGTCTTCCTATCGTCAACTTTTCTATAGTAAAGTCTTCCTATCGTCAACTTTTCTATAGTAAAGTCTTCCTATCGTCAACTTTTCTATAGTAAAGTCTTCCTATCGTCAACTTTTCTATAGTAAAGTCTTCCTATCGTCAACTTTTCTATAGTAAAGTCTTCCTATCGTCAACTTTTCTATAGTAAAGTCTTCCTATCGTCAACTTTTCAATAGTAAAGTTTTCCTATCGTAAAGTCTTCCTATCGTCAACTTTTCTATAGTAAAGTCTTCCTATCGTCAACTTTTCTATAGTAAAGTCTTCCTATCGTCAACTTTTCTATAGTAAAGTCTTCCTATCGTCAACTTTTCTATAGTAAAGTCTTCCTATCGTCAACTTTTCTATAGTAAAGTCTTCCTATCGTCAACTTTTCTATAGTAAAGTCTTCCTATCGTCAACTTTTCTATAGTAAAGTCTTCCTATTGTCAACTTTTCTAAAGTAAAGTCTTCCTATCGTCAGCTTTTCTGTGTTAAAGTCTTCCTATTGTCAACTTTTCTATAGTAAAGTCTTCCTGTCGTAAACTTTTCTGCAGAAATATCTTCCTATCGTAAAGTTTTCTATAGAAATGTCTTCCTGTCGTCAACTTTTCTATAAAAATGTTTTCCTATCGTCAACTTTTCTATAGAAATGTCTTTGTTTCGTAAACTTTTCTATAGATTTGTCTTCGTGTCGTCAACTTTTCTATAGAAATGTCTTTCTATCGTATACTTTTCTATAGAAATGTCTTCCTGTCGTCAACTTTTCCATGGAAATTTCTTCCTTTCGTCAACTTTTCCATAGAAATGTATTCCTATCGTCAACTTTTCTATGGAAGTATCGTCCTATCGTCAATTTTACTATAGAAATGTCCTCCTATCATCATTGACTAATGTTGATATATTAAGTATTTAACGTATTTTATTTGAAATACTTTATTACAATTCCCAATCAAACTTTCCATACACTGAAACAAAAAAGTTCATTTAAAGCTTCCTAACACTAATCCCTTGGAAAACTATAATTTTAAAACTTCTGTATAGAAAATATTTATATGCTTGAACTTATTCACCTACACATGGAAAAATTCATAAAGTAAGATTTTCTTATTATTTAACCCTTTCATGTACGTTGGTACCACATAGACTCTCTCATGAAAATATTATATTATTATGCCATATTTTATGA
>OW121740.1:41166924-41229424 GCA_933228675.1 Stomorhina lunata | reverse complement strand
ATGGCTAAATGTGAAGCGATTTCAATGAAATTTTATATGCTGCCTTGTGCTTATGTAAAACTTCTAGATACCAAATTTTGTCATCATAACTGTCATAATTTGTCATTTATTAGCAAATAAGCGATTAGCCTAGACGAGGTTATACGGGAGCTATGGCCAAATGCTAACCGATTTTGCCCAATTTCAATACCAAAATTTTCTCATAGATAAAGAATGTTTTTGCTAAGTTTTAGTTAGCTAGCTCTTTTCGTTTAGACGTTATCGTGATTTCAACAGACAGACAGACAGACGGACAGACAGACGGACATAGCTCAATCGTCTTAGAATTTCATAAGGATTCAGAATATATATCGTTTTTGATTTTTGAACCAATATTAAGGAAATTACAAACGGAATGACAATCTCAATATTCTTTTTGATGGTGGGTATAATAATTTGTAATTTTTTCTTAAAGAATATTGAATTTAAATCATACAATTTTTACATAAATTTTAATTGCTCAACTAATAATAAATATTTTATAGAATTTGAAAATTATTTCATTAAAAATTCATGCATACAAATAAAAGGAAATTGAATAAGAAATTAAATCAATTTCTACAAACAATGAAGGCAACATAAAAAGAAAATTATACAAATACTTTTTTTTCCTTTTTTAAATAGAAAGGATATTTGCAGAAACTAAAAGCAGTAGAAAGATAAAGTTATAAAATTTTAAATTATTTTTAAGGCTACAACGACGAACATGAAGTAGAAGAAATAGTTTTAAATGAAAAAGGACGAGATATTAAAACCCACAATTACAAATATTTGTATGTCATGTTTTAGTTTGAATTCCTTTCATTTATTGTTATTTTTTAGAATTTTCAAATGTCATTTTCTTTTTGCTCGTAAGTAAATACAAAAAGATATAATATAAAGTTAAAAATGTGGGTAATAGGAAAAATGAATCTTGAGTTAAACAAAAAATCTTGGGAATGGGTTTGATGTCATAAGAACAGAATTACAAAACGAAGTTTGAGTACAGAGAAAAAGGCAACAAAATGTGGTTAGCAACACCCACTGCCCAAACGATAAACCTCAAAGGACAATAGACACTCATATATGGAAGATTCTAAGCACGTACATCTACTACATTTAAACTTACCATTACATACATACATACGAGAACAAATACAATTTTACAATTTATTCTAAAGATCCTGGTTATGTCTGTGTAAAAGTTAGATGATGATAATGAGAAACTATCTCCAACTGGCAAAAACCCTTACAAAAAAAAAAAAAAGAAGTCAAGTCAAATATGGAAGAATGGAAACTGAAAGACAGAAATTATTTGAAAAGGACTTTTTACTAACAAAAAGATAAAAAGACTTACATGCATTTACATATACGATTCTCTTCATAAACATTAAGATGATACAATTGTGAACTATCGTACATTATCATCCCAAGAAGATTGCAAAAACAAAAAAAAACTAAAAAAAGAAAATAGAAAATTTTTCGATATCAAAAAAATTTCTATAGAAAATTTTTCGATATCAGAAAAATTTCTATAGAAAATTTTTCGATATTAAAAAAAATTCTGTAGAAAATTTTTCGATATCAAAATAATTTTTATAGAAAATTTTTCGATATAAAAAAATTTCTATAGAAAATTTTTCGACATTAAAAAAAAATCTGTAGAAAATTTTTCGATATCAAAATAACTTTCATAAAGAATTTTTCGATATAAAAAAATTTCTGTAGAAAATTTTTCTGTATCGTCAACTTTTCTGTAAAAACCTCATTCTATCGTCAACTTTTCTGTAGAAAATTTATAATATCGTCAACTTTCCAATAGAAAACTTATCCTATCGTCAACTTTTCTATAGAAAAATTATCCTATCGTCAACTTTTCTATAGAAAACTTATCCTATCGTCAACTTTTCTATAGAAAACTTATCCTATCGTCAACTTTTCTATAGAAAACTTATCCTATCGTCAACTTTTCCATAGAAAACTTATCCTATCGTCAACTTTTTTATAGAAAACTTATCCTATCGTCAACTTTTCTATAGAAAACTTATCCTGTCGTCAACTTTTCTATAAAAAACTTATCCTTTTGTCAATTTTTCTATAGAAAACTAGTCCTATCGTCAACTTTTCTATAGAAAACTTATCCTATCGTCAACTTTTCTATGGAAAACTTATCCTATCGTCAACTTTTCTATAGAAAACTTATCCTATCGTCAACTTTTCTATAGAAAACTTATTCTATCGTCAACTTTTCTATAGAAAGCTTATCCTATCGCCAACTTTTCTATAGAAAACTTATCCTATCGTCATCTTTTCTATAAAAAACTTATCCTATCGTCAACTTTTCTATAGAAAACTTATCCTATCGTCAACTTTTCTATAGAAAACTTATCCTATCGTCAACTTTTCGATAGAAAACTTATCCTATCGTCAACTTTTCTATAGAAAACTTATCCTATCGTCAATTTTCTATAGAAAACTTATCCTATCGTCAACTTTTCTATAGAAAACTTATCCTATCGTCAACTTTTCTATAGAAAACTTATCCTATCGTCAACTTTTCTATAGAAAACTTATCCTATCGTCAACTTTTCTATAGAAAACTTATCCTATCGTCAACTTTTCTATAGAAAACTTATCCTATCGTCAACTTTTCTATAGAAAACTTATCCTATCGTCAACTTTTCTATAGAAAACTTATCCTTAGAAAACTTATCCTGTCGTCAACTTTTCTACAGAAAACTTATCCTATAGTCAACTTTTCTATAGAAAACTTATCCTATCGTCAACTTTTCTATAGAAAACTTATCCTATCGTCATATTTTCTATAGAAAACTTATCCTATCGTCAACTTTTCTATAGAAAACTTATCCTATCGTCAACTTTTCTATAGAAAACTTATCCTATCGTCAACTTTTCTATAGAAAACTTATCCTATCGTCAACTTTTCTATAGAAAATTTATCCTATCGTCAACTTTTCTATAGAAAACTTATCCTATCGTCAACTTTTCTATAGAAAACTTATCCTATCGTCAACTTTTCTATAGAAAACTTATCCTATCGTCAAATTTTCTATAGAAAACTTATCCTATCGTCAAGTTTTCTATAGAAAACTTATCCTATCGTCAACTTTTCTATAGAAAACTTATCCTATCGTCAACTTTTCTATAGAAAATTTGTCCTATCGTCAACTTTTCTATAGAAAACTTATCCTATCGTCAACTTTTCTATAGAAAACTTTTTTATAGAAAACTCAACCTTTTGTCAATTCTATTATTCCAAGATTGATTTTATCTATGGGACTTCCGTTCTAGAAAATATTTGCTGGGATATTGTTGGACAATTGTTAAAAGTGTTGAAGTCACTACAACCATTATGTATGAGTAGTTAGCAACAAAAAGTACAAAAACAACTATTGTTAGAAAATAGTAAGAGCACAACAAGAAAATAAGGACACCAAAGTTTTATCGTTCGAAGCTAAAGTAAAGAGCTGAGGGTGCAAAGAAGTGAAGGTGGTGGTTTTTGCCAAGTTTGCTTAGGGGTAACAAGAAACCAAGCAACTATTTACATACAGACAGACATAGCTCTAACCCCATATAGAGAAATACTATTTCTATTTATGAAAAGAAAATTTAACAAGTCGAAGGCAAGAAGGAAGTAAGGAGACAAATGGTAAGTGGGGACGAAGGAAGTAAAAGGAGTGCTTAAATTACACAATTTTATATATTCTTTGGTATAGGTAAGAATTTTTGTTTGAATATAAGGTCCAAGGCAATTTATTTTTATATACATATGTATGTATATAGAAATGTTCCTTTTTATAAGTTTAGAATAAAATATACATATATTATAAGATCTCATTTCTGGGCATCTGGGCATTCAAATTATTTTAGTTTGTCGATTGTGTTTCTCTGAATTTCATATATTTACATAAACTGTTTTCATCTGGCAAACAAATTGAATAGAATTTTAACTTTTTAACATTATTTTATTTATTTTTTTTTATTTTATTTATTTCCACAAAGTTTAAATGGTTTTCTTTCTATTACAATATTAAATTATGTATTCGAGTTTCCCAGAGAAATTTTGGGTTTAAGAATTTTATATAGAAAATAAATTCAATAGAATAGTTGACGATAGGATAAGTTTTCTATAGAAAAGTTGACAATAGGATAAGTTTTCTGTAGAAAAGTTGAAGATAGGATAAGTGTTCTATAGAAATGTTGATGATCGAATAAGTTTTCTATAGAAAAGTTGACGATAGGATAAGTTTTCTATAGAAAAGTTGACGATAGGATAAGTTTTCTATAGAAAAGTTGACGATAGGATAAGTTTTCTATAGAAAAGTTGACGATAGGATAAGTTTTCTATAGAAAAGTTGACGATAGGATAAGTTTTCTATAGAAAAGTTGACGATAGGATAAGTTTTCTATAGAAAAGTTGACGGTAGGATAAGTTTTCTATAGAAAAGTTGACGATAGGATAAGTTTTCTATAGAAAAGTTGACGACAGGAAAAGTTTTCTATAGAAAAGTTGACGATAGGATAAGTTTTCTATAGAAAAGTTGACGATAGGATAAGTTTTCTATAGAAAAGTTGACGATAGGATAAGTTTTCTGTAGAAAAGTTGACAATTGCATAAGTTTTCTGTAGAAAAGTTGAAGATAGGATAAATGTTCTATAGAAAAGTTGATGATCGAATAAGTTTTCTATAGAAAAGTTGACGATAGGATAAGTTTTCTATAGAAAAGTTGACGATAGGATAAGTTTTCTATTGAAAAGTTGACGATAGGATAAGTTTTCTATAGAAAAGTTGATGATCGAATAAGTTTTCTATAGAAAAGTTGACGATAGGATAAGTTTTCTATAGAAAAGTTGACGATAGGATAAGTTTTCTATAGAAAAGTTGACGACAGGATAAGTTTCTATAGAAAAGTTGACGACAGGATAAGTTTTCTATAGAAAAGTTGACGATAGGATAAGTTTTCTATAGAAAAGTTGACGATAGGATAAGTTTTCTATAGAAAAGTTGACGATAGGATAAGTTTTCTATAGAAAAGTTGACAATAGCATAAGTTTTCTGTAGAAAAGTTGAAGATAGGATAAGTGTTCTATAGAAAAGTTGATGATCGAATAAGTTTTCTATAGAAAAGTTGACGATAGGATAAGTTTTCTATAGAAAAGTTGACGATAGGATAAGTTTTCTATAGAAAAGTTGACGATAGGATAAGTTTTCTATAGAAAAGTTGACGATAGGATAAGTTTTCTATTGAAAAGTTGACGATAGGATAAGTTTTCTATAGAAAAGTTGACGATTGGATAAGTTTTCTATAGAAAGGTTGACGATAGGATAAGTTTTCTATAGAAAAGTTGACGATAGGATAAGTTTTCTATAGAAAAGTTGACGATAGGATAAGTTTTCTATAGAAAAGTTGACGATAGGATAAGTTTTCTATAGAAAAGTTGACGATAGGATAAGTTTTCTATAGAAAAGTTGACGATAGGATAAGTTTTCTATAGAAAAGTTGACGATAGGATAAGTTTTCTATAGAAAAGTTGACGATAGGATAAGTTTTCTATAGAAAAGTTGACGATAGGATAAGTTTTCTATAGAAAAGTTGACGATAGGATAAGTTTTCTATAGAAAAGTTGACGATAGGATAAGTTTTCTATAGAAAAGATTACGATAGGATAAATTTTCTATAAAAAAGTTGTCAATAGGATAACTTTTCTATAGAAAAGTTGACGATAGGATAAGTTTTCTATAGAAAAGTTGACGATAGGATAAGTTTTCTATAGAAAAGTTGACGATAGGATAAGTTTTCTATAGAAAAGTTGACGATAGGATAAGTTTTCTATAGAAAAGCTGACGATAGGATAAGTTTTATATAGAAAAGTTGATGATAGGATAAGTTTTCTATAGAAAAGTTGACGATAGGATAAGTTTTCTATAGAAAAGTTGACGATAGGATAAGTTTTCTATAGAAAAGCTGACGATAGGATAAGTTTTATATAGAAAAGTTGATGATAGGATAAGTTTTCTATAGAAAAGTTGACGATAGGATAAGTTTTCTATAGAAAAGTTGACGATAAGATAAGTTTTCTATAGAAAAGTTGACGATAGGATAAGTTTTCTACAGAAAAGTTGACGATAGGATAAGTTTTCTGTAGAAGAGTTTTCAATTACTTTATTCTTTGAAATTTCTAATGTTAGCCTCTTACTATGTTCTTTTATATAAGTATTTTTTTTTATTTTAAACCCTTTTCTCTAAAATTTATTTAAAGGGTTGCTTCTACTTTTCAAAACAAAATTTTTTGGTTTGGGTCATATGTGACCATTTCATTGTCTTGTTAATTTTTATTTTTTTGCAAAGATTTTTTTAAATTGTCATTTTTTTTGTTAAAAATTATTATGACATGGTTACGGACAATTAATTTAAGCAATTAATCAACCACATTAATTGAGTAAGGCTTATTTTGTTCAGGCCAAAATTTCGAATGTTAATATATGTGACCCGGTCTATGAAAAGGTGGCTTATATCTCAAAACAAAATTTTGAAAAATTAGCTAGTTTTTCTAAGTTTTGTTTTTGAGTCATAAGCCACCTTTTTCCTTTTCATAGACCAGGTCACTTATGTTGAGAAGAACTTAGAGACGAAGACAATTTTAAAATTAAGGGGTAAATTAAGGACTTTATCGGTTATTCATTATCCAAAATATTTATTGATAACTAATTTCAAAGCGTATGATCAATGTTTTTCATTTTACATATGAGGCGTAAGATTATTATTAAATTCATGCTTAATATTTGTTGTCTGGAAGGTGTACTCCTCAGCTTTAAACAAAGGCTAAGACATATACTAAGAAATAGTCTAACACATAGACTAAGACATAGACTAAGACATAGACTAAGACATCCCTGTAGGAGATTGAGTGTCAATTGTCTAAAAGTTACTAGTAATTTTCTACTACAGCAAGTACTAGTGCAAACGGAGTTGAAACTTTAGTAGAAAAGTACTAGTTCTAGAAGTGGATTTAGTGCACCACTTGCAGATCGATAGAATTTTGTTTAATGGAACAAAAATTCGTCTATATCTGTTTTGGTACTGATTTTTAAATTTATTTAAGTATATTTTGTTCTATTTATATAATTAAGAATAAAATACTTAAATACAAACCGTAATTTTATTCATCGGCTTTTCTCTATTAAAAAGAATTGCTATATCAATTAAAAGACTTTAAACATTCCGTTATAAAATAAATAACTTGGCAAGCCTACGACAATTTTGTATTGAAGTTTGGTTTTTGTCAACAAAAAATTAAAAAATAGAATATATAAAAAACAATAAAAAAATAGAAAGTTTTTAAAAAATTAAAATAAAAATGAATTTAACGTTGTTGGTACGCATGGAAAGCAGAATTTCAAAACAGAAATAATAGGTATTGACGCCCTATGCTCCATTGGGAGTCAAGGATATTAGAAGAATAGGTATGTAAAAAAATCTAATCTTAAATCCAGTGCATAATCGTAAAATTCTGCATACTCATGTTTAACTATTTAGATGCTATTGCTGTATTTACCGATGGTCCCGATATCGTCTTGAGAAAAGACTTGCAACTACAAAAGACCAACCAACCGTTTGGGAAAATTAGAAAAAGAAAATATGAGAGCAATGAAAACGCTGAAATTGAACACCTAAATCGCATGATTAAATTTAATATTTTTTTTTTTATTATTCTAATAAATAAAACTATTGAAAAATTTATAATTAAGGGTAATTTTTACTAGGGGAACAAAGGAAAAAGTGGCCACAATATGGTGACTTTTTGCATACATTAGTACTAGTATTAAACTGGCTCCATTGCTACTAATTGTACCAAAATGTACTAGTGCACTACTAGAACCTATGGTACTAGTAATTTTCCAAACACACTCAATGCTAATTTGAACATTAAGATGGTATAGGAAAGTTTACAGTTGGGAACTAGTACTGGTACTTTTGGTACTAGTTAAGTACTAGTAAAGAACTAGTTTGATCTCCGACAGGGATAGACTAAGACATAGACTAAGACATAGACTAAGACATAGACTAAGACATAGACTAAGACATAGACTAGGACATAGACTAAGACATAGACTAAGACATAGACTAAGACATAGACTAAGACATAGACTACGACATTGACTAAGACATGGACTAAGGCATAGGCTAAGACATAAACCAAATATAGAAAATTTTTGTTATAAAAACTTTTTCTAAAGAAAATTTTTTGTTATAAAAAATGTGTTTTTTAGAAAATTTTTCGATATAAAAAAATCTTCTAAAGAAAATTTTTCATAACATATTTTGTATAACAAATTTTTCTCATTATAAAAAACTTAATATAGAGAATTTTCTTTAGAAAATCTTCCATTGTAAAGATTTTCTTTAGAAAATTTTTCGTTTTAAAAAATTTTCTATAGAAAATTTCTATTTTCTATAAAATCTTCTATAGAAAATTTTTCTATAGAAAATTTTTCTTTATAAAAAATTTTCTATAGAAAATTTTTCTTTATAAAAATTTTCTGTAGAAAATTTTTCTTTATAAAAAATTTTCTATAGAAAATTTTTCTTTATAAAAAATTTTCTATAGAAAATTTTTCTTTATAACAAATTTTCTATAGAAAATTTTTCTTTTTAAAAAAATTTCTATAGAAAATTTTTCTTTATAAAAAATTTTCTAAAGAAAAGTTTTCTTTATAAAAAATTTTTTATAGAAAATTTTTCTTTATAAAAAATTTTCTATAGAAAATTTTTCTTTATAAAAAATTTTCTATAGAAAATTTTTCTTTATAAAAAATTTTCTATAGAAAATTTTTCTTTATAAAAAATTTTCTATAGAAAATTTTTCTTTATAAAAAATTTTCTATAGAAAATTTTTCTTTATAAAAAATTTTCTATAGAAAATTTTTCTTTATAAAAAATTTTCTATAGAAAATTTTTCTTTATAAAAAATTTTCTATAGAAAATTTTTCTTTATAAAAAATTTTCTATAGAAAATTTTTCTTTATAAATAATTTTCTATAGAAAATTTTTCTTTATAAAAAATTTTCTATAGAAAATTTTTCTTTATAAAAAATTTTCTATAGAAAATTTTTCTTTATAAAAAATTTTCTATAGAAAATTTTTCTTTATAAAAAATTTTCTATAGAAAATTTTTCTTTATAAAAAATTTTCTATAGAAAATTTTTCTTTATAAAAAATTTTCTATAGAAAATTTTTCTTTATAAAAAATTTTCTATAGAAAATTTTTCTTTATAAAAAATTTTCTATAGAAAATTTTTCTTTATAAAAAATTTTCTATAGAAAATTTTTCTTTATAAAAAATTTTCTATAGAAAATTTTTCTTTATAAAAAATTTTCTATAGAAAATTTTTCTTAATTAAAAATTTTCTATTGAAAATTTTTCTTTATAAAAAATTTTCTGTAGAAAATTTTTCTTTATAAAAAATTTTCTATAGAAAATTTTTCTTTATAAAAAATTTTCTATAGAAAATTTTTCTTTATAAAAAATTTTCTATAGAAAATTTTTCTTTATAAAAAATTTTCTATAAAAAAATTTTCTTTATAAAGAAATTTTTTTTTATAAAAAATGTTGTTATAAAAAAAATTTTCTGTAGAAAATTTCTCTTTATAAAAAATTTTCTATAGAAAACTTTTGTTTATAAAAAATTTTCTTCATAAAATCTTTTCTATATCTTTATAAAATTTTCTATTTTTCTTAATAAAAAATGTTCTATAGAAATTCTTTATAAAAATTTTTATAGAAAATGTTTATTTATAAACAATTTTATATAGAAAATTTTTCTTTATAAAAAATTTTCTATAGAAAATTTTTCTCTATAAAAAATTTTCTATAGAAAATTTTTATAAATACAAATTTTTGTATCGAAAATTTTTCTTTATAAAAATTTTTCTATAGAAAATTTTTCTTTATAAAAAATTTTCTATAAAAATGTTTCTTTATAAAAAATTTTGTATAAAAATTTTTCTTTATAAAAAATTTTGTACAAAAATTTTTTCTCATTATAAAAAACTTCGTATAGAGAATTTTTCGTTATAAAAAATTTTCTTTAGAAAATTTTTCGCTATAACGATTTTTTTTTAATTTTTCATTATAAAAAATTTTATATAAAAAATATTTCTTTTTAAAAAATTTTCCAAAGAAAATTTTTCTTCATAAAAAATTTTGCTTTATAAAAAATTTTCTATAGAATATTTTTTGTTATAAAAAAATTGTCTATAGAAATTTTTTCTTTATAAAATAATAGAAAACTTTTCTTTATAAAAAATTTTCTATAGAAAACTTTTCTTTATAAAAAATTTTCTATATCTTTATAAAATTTTCTATAAAAAATTTTTCGTTATGAAAAATTTTCTATAGAAATTTTTTCTTTATAAAAAATTTTCTAGAGAAAATTGTTCTTTATAAAAAATTTTCTTGAGAAAATTTTTCTTTATAAAAATTTTTCTCTAGAAAATTTTTCTTTATAAAAAATTTTCTCTAAAAAATTTTTCTTTATAAAAATTTTACTATAGAAAATTTTTCTTTAAAAAAATTTTATTATAGAAAATTTTTCTTTAAAAAAATTTTATTATAGAAAATTTTTCTTTATAAAAAATTTTCTTTATATAAAATTTTTCTTTATAAAAAATTTTCTATACAAAATTTTTCTTTATAAAAATTTTCTTTAGAAGATTTTTCTTTGTAAAAAATTTTTAATAAAACAGAAAATTTTTTTTGAAGAAAAATAAATATTTGAGTACAAATGGAAAGAAATTCCCACCATATTTTTTGTGCCTTTTTTATTTTTTTCACTTTAGCATTAGCTGAAGCCATGTCCTTAAAAATCCATTTTCACAACATGATATTATACTCAAAAATATATTAAGAATTCCTCTAAATACATGCAAAATTTATAAAAGTTATATATAACAATTATTTGAAAAATTTAATTCAAACATAAAAATTTAATTTGCAGCTACAACAAACGAATTTAATCCAATATAAAGGATTTTCAACAATAACAAAAATTCCTGGTGATAGTATAGAAAATGCAATATGCACAAGGAAAATCTAAAAAAGGAAGCAGGAGAAGCAGCAGAAACTAGGAGGCTCAGATCAATTCTGCAAATGATGTCCATTCATAGGAAATACATTTGCATTTGACGTTAACAGGCTTGTGATGTTTAAAGTTTTTGCAAGAAAAATATTTGGAAAAACCAAAGCCTAAGGTAAGGGGTATGGGGGAGGGGGGTTGATTTAGTCAATGTCCTTTATTAGGAAACCTTAACAGAAATGCAAATGCAGGCGTATTTTGGTAACAAAAAATAGATTTTGCATTTACATGAGCCTGAAACAAAAAACACAAATGAACGAACCTAAATTCAAAATTTCTTTCCTGGAACATGCATAGCAATAGCGAAAAAAAAAAAACAGTTGATGTTTGCAATTCATTTTGTGAGTGCAGGGCTCACAAATTTTTATTTCCAATTTTTCTGATGCATTTTTCTCTAAAGAATTAGGCAACAACAAAAAAATGGTTTTTGCTTTATAGAGTTTTTGTAAGTTTTATTTGGAAAATCATATGAAAAAGAGTGAGAGGGCCTTGAACAAAAGCATACAAATAAAATTGCTTTGTCAGCTGCAATTTTTCATGTTTTTTCTAGGTTTTATTTGCAGTGCAACAACAACAAAGTATGAAAATCGAACAAAAAAAATTAAAACTGGCATCCAGCATCAAATAGAAAAAAGAACCAATACACACACATACACATAAACATACACACTCATGAGAAATTCCAATATGGCTGCAACCAAAATACAAATAAATTTTTAGATGACCATGCATCAGCAGGCACTAAAAATTAACAAAAATAACAACTAACGTTGAAAGCCCAGGGGAGGTGTTGGGGCAAATGATAGGTAAGAGTTGTAGTATTTATTTACATATACATGTACACGTACATATGTATATATGTATGTATAGTATTATCATTTGATGTATACCCAGTAAGAACAGTGTCAAACGTTTGAAATATGATGACTTTTACATTTGATATCAAACGTTTTTTTCAAACTTTTTTCAAACCTGAACAGATGTTTGAGATTCACATTCATTTTCAAATGAGGGTTCATTTGAGAATAAACGCTTGAAAAATGATAGTTTCTCAAATTGAGAATAAAGGTTATTCTCAAATCATTATCAAACCCTAAGATGATTTGAGAATAATTTGAAAAATGGTGTTATATAAATTTGATATCAAACCTTATTTCAAAATTTTTTCAAACATTAAAAAAAATAATGTCAAAATAATTAATGTTTAAGATATTTTAATGGAATGGCATTGCATTTCAAAGAAATTCGTTATTTCTTTCGGATTTTTTAAAATTGATCCATATTTGACCATAAAACCTTGCTTAAAAAATGTCAAGATTAAAAATTCAATAATATTCATATGCATAAGTAAATTTTCTTTGTTTCTTAACATTTTTTTACCTAACAATAAAAAAAAGAATTCAAATATGATGCACCGTTTTCAAAAACAAAATAAACAAACTCAAAAATATCGAAAATACAACGCCATTTTATTTATGTTCCACATGTAGATGATATCCACATTTGAAAAACCTTTGAGAATGAGGTTTGATAATGATTTGAGAAAAAAGGCATTTCTCAATTTGAGAATAAAGTCCCCTTTTTGTTGAGAACGCTATTATTCTTAAATCAGTATCAAATCAGTATCAAACGTTTGACCTTTGAAAAAAGATTTATTTTCAAATCATCCTCAATTTGAGAATAAACCTTTTTTCTTACTGGGTACTCATGCAAGTGCATGCATTTGCATATATTGTTATTATGTTTGTATTTGTGTCCCATGCATCCTGGATGCCAACTACAAAAAAATATGTGTATAACAAAAAACTAGAAAAATTGTCTAATATATGAAATGCACTTTTTTAATACTAGAAAGTTATAAAAAGGAAGGTATGTATATTCGAACCATCACGAGCATACTACCTAAATTTTTAAATAAAACTTAGATGCTCATCATTAATAGCACTTTTAGAATAATTTTGGATCCTAAAATTTTGTACCTCTCATCATTACAAAAAAAAAAAAAAAAAAAAAAAAACAGTAACATAAACAAAGTATAAAGTCCGAATGTTTTAATATTCATAACGCCCTGTCTAAATTTTTGGAAACATTATTGCCTTAAGTGTTTTCTTTAATAACTCAAAAGCTGAGTTGCTTGAAAAAAATTTTAAAAAGGTTTAACAACATTTTGAGACATCAACCATTTAATAAAAAAAGTTTTACTGTAGTGTATTGCACTAAGATCCCAATTTATTACAATTATTTATTATTGTAATAAATAGTTTTTTGATAGAACCAAAAAATATTGGTGGGGAAACCTTTCCTCGACGCGTTTCGATGGTTGGTGAGACCGTCTCATCAGGAAGATTCCAGACAGAGCGAAAACCACACATTATATGTCATATTATTTTAATAACGAAAAATTTTCAACAAAAAATTTTCAATAACGAAAAATTTATTATAGAAAATTTTTTACAACGAAAAATTTTATATAAAAAATTTTCTATTAAAAATTTTAAAATCGAAAATTTTTTATAAAAAATTTTTATATCGAAAAATTTTTTATCAAATGATAAATTTTGTATAGAAAATTTTTTTATAAGACACAAAACAAAAAAAAATTTAAAACGAAAACTTTTCTATAGAAAAATTTTTATAACGAAAAATTTTCTATAAAAAATTTTAATATCGAAAAATTTTCTGTAAAAAATTTTTATATCGAACAATTTTCTATAAAAAGTTTGTATATCCAAAAATTTTCTATAAAAAAATTTTTATATTAAAAATTTTCTATAGAAATTTTTATATCTATGTAAAAATTTTCTACAGAAAATTTTCTATGGAAATATTTTTTATTACAAAAAAGTTATATTCCATACAAATCAAAAAATTTTCTAAAGAAAATTTAAACGTAGGGATGTTCGATCAAACTCAATGAGTTAAATTGATGATTATCTCTGCAATTTGACAACTCGACAGTGGTCGAGGGCGCTATGTGCTGATGACGTCCTGTGGCGGGACAGAAATTGCAATCCACTGAGCCGCGTTCAAAAATAATTTTTTCAGTTTTTCTCCCCAATTACTTTTCAAATTTTAAAAATTAATAATTTGAAAGTTAAATGAACTCAAGCCTGATTAAACCTAATTTTTCAATTTTTTTATAACGAAAAATTTTCGATAGAAAATTTTTTATAACGAAATATATTCTATATAAAAGTTTCTATTGACAATGTTTTATAACGAAAAATTTTCTATAAAAAAAAAATTGTATAAAAAATTGTATAACTATAACTAAAAAATTTCTTATAACTAAAATTTTTTTTATAATGAAAAATTTTCTATAGAAAATTTTTTCTAACGATAAATTTTCTATTGAAAATTCTTTCTAACGAAAAATTTTCTATAGAAAATTTTTTCTAACGAAAAATTTTCGATAAAAAATTTTTTATAAAAATTTTCTATAAAATATTTTCTACCGAAAAATTTTCTATAGAAAATTTTTCCTAACGAAAAATTTTCTATATAAAATTTTCTATAATGAAAAATTTTCTATATAAAATTTTCTATATAAAATTTTTTATAACGAAAACTTTTCTATAGAAAATTTTTTATAACGAAAAATTTTCTATAGAAAATTTTTTATAACGAAAACTTTTCTATAGAAAATTTTTTATAACGAAAAATTTTCTATAGAAAATTTTTCATAACGAAAAATTTTCTATAGAAAATTTTTTATAACGAAAAATTGTTTATAGAAAATTTTTTATAATGAAAAATTTTCTATAGAAAATTTTTTATAAAGAAAAATTTTTTATAAAGAAAAATTTTCTATAGAAAATTTTTTAAAACGAACAATTTTCTATAGAAAATTTTTTATAACTAAAAATTTTCTATAGAAATTTTTTATAACGAAAAATTTTCGATAGAAAATTTTATATAACAAAAAATTTTCGATAGAAAATTTTTTATAATGAAAAATTTTCGATAGAAAATTTTATATAACAAAAAATTTTCGATAGAAAATTTTTTATAACGAAAAATTTTCTACAGAAAATTTTTTATAACGAAAAATATCTATAGAAAATTTTTTCTAACGAAAAATTTTCTACAGAAAATTTTTTCTAACGAAAAATTTTCCATAGAAAATTTTTTATAACGAAAAATTTTCTATAGAAAATTTTATATAACGAAAAATTTTCGATAGAAAATTTTTTAAAACGAACAATTTTCTATAGAAAATTTTTTCTAACAAAAAATTTTCTGTAGAAAATTTGTATAACGAAAAATTTTCGATAGAAAATTTTATATAACGAAAAATTTTCGATAGAAAATTTTTTATAACGAAAAATTTTCTACAGAAAATTTTTTATAACGAAAGACATTCTATGGAAAATATTTTATAAACAAAAATTTTCCATGGACAATTTTTTATAACAAAAAATTTTTTATAGAAAATTTTTTATAACGAAAAATTTTGTATAGAAAATTTTTTGTAACGATAAATTTTCTATAGAAATTTTGTTATAGCGAAAAACATTCTATGGAAAATATTTTATAAACAAAAATTTTCCATGGACAATTTCTTATAACAAAAAATTTTCTATAGAAAATTTTTTATAACGAAAAATTTTCCATAGAAAATTTTTTAAAACGAAAAATTTTCTATAGAAAATTTTTTAAAACGAAAATTTTTCTTTAGAAATTTTTTGAAACGAAAAATTTTCTATAGAAATTTTGTTATAATGAAAAATTTTCTAAAAAATTTTTTTTTTATAATGAAAAATTTTCTATAGAATTTTTATTTTTTATAATGAAAAATTTTCTATAGAAAATTTTTTAAAACAAAAAATTTTCTATGGAAAGTTTTTTGTAACGAAAAATTTTCGATAGAAAATATAGAAAATATTTTATAACGAAAGTCATTCTATAGAAAAATTTTTTATTAAAAAACATTTTTTTAAAAAAAAAATTTCTATAGAAATTTTTTGTATTACAAACAATTTTCTTTAAAAAAATTTTTTATTACAAAAAAATTTTCTATAGAAAAAATTTTTATTACAAAAAATTTTCAATAGAAAAATTTTTTATTACAAAAAATATTTTATTTCAAAAAATTTTCTATAGGAAAATTTTTTATTACAAAAAAATTTCTATAGAAATTTTTTTTTTTACTAAAAATTTTCTATAGAAAAATTTTTTATTAGAAAAAATTTTCTATAGAAATTTTTTTTATTACAAAAAATTTTGAACAGAAAAATTTTTTATTACAAAAAATTTTCTATAGAAACATTTTTTATTACAAAAAATTTTCTATAGAAAAATTTTTTATTACAAAAAATTTTGTATAGAAAAATTTTTTATTACAAAAAATTTTGTATAGAAACATTTTCTGTAATAAAAATTTTTCAAAAGAAATATATATTTTATTACTAGAAATGAAATAAAAAATTTTGTATAGAAAATTATTTATAACGAAAAAACGGTGACACATTTTTTAAAATTACAGAAAACTTTTTATTACGAAAAATTTTCTAAAGAAAACTTTTTATTACGAAAAATTTTCTAAAGAAAATTTTTTATAACGAAAAATTTTCTATAGAGTACTTCCGTAAACCTTAACAGATTCATTTATAAAATGCTCCTTATTTTGAAGGGCGCAGCGAATTCGTTATTGCTTTCATCTATTAGTGTTTTCTATTAATGTTAGTTTTATTATACCGAATGCAGTTGATGCATATCTGGTACTCCCAGAATGATGGTTAGTGAAAAATACTAAAATTGTTTGGTTTTTTATATAGAGCACAATGGGATGAAAAATCTTGTAAACAAAAAAAGAAAGTAGCATTTTTTAAAATAAAACAATTGCAACAATAGCTGTTAGTGAAATTTTACATAAAATAAAGTCAAATTAGCCTTGAAATTAAGATCCCAAAAAGTATGCAATATGAATTTTTGCAATCACTTACATTTTCATAGAGTATTAGATTTTATTAAACCAAAGAGAGATTTTAGTATTTTTTGTATAAATTGGGGTAAAAAATATCAGTTTTTATAAAAATTTTCATGATATCAAACAAATTAGAAATTTCTTAAGCCCATAGTGCAGATGCTAAAAATATAAAAACTGAATACATATTTACCTCTTCATGGCTTTCATTTATATATTTGGGTACATATACTAACAACATGAATGCATGTACCCAGTTTTACATGCAGTTTTTTTTTTTCAAACCCATTATACACACCTTCAAAACTGTTCATGTATTAGAGGACTCCAATCTTGCATACAAATACACACAAACATTTTATTAATATACAAATGCAATTTCTGTGTTTTTTCCGATCAAAAAAACTAAATAAATACAAAAAAGAAATTTGTGCAATATTTGCATTTGTGCATATTTATTTTTATGCCACCAGACACTGAGCTCTTCCTTTTTTTTCATTTTGGTTCAAATTAAAGAACGTTAGAGGGTTTTTTTATAGAAAAATTGCATTTAGGTTTATGGCAAAGCAACACGAAAAGTGCATTTGATGCATAAATTTAAATCTAAAAAATTTATTATAAACATTTTTACAAAATTTTTGTAAAATAAAATTTGTAAAATGTTTTATAGTATAGGAATCTTGTAATATTTATATTAAGCCATATTTTCATTAGGAAGCTTTGTTTTTTTTTGTTTTTGGTTTGTAAAAGAAAAATCCTGTACATATTTTTTGTTTGGTCAATTTGGTAACTGGTAACATATTAGTACCAAAATGTTTGCAAAGAACTGAAATTTGTGGGCATTTTCCTAAAATTCTTTTATGGATGAATGTGAACAACGTCTGTGTGAAAACTTTGCACATTGTTGCGAATTGGACTAAATATGGTTTTATTTAAAGAAAAATATTCTTTAAAAAACTTTGTTTATAGAAAAATTTGTCGTTATTAAAATTTTCTACACAAAAATTTTAGTTATACAAACTTTATATGCAAAATTTTTAAATATAAATTCTAAGTTAAAAAAAATTTGTTTATAAAAAATTTTTCTATGGAAAACTTTTCGTTAGAAAATTCTTTCGTTATAAATATTTTTCTATAGAATGTTTTATGGAAAATTTTTATAACAAAATATTTTCTATAGAAAATTTTTATAACAAAATATTTTCTATAGAAAATTTTTACAACGAAAAATTTTCTATAGAAAATTTTTCGTTATAAAAATTTTTTTTAGAAAATTTTTCGTTATAAAAATTTTTTATAGAAAATTTTTCAAAAAATTTTCTATAGAAAATTTGTATAACGAAAAATTTTCTATAGAATATTTGTATAACAAAAAATTTTCTATAGAAAAATTTTTATAACGAAAAATTTTCTATGGAAACATTTTTGTAACGAAAAATTTTCTATAAAAAAATTTTTATAACGAAAAATTTTTTATAAAAAAATTTTTATAACGAAAAATTTTTTATAGAAAAATTTTTATGAGAAAAAATTTTCTATAGAAAAAATTTTTATAACAAAAAATTTTCTACAGAAAAATTTTTTAACGAAAAAATTTCTTTGGAAAAATCTTTATATCGAAATTTCCTATAGAAACATTTTTATAATGAAAACTTTTCAATAGAAAAATTATTATTTTCTATAGAAAAATTATTAAAAAATTTTCTATAGAAATATTATAAAAACGAAAAATTTTCTATAGAAAAATTTTTACAACGAAACACTTTCTACAGAAAAATTTATATAACGAAAAATATTCTATAAAAAAATTATTATTTTCTCTAGGAAAATTTGTATTAAAAAAATTTATAACGAAAAATTTTCTATAGAATGTTTTTATAAATTCTTTTATAGAAAAATTTTAATAACGAAAACTTTTCTATATAACGAAAATTTTTTTATTTTTTATTTTCTAGAGAAAATTTTTATAACGAAAAATTTCTAGAGAAAATTTTTATAACGAAAAATTTCTAGAGAAAATTTTTATAACGAAAAATTTCTAGAGAAAATTTTTATAACGAAAAATTTTCTACAGAAAAATTTTTATAAGAAAAAATTGTCTATAGAAAACTTTTATAATATTTTTATAAATTCTTTTATAGAAAAATTTTAACAACGAAAAATTTTCTATATAACGAAAAATTTTTTAATTTTTATTTTCTAGAGAAAACTTTTATAACGAAAAATTTTCTAGAGAAAATTTTAATAACGAAAAATTTTTTAGAGAAAATTTTTATAACGAAAAACTTTCTATAGAAAAAAATTTATAACGAAAAATTTTCTACATAAAATTTTTATAACGAAAAATTTTCTACATAAAATTTTTATAACGAAAAATTTTCTACATAAAATTTTTATAACGAAAAATTTTCTACATAAAATTTTTATAACGAAAAATTTTCTATGGAAAATTTTTATAACAAAATATTTTCTATAGAAAATTTTCATAACAAAATATTTTCTATAGAAAATTGTTCGTTATAAAAATTTTTTATAGAAAATTTTTCAAAAAATTTTCTATAGAAAATTTGTATAACGAAAAATTTTCTATAGAATATTTTTATAACAAAAAATTTTCTATAGAAAAATTTTTATAAAAAAAAGTTTTCTATAGAAAAATTTTTATAACGAAAAATTTTCTATGGAAACATTTTTGTAACGAAAAATTTTCTTTAAAAAAATTTTTATAACGAAAAATTTTTTATAGAAAAATTTTTATGAGAAAAAATTTTCTATAGAAAATTTTTCGTTAAAAAATTTCGTTATAAATTTTTTTCTATAGAAAGTTTTTCGTTATAAAAATTTTCTCTAAAAAATTTTTCGTTATAAAAATTTTCTCTAGAAAATTTTTCGTTATAAAAGTTTTCTCTAGAAAATAAAAATTAAAAAATTTTTCGTTATATAGAAAATTTTTCGTTGTTAAAATTTTTCTATAAAAGAATTTATAAAAATATTATAAAAGTTTTCTATAGACAATTTTTTCTTATAAAAATTTTTCTGTAGAAAATTTTTCGTTATAAAAATTTTCTCTAGAAATTTTTCGTTATAAAAATTTTCTCTAGAAATTTTTCGTTATAAAAATTTTCTCTAGAAAATAAAAAATAAAAAAATTTTCGTTATATAGAAAAGTTTTCGTTATTAAAATTTTTCTATAAAAGAATTTATAAAAACATTCTATAGAAAATTTTTCGTTATAAATTTTTTTTATACAAATTTTCCTAGAGAAAATAATAATTTTTTTATAGAATATTTTTCGTTATATAAATTTTTCTGTAGAAAGTGTTTCGTTGTAAAAATTTTTCTATAGAAAATTTTTCGTTTTTATAATATTTCTATAGAAAATTTTTTAATAATTTTTCTATAGAAAATAATAATTTTTCTATTGAAAAGTTTTCATTATAAAAATGTTTCTATAGGAAATTTCGATATAAAGATTTTTCCAAAGAAATTTTTTCGTTAAAAAATTTTTCTATAGAAAATTTTTTGTTATAAAAATTTTTTCTATAGAAAATTTTTTCTCATAAAAATTTTTCTATAAAAAATTTTTCGTTATAAAAATTTTTTTATAAAAAATTTTTCGTTATAAAAATTTTTTTATAGAAAATTTTTCGTTACAAAAATGTTTCCATAGAAAATTTTTCGTTATAAAAATTTTTCTATAGAAAATTTTTTGTTATACAAATATTCTATAGAAAATTTTTCGTTATACAAATTTTCTATAGAAAATTTTTTGAAAAATTTTCTAGAAAAAATTTTTATAACAAAAAATTTTCTATAGAAAATATTTTGTTATACAAATTTTCTATAGAAAATATTTTGTTATACAAATTTTCTATAGAAAATATTTTGTTATAAAAATTTTCCATAGAAAATTTTTCGTTATAAAAATTTTATGTAGAAAATTTTTCGTTATAAAAATTTTATATAGAAAATTTTTCGTTATAAAAATTTTATGTAGAAAATTTTTCGTTATAAAAATTTTATGTAGAAAATTTTTCGTTATAAATTTTTTTCTATAGAAAGTTTTTCGTTATAAAAATTTTCTCTAAAAAATTTTTCGTTATAAAAATTTTCTCTAGAAAATTTTTCGTTATAAAAGTTTTCTCTAGAAAATAAAAATTAAAAAATTTTTCGTTATATAGAAAATTTTTCGTTGTTAAAATTTTTCTATAAAAGAATTTATAAAAATATTATAAAAGATTTCTATAGACAATTTTTTCTTATAAAAATTTTTCTGTAGAAAATTTTTCGTTATAAAAATTTTCTCTAGAAATTTTTCGTTATAAAAATTTTCTCTAAAAAATTTTTCGTTATAAAAATTTTGTCTAGAAAATAAAAAATAAAAAAATTTTCGTTATATAGAAAAGTTTTCGTTATTAAAATTTTTCTATAAAAGAATTTATAAAAACATTCTATAGAAAATTTTTCGTTATAAATTTTTTTTATACAAATTTTCCTAGAGAAAATAATAATTTTTTTATAGAATATTTTTCGTTATATAAATTTTTCTGTAGAAAGTGTTTCGTTGTAAAAATTTTTCTATAGAAAATTTTTCGTTTTTATAATATTTCTATAGAAAATTTTTTAATAATTTTTCTATAGAAAATAATAATTTTTCTATTGAAAAGTTTTCATTATAAAAATGTTTCTATAGGAAATTTCGATATAAAGATTTTTCCAAAGAAATTTTTTCATTATAAAAATTTTTCTGTAGAAAATTTTTCTTTTTTTTTTTTCTATAAAAAAAATTTTCATTGTAAACATTTTCTATAGAAATTTTTTCGTCACATAAATTTTTCTTAAAGAATAATGTTATCAACTTTTTCTTACATTTTTTGTTATAAACAAATTTTTTGGTATATCAATTTTTCGATAGCAAATTCGTCATAAAATGGTTTTATAGAAAATTTTTGTTATAAAAATGTTTCTTCAGAAAATTTTTTATTATAAAAATTTGTCTATTGATAATTTTTCATTATAAAAATTTTCCATTGAAAGTTTTCGTTATAAAGATTTTTCTAAAGTAAATTTTTCGTTTTGAGAACTTTTTTATAGAGAATTTTTGTTATTAAAATTTTTCCATAAAAATGTTCTGAAGAGTTATAAAAATTTTTATAAAGAAAAGTTTTTGTTATATAAATTTTCTATAAAAACATTCTTTTTATAAAAATTTTTCTTTTTAGTTGTTAAAATTTTTCTTGAGAGTTTTTCGTCATAAATTTTCATATAGTCAAATTTTATAAAAATTTATAAAAATTTATAAAAATTTTTCTGTAGAAAACTTTTCGTTATAAAAATTTTCTTTAAAAAATTTCATTATAAATATTTTCTATAGAATATTTTTCCTTATAAATTAAAACTTTTCTATAGGAAATTTTTGTTGTTAAAATTGTTTTATTGAAAATTTTTGATGTTATATTTTTTTGTATGACCCCTCGGCACTGTGCCTTGTATTTATACAAGTACCATGATGGTAGTGGTTGTGATGTTGCATGAAGTGTGTTGCATGCTTAATTGCATTTGTAAATATTTGTTAATTTTCTCTACTTTACGCCTGGCTTCTGTTTGGTTTTATCGTTTTTTAACAAAAAATTTTGTTCTTTATTTTTTTATCAACTATTTAGTTGTAATTCTGTTTTTGTTAATTTCTTTTTAGGTAATTGAAATTTATTTAATCAAACAAAAAAATTGTTTGATTTTGTTTTCGGTACATGAACATTTGTGGGTTAAATTATAATGCAGAGTTGTGGGTTAAAAAAGAAAGAAAAGTGTCGGTGTTTTACTAGTTTAAAGGAGTTCTTTTCGCTAATTAAAAGGAGCTGTTTTTAGAAAATTTAAGGGAAATTAATTAAACTAAAACAATTTTTGGTAAAATATCAACTCATAAAAAAATGAACAGTTGAATAAACTTAAGTATTAAAACACGAGTCCATATCATTATAATATCCAAAAAATACAGTATTTAAGAACCTCATGCCCACTTTTCACAAATCCCTTTAAAATAACATCTTCATCTACTACAATACCCTATTCTAATCTTTTCTATTATCAAAATTAGAAAACTTTATTTTCACTTCCATAATTACCTGCCTTTGCGCTTCGCTGAGTTCCACATCATCGTTTCCTTACAAGCGACTGACGAACTATTTCCATTTGGAAAACTGTCACAAGTGTCCAAATGAAAAACTATTAACTAATAAAGTTTATTTTAACAGTTGCTCGAGCTTTTTAGTTTTTCTTTTTTTTTTTTCAGTTGTTGCCATTAGACAAACAAGCCACAATTTTGTTGCTTCCCCAAAAAACCTGCAAATAGAAATAAAAATAACAAATAAAAGTTTTCAATTAAAATAATTGAAATGAAATTCAGCATAATTTAAATGCAAATAAAATTCAGAAAACAAAAAAGAATGAAAAAATAACATAAAACACAATTAGTTCTAAGAGCTTTAAATTTGTTTTTATGTTAGAAAAAATAAAACCATAAAAATGCTATAAAAATATTGCAATAAAACTTATAAATACAAAAATAAAATAATAATAAAATATGAATTTAAAGAGTTTATAGCAAGTGTAATGCATTTTATTTTGATTTAGAAGAAAAGTAATGCAATTAATTAGAAAACTTTAATTGGAGGAAATAGTCCAAAAAATAAAAGCAAAACTGTTTATAGAATTACGATAATTGTAATTGGACTAATATCAATGTCTAAACTGATCAACGATTTATAAATTGCATTACAATCAAACCTATAATTCTTTAACAACTTCTCACTGAAAATTTTTCTATAAAAATTTATTACTAACAATTTTTCTATAAAAATTTGTCACTGAAAATTTTTCTATAAAAATTTGTCACTGAAAATTTTTCTATAAAAATTTGTCACTGAAAATATTTCTATAAAAATTTGTCATTGAAAATTTTTCTATAAAAATTTGTCACTGACAATTTTTATATAAAAATTTGTCACTGAAAATGTTTCTATAAAAATTTGTCACTGACAATTTTTCTATAAAAATTTGTCACTAAAAAATTTTTCTATAAAAATTTGTCACTGACAATTTTTCTATCAAAACTTGTCACTGATAATTTTTCTATAAAAATTTACCACTAAAAATTTTTCTATAAAAATTTGTCACTGAAAATTTTTCTACAAAAATTTGCCACTGACTATTTTTCAATAAAAATTTGTCTAGAACTAAACTAGAACTGAACTAGAACTGAACTAGAACTGAACTAGAAATGAACTAGAACTGAACTAGAACTGAACTAGAACTGAACTAGAACTGAACTAGAACTGAACTAGAACTGAACTAGAACTGAACTAGAACTGAACTAGAACTGAACTAGAACTGAACTAGAACTGAACTAGAACTGAACTAGAACTGAACTAGAACTGAACTAGAACTGAACTAGAACTGAACTAGAACTGAACTAGAACTGAACTAGAACTGAACTAGAACTGAACTAGAACTGAACTAGAACTGAACTAGAACTGAACTAGAACTGAACTAGAACTGAACTAGAACTGAACTAGAACTGAACTAGAACTGAACTAGAACTGAACTAGAACTGAACTAGAACTGAACTAGAACTGAACTAGAACTGAACTAGAACTGAACTAGAACTGAACTAGAACTGAACTAGAACTGAACTAGAACTGAACTAGAACTGAACTAGAACTGAACTAGAACTGAACTAGAACTGAACTAGAACTGAACTAGAACTGAACTAGAACTGAACTAGAACTGAACTAGAACTGAACTAGAACTGAACTAGAACTGAACTAGAACTGAACTAGAACTGAACTAGAACTGAACTAGAACTGAACTAGAACTGAACTAGAACTGAACTAGAACTGAACTAGAACTGAACTAGAACTGAACTAGAACTGAACTAGAACTGAACTAGAACTGAACTAGAACTGAACTAAAACTGAACTAGAACTGAACTAGAACTGAACTAGAACTGAACTAGAACTGAACTAGAACTGAACTAGAACTGAACTAGAACTGAACTAGAACTGAACTAGAACTGAACTAGAACTGAACTAGAACTGAACTAGAACTGAACTAGAACTGAACTAGAACTGAACTAGAACTGAACTAGAACTGAACTAGAACTGAACTAAAACTGAACTAGAACTGAACTAGAACTGAACTAGAACTGAACTAGAACTGAACTAGAACTGAACTAGAACTGAACTAGAACTGAACTAGAACTGAACTAGAACTGAACTAGAACTGAACTAGAACTGAACTAGAACTGAACTAGAACTGAACTAGAACTGAACTAGAACTGAACTAGAACTGAACTAGAACTGAACTAGAACTGAACTAGAACTGAACTAGAACTGAACTAGAACTGAACTAGAACTGAACTAGAACTGAACTAGAACTGAACTAGAACTGAACTAGAACTGAACTAGAACTGAACTAGAACTGAACTAGAACTGAACTAGAACTGAACTAGAACTGAACTAGAACTGAACTAGAACTGAACTAGAACTGAACTAGAACTGAACTAGAACTGAATTAGAACTGAACTAGAACTGAACTAGAACTGAACTAGAACTGAACTAGAACTGAACTAGAACTGAACTAGAACTGAACTAGAACTGAACTAGAACTGAACTAGAACTGAACTAGAACTGAACTAGAACTGAACTAGAACTGAACTAGAACTGAACTAGAACTGAACTAGAACTGAACTAGAACTGAACTAGAACTGAACTAGAACTGAACTAGAACTGAACTAGAACTGAACTAGAACTGAACTAGAACTGAACTAGAACTGAACTAGAACTGAACTAGAACTGAACTAGAACTGAACTAGAACTGAACTAGAACTGAACTAGAACTGAACTAGAACTGAACTAGAACTGAACTAGAACTGAACTAGAACTGAACTAGAACTGAACTAGAACTGAACTAGAACTGAACTAGAACTGAACTAGAACTGAACTAGAACTGAACTAGAACTGAACTAGAACTGAACTAGAACTGAACTAGAACTGAACTAGAACTGAACTAGAACTGAACTAGAACTGAACTAGAACTGAACTAGAACTGAACTAGAACTGAACTAGAACTGAACTAGAACTGAACTAGAACTGAACTAGAACTGAACTAGAACTGAACTAGAACTGAACTAGAACTGAACTAGAACTGAACTAGAACTGAACTAGAACTGAACTAGAACTGAACTAGAACTGAACTAGAACTGAACTAGAACTGAACTAGAACTGAACTAGAACTGAACTAGAACTGAACTAGAACTGAACTAGAACTGAACTAGAACTGAACTAGAACTGAACTAGAACTGAACTAGAACTGAACTAGAACTGAACTAGAACTGAACTAGAACTGAACTAGAACTGAACTAGAACTGAACTAGAACTGAACTAGAACTGAACTAGAACTGAACTAGAACTGAACTAGAACTGAACTAGAACTGAACTAGAACTGAACTAGAACTGAACTATAACTGAACTAGAACTGAACTAGAACTGAACTAGAACTGAACTAGAACTAGAACTGAACTAGAACTAAACTAGTACTGAACTAGAACTGAACTAGAACTGAACTAGAACTGAACTAGAACTAAGACAATAGAATGAGTGTGTCTTTACAAATCTTTAATATGAACCCCAAATTTAACCAAAATCCTATTCGAATGAATCAACTTAAACTTCAAAAATTAAGCAGCCCTCAGGAAAAACGTAACACTCTTACTACCACAACCTCCTTCCAGCAACTTAACATCAAAAACTCCTCTATTATATTTTGTATATTAAAATGATTTCTTCGTTTCATTGTTGGCAAATTTTCCGCCAAACTGAGCTGATGTCTATGACATTGTTGCCATTGTTCTTTTAAAAATTCAAAGCAAAAAACATATAACATACCATCCCACGTTTTCTATGCAAATGCATTTTATGTGTAGAGCAACATTTCTTGCCATGAAAAAACAAGAAAATGAAATCAAATTGCAAAACTTTCTTTATGATTGTTTTTCCCTACGTCGGATATAAAAAACACATACCCATCTCTGCTAAAGTTTTTTTTTCCTAAAAAAAGTGCATTTATTTGCTAGAAATGGGGGGATCAAAACGTAACTAATATGAAAAAATATTTTATATTTTTTCATCAACATTTTTCAAACAATTTTTATTTTACTATTTATTTTGCCTCCTAAAAAAAGAACAAAATGACAAGTAAAACTTTTCTATTTTATTTATTTATTTTTTTTTTTTGCTCCAGCATCATCACAAAAACTGCAATCATTGAAATGAAATGTCCATAAGACCAAAACAGTGCATAGGAAGTGCATATAGGTGAACACACATAGAGACAAGAAATACAACTTCATCACACACATATACAAAACTGAATAAAAAAGTTTGATAATAAAGAAAAAAGCATAAAAACAACTTTTTCTACACCCTCGCATGCTCCACATTTTTGGATTTTTTCTTAATACTGTTTTGTTATTTTCCACGTTAGAGTCCATCGTCATCATCATCGTCGTCAGCTCCGTTGTAAGCAATAACCATAAAGAAAAATTGCAATATGACACTCACTCACTCACCAACTCAATGCATTCTCATATCCTCCAAATAAGTAAACAAATAAAAATACTCCATGATAATGGTCTTCCTTAGCTACAGATGTAAAGTAGGAGGGCGTATGTCCCTAGGAATAATAGCAAAAACAACACGATTTGACAAAATAATCCTGACACGAACAGAGAAAATTTCAAAAAACTATAAAGCGAAAGAAAAACAAAAATGCATTATAATTTTTCTTGGAAAATTTTCAAGGAAGGAGGAGATGAGTCTTAGTAAAGGAGTAGAATAATTTCACTTTTGCAAAATTTTTCTTGTAGTTCTGTTCTAGTTCTGTTCTAGTTCTGTTATAGTTGTGTTCTAGTTCTGTTCTAGTTCTGTTATAGTTGTGTTCTAGTTCTGTTCTAGTTCTGTTCTAGTTCTGTTCTAGTTCTGTTCTAGTTCTGTTCTAGTTCTGTTCTAGTTCTGTTCTAGTTCTGTTCTAGTTCTGTTCTAGTTCTGTTCTAGTTCTGTTCTAGTTCTGTTCTAGTTCTGTTCTAGTTCTGTTCTAGTTCTGTTCTAGTTCTGTTCTAGTTCTGTTCTAGTTCTGTTCTAGTTCTGTTCTAGTTCTGTTCTAGTTCTGTTCTAGTTCTGTTCTAGTTCTGTTCTAGTTCTGTTCTAGTTCTGTTCTAGTTCTGTTCTAGTTCTGTTCTAGTTCTGTTCTAGTTCTGTTCTAGTTCTGTTCTAGTTCTGTTCTAGTTCTGTTCTAGTTCTGTTCTAGTTCTGTTCTAGTTCTGTTCTAGTTCTGTTCTAGTTCTGTTCTAGTTCTGTTCTAGTTCTGTTCTAGTTCTGTTCTAGTTCTGTTCTAGTTCTGTTCTAGTTCTGTTCTAGTTCTGTTCTAGTTCTGTTCTAGTTCTGTTCTAGTTCTGTTCTAGTTCTGTTCTAGTTCTGTTCTAGTTCTGTTCTAGTTCTGTTCTAGTTCTGTTCTAGTTCTGTTCTAGTTCTGTTCTAGTTCTGTTCTAGTTCTGTTCTAGTTCTGTTCTAGTTCTGTTCTAGTTCTGTTCTAGTTCTGTTCTAGTTCTGTTCTAGTTCTGTTCTAGTTCTGTTCTAGTTCTGTTCTAGTTCTGTTCTAGTTCTGTTCTAGTTCTGTTCTAGTTCAGTTCTAGTTCTGTTCTAGTTCTGTTCTAGTTCTGTTCTAGTTCTGTTCTAGTTCTGTTCTAGTTCTGTTCTAGTTCTGTTCTAGTTCTGTTCTAGTTCTGTTCTAGTTCTGTTCTAGTTCTGTTCTAGTTCTGTTCTAGTTCTGTTCTAGTTCTGTTCTAGTTCTGTTCTAGTTCTGTTCTAGTTCTGTTCTAGTTCTGTTCTAGTTCTGTTCTAGTTCTGTTCTAGTTCTGTTCTAGTTCTGTTCTAGTTCTGTTCTAGTTCTGTTCTAGTTCTGTTCTAGTTCTGTTCTAGTTCTGTTCTAGTTCTGTTCTAGTTCTGTTCTAGTTCTGTTCTAGTTCTGTTCTAGTTCTGTTCTAGTTCTGTTCTAGTTCTGTTCTAGTTCTGTTCTAGTTCTGTTCTAGTTCTGTTCTAGTTCTGTTCTAGTTCTGTTCTAGTTCTGTTCTAGTTCTGTTCTAGTTCTGTTCTAGTTCTGTTCTAGTTCTGTTCTAGTTCTGTTCTAGTTCTGTTCTAGTTCTGTTCTAGTTCTGTTCTAGTTCTGTTCTAGTTCTGTTCTAGTTCTGTTCTAGTTCTGTTCTAGTTCTGTTCTAGTTCTGTTCTAGTTCTGTTCTAGTTCTGTTCTAGTTCTGTTCTAGTTCTGTTCTAGTTCTGTTCTAGTTCTGTTCTAGTTCTGTTCTAGTTCTGTTCTAGTTCTGTTCTAGTTCTGTTCTAGTTCTGTTCTAGTTCTGTTCTAGTTCTGTTCTAGTTCTGTTCTAGTTCTGTTCTAGTTCTGTTCTAGTTCTGTTCTAGTTCTGTTCTAGTTCTGTTCTAGTTCTGTTCTAGTTCTGTTCTAGTTCTGTTCTAGTTCTGTTCTAGTTCTGTTCTAGTTCTGTTCTAGTTCTGTTCTAGTTCTGTTCTAGTTCTGTTCTAGTTCTGTTCTAGTTCTGTTCTAGTTCTGTTCTAGTTCTGTTCTAGTTCTGTTCTAGTTCTGTTCTAGTTCTGTTCTAGTTCTGTTCTAGTTCTGTTCTAGTTCTGTTCTAGTTCTGTTCTAGTTCTGTTCTAGTTCTGTTCTAGTTCTGTTCTAGTTCTGTTCTAGTTCTGTTCTAGTTCTGTTCTAGTTCTGTTCTAGTTCTGTTCTAGTTCTGTTCTAGTTCTGTTCTAGTTCTGTTCTAGTTCTGTTCTAGTTCTGTTCTAGTTCTGTTCTAGTTCTGTTCTAGTTCTGTTCTAGTTCTGTTCTAGTTCTGTTCTAGTTCTGTTCTAGTTCTGTTCTAGTTCTGTTCTAGTTCTGTTCTAGTTCTGTTCTAGTTCTGTTCTAGTTCTGTTCTAGTTCTGTTCTAGTTCTGTTCTAGTTCTGTTCTAGTTCTGTTCTAGTTCTGTTCTAGTTCTGTTCTAGTTCTGTTCTAGTTCTGTTCTAGTTCTGTTCTAGTTCTGTTCTAGTTCTGTTCTAGTTCTGTTCTAGTTCTGTTCTAGTTCTGTTCTAGTTCTGTTCTAGTTCTGTTCTAGTTCTGTTCTAGTTCTGTTCTAGTTCTGTTCTAGTTCTGTTCTAGTTCTGTTCTAGTTCTGTTCTAGTTCTGTTCTAGTTCTGTTCTAGTTCTGTTCTAGTTCTGTTCTAGTTCTGTTCTAGTTCTGTTCTAGTTCTGTTCTAGTTCTGTTCTAGTTCTGTTCTAGTTCTGTTCTAGTTCTGTTCTAGTTCTGTTCTAGTTTTTTTCTAGTTCTGTTCTAATTCTGTTCTAGTTCTGTTCTGTTTTGTTTTAGTTCTGTAAGTTATGTTCTTGTTCTATTCTAGCTCGTTTGCTTCGCTATCGAGCAATGAAATTGTACCCGGTCTAATATTTTTAGTGTGTATGTTTGCAAAAGGAGTAGTCATATGCATATTTTGTCTACGTGTAGACATGTCTAGAAAGAACCATTTCCTTATGCTAAAAAAATGGTACTGCAGTACCGAATTTCTTTTTAGTTCATTTATTATTTCCGTGCAATTGTTGATGAGGTTGGAATACTTTGGCAAAAGTGTCTTGGATTTTTTCGTTATTTTTGATAATGCACTCCAAAAAAAAGAAGATAAAACTTAAAATCAAAAAAAATGGTTTATGCATTTTTTTTTTCTTTGATATTTGCTATACTTCATGTTGTATGATGTGTTGGGACAACTCCTGAAACTTCATGGGATTTGGTAACCAATTTTTTATGATTTTTTGTTTGTTGCTTTTCCCTTTGTGCCAAAAGGATTTTGTTAGTCGTGTTGCCTTATCCTGTGCAATGCTGCTGCAATGAGTTTTCCTTTCGATTTTCTTTTTGGTGTCAGGTTTTGTCGTTGCATGATGATGATGATGATGATCAAATTTTTAGTTATTTTTTTGAGACTTTATTTGAAAATGTTTTGTTTTTAGTTTTATTTGCTGCTGCATTCATATTGCATGCATTTGCGCAGGAAATTTGTCTTGTTTTGTTCTATGTTGGATTTATGTCTGCTGGTAGAGATATAAGGTTTTCGTTCATATTTGATTTTATTTGGACTTTTTGTTAACACATAAAATTGCAGGATATTTCTTTCGAATGCTAAAGAAGGAAAAAGTACAGTAAATGCAAAACTTTTTTGTTTCGAAAAGAAATATGGAAATGGGACTGCATTAAGGAGGTACGCCACATCATAAAGGAAATACATACTAACATTGATAGTAATACAGATTTATATTGATACTTATATGCTTATACTAAAACCAATACTGAAAACATTACTGATACTAATACTAATACTATCAGTATTAGTACTGATACTAATACTGAAAGTAATAATGATACGAATATTTATACTGATAGCTATACTGATTACTAATTCTGATACTAAAATTGATACTAGTTATACTAATATTCTAACGAGTACTGATACGAATACTAAAATTAGAACTGAAATCTCAAGTTTACAAGAAACATATAGTTTTTAACTTGCAACATCATTGAAACTTTTCATACAAAATATCGTTCTTCTTTGGTTGAAAACTAAATATAAATGAACCCTTTAAAAGTAGTTATACCGTAACTGCAATAAGAAAAAATGCAAGTTTTCTTTATACAAAAGAAGAATCACAAGAAACTGCAGCAGCAAAAACATTACTTACAAAACGTCTTTAAAAATGCGCAGAAAACATCAACACATCCTCTTTATATAGGCTCTTTTATATCCATGTTAAGACCTTTACTAACACCCTCATATCTGTATTGAATCAAACCGAAACTGTTGCAAAATAGACACATATCAACTAAATATACGAAGAAAAAATGCTAACATCTTCCGCACTCGTACCATTGAAGTCTCAACCGTGGCTCCAATGGTACGAGTGCGAGTTGCATATATACAAAATATCCTGTTTTGGATTTTTTGATACCCTTCACCACCATAGGTGGAAAGGGTATTATAAGTTTGTGCTGATGTATGTAACGCATAGAAATATTTGTCTTAGACCCACCTTTTAGTATACCAATAGACTTAGAATCACTTTCTGAGTCGATTTAGCGATGTCCGTCAGTCCGTCCGTCCATCCGTCTTGCTGGCTGGCTGGCTGGACCCCCATGTAAACCTTTTAATCAAACTACAGGTCGCAATTCTAAAGATAATTTGATTAAATTTGGCACAGATAATTTTTTTGATAATGGGACCATGGCTATTGAAATTGGTCAAAATCGGTCCATTATTTATTGTACCTCCCATAGGTCCCATTTCCCGGAATTGTTATATTGGCCACAAATATCAATATTTTTTCATGAAATTTAATACAGATACTGCCTATGTAAACCTAAGTCACTTTACCAAATTTCGTTGCAATCGCTCCACATTTGACCATAGCTCCCATACAAACTCTTCTTCAAAAACGCACTAAATGAGACAAAAAGTCACTAAAACGCTCGTTAATCTGAAGATAATGAAAATTTTGCGTTTATTTTTTGCATACATAATTTTTGTAACAACTGTAATTAATTGCCAAATTTCGAGATAATCGGTCCACATTTGACCCTAGCTCTCATATAAGTCCAAATGACGGAAACAGGTTGAATATATACGTTTTGAGAAAATGTTTGTATGATGGCAAAATTTAGCAAATATTTGTCTTTATACAGGAAAAATAACACCTTTGACCTTAGTGGTGAAGGGTATCGTATGGTCGGCTTGACCGACTGTAGCGCTTTCTTACTTGTTTTATTCTAGGAATGTTTACTTAAGGCGGATACTCTGATGATATTGCAGATATGAAAGCAAAACATGCTAAACTTTTATAACTGATTCTAAACTGTGGGCGCTCTACCCCTAGGAATCCTACCTCAAGCTTAAGTCTGGTTGAAACCACATATCATAGATTGGTCCAGGTCTTGTAAAACATAACTCAAAACTAAAGACTTTGCTTTAAAAACTTTCAGCTCAGTAAGACTATATCTGTGACTATAAATAAAACTGGCTTATGTCGAAATTTCTGTTTTGAGATATTAAGTGTTTTGTCTAAAATATATAAAGATTTTGTATGAAAAGTTGATATATAAATGCGTATATTTTTATTAGTAATGGCATTTGATGCTTGAAGTTTAGATGAGTGATAGATCTTGATCTAGAGAATAAGAATATGTAATAAAATGAAAAAGACCTTATTTCAACTTAGGACATTATCATTTATTGCCACAAATATAGTCGAACTGAGTTGAACGATTTTAAAGCATTCTTATATTTTTGTGTAAGTGCCTGTTTACTCCTTTCTTTCTTTAACTTCAATATAAAGACTTTGGGCAAAAACGACCATTACAATGACACAAAAAGAAACATTTTGTTGTATGATTTGATGAGCTGGACTTTTCATTCTAACAACTTTAAGGTAAGCAGACATTCATCCATCCATCCGTCCGTACAGCCAGACATTTGTAAATGAGAATGAGTCCATCAGTAGGAGGAAATCCATTTGGAGGTGGAGGGGGTCATTGTGGGTGTAGTTGTTACCAAAGGAATGTTTCGTAGTGATTGTAATTATTCATCTTTTGTTATGCTTTTATTCTTAGAATGAATACAAAATTTTTATGGTCAGGATTTTGGGTAAGAGGTTTTAAGAGGTGAATATTAAGTGTGAATATATCTATTTAAGAACGAATGAATCTATGGGTAGGTTAAGTAAAGTTATACATAATTGAAAATTAATTGAAGTGCAGAAATTATTCAAATTATAATTTGAAAAGGACATCAATAGTTACGATAAAATCTTTTAAAAATAAAATAAATCTTTAAACTCTTTCAAAACTTATTGGCAGTTTTTCAGCTTTTTTTCCTAATTCACTTGTTTTGATATTTTAAATCAACATTAAAGTGTTAATAAATATTATTTCGATTAAATACCTTCGAGTATTGAATTTCCAAAAAACACTTAATCAATCAACTAATTTAGCAAAAATTTTGAAATATTTAAAAATAAAGCAAAACAATTTTATATTTATACCCTTCACCACCATAGGTGTAAAGGGTATTATAAGTTTGTGCTGATGTATGTAACGCATAGAAATATTTGTCTTAGACCCATCTTTTGGCATACCAATAGGCTTAGAATCACTTTCTGAGTCGATTTAGCGATGTCCGTCCGTCCGTGTGGCTGACTTTTTGGACCCCCATGTAAACTTTGTAATCAAACTACAGGTCGCAATTCTAAAGATAATTTGATGAAATTTGGCACATATCATTTCTTTGATAATGGGACCACGGCTACAGAAATTCGTCAAAATCACCCCATTATGTATGGTACCTCCCATAGGTCCCACTTCCCGGAATTGATATATTGGCCACAAAAATCAATATTTTTTCATTAAATTTAAAACAAATATTGTTTATGTAAACATAAATCACTGTAAAAAATTTCGTTGAAATCGGTTCACATTTGACCATAGCTCCTATACAAACTCTTTTCTTAAAACGCACTAAATGAGACAAAATTCACTAAAATTCTCGTAAATCCGAAGATAATGAGAATTTTAAGTTCATTTTTTGCATACATACATATTTGTAAAAACTGTCAATTTGCCAAATTTCGAGATAATCGTCCCACATTTGACCCTAGCTCTCATATAAGTCCAAATGGCGGAATCAGCATAAATGTATAAATTTTGAGAATATTTTTGTATGATGGCAAAATTTAGCAAATATTTGTCTTTTAAAAAGACAAATATTTGCTAAATTTTGCCAATTTTGTTAATTTTAGAAAGAAAAGCGAAAGCAAAATCCAAGTAAAGAGAAGTTGTAGCAGTTTTGCGAACGCTGGTCTTTTTACAGGAAAAAGAACACCTTTGTTGATCTTAGTGGTGAAGGGTATCGTATGGTCGGGCTTGACCGACTATAGCACTTTCTTACTTGTTTTTTTCTATAACATTTCATAATTTTTAAATATTTCCACACAAAATTATTATTTAAGCAGACATTTAGGGAAAAAGTGTAAATTGCAAACAAAAATAACAAAAAAATTTAAATGCAAATATATTCAAATAATAAAATATTAAAAACAAATCAAATACCCGCAGGTGTATGCGTTTGCAAAAAAAAATATGCAAAAAAATTCCTCTGCGTTTGTTAGTAATAGCAGGAAAATTAAGTGAATGAACAGGGGGAAAGAAAATAATTGAGACAGAACTTAAAAATATGCCTATGCTCATATAAATTATTAAGTAGCTGGTTGACCAAGCTTTGCTCGGAGCTTTATGATAAGCATTTTGTGCAAATATTCAGTTAATTTCGAACAACAACTTTTCTAATGATTATAACATGATCAAATGCACAGTTTACGATTTAATTCATTTTTAGTAATTTTTAGTGAAGCCACCTGTTGGACTTTGGTCATTCCCATTAATAAACCTTCGTCGGCCTATCCCCAACAACTTTGCTAAAGATTATAGCATGATTAAATGTACAGCTTACGATAAAATTGACTTTGAGTAAATTTCAGTGGCGCCACCTGTCGAAATTTCTTCAAACCAATTAAGAAATCTTCGTCGGCTCATGTGTAACAACTTTGCTAAAGATTATAGCATGATTAAATGTACAGCTTACGATTAAATTGACTTTGAGTAAATTTCAGTGGCGCCACCTGTCGGAAATTATTCACACCAACTAAAAAACCTTTGCCGGCTCATGCGCTGTAACTTTGCTAAAGATCAAATATACAGTTTACGAATAAATTAATTTTTAGTAATTTTCAGTGGCGCCACCTAACGGAAATTAGTCTTACCAACTTAAAAACCTTCGCCGGCTTATCCGCAACATCTTCGCTAAAGAGCATAATATGATTAAATTCACAGTTTTCTATTCTATAAAGAATTCATTTGTTTAAAAGTTATAACATTACTCATTTTTCCCCTTTTTATCCACTACTTTTAAAAAGTTCCATATGCTTATTTGGCACTTCTTTGGTACCAATTGAATTCGGTACATTTTGTTAAAACGCAGTTAACATAATTCCTATTCATATTACTTTTGAGATGTTAAGTTATCATTTTATCCCTTTTTTACCCATTTTGGCCCCAAAATCAAAAAAGGACCAAGCACGTGTTCAATATTTCTTTCATATCTATTGACTGCAGTACAAAGTTACTTTCTATATTCTTTGGTTTAAAGTATAAGAGAGGGTTAAAAAAGTACAAAAAAAAAATATTTTCACCCTTTTTTACCCCCTATCGGACATAGTTTCAAAAAAGTACCAAACACCTGTCCGCTTATTTTCATAGCTGTTTAAAACGTAATTTTAATTTTGTTTCTATACCTATTACTTTAGGATATATAACGTTTTCAAATTTTTCCTCTTTTTACCCGTTTTTACCCTCTTAGAGGCAAAGGTTCCAAAAGTCCCTTCTTCTTCGACCTATACATCAAAAAAGGTACCCACTGTCCGTATTTTATCAAAATCGTTAGAGCCGTTTTCGAGATAGTCATTCTATATATATATATATATATATATATAGTACCTGGTTGACCGAGCCTTGCTCGGGGCAATTTTTAAAGTTTTTATATATTTTATTTTATACAGTTACAGTTTAACTCATTTTAAATAATTTTGAAAATTGGTCATACCAACAGAAACCTCCGTCGACTCATGCGCAACAACTTTGCTAAAGATTATAATCTGATCAAATGCACAGTTTACGATTTAATTCATTTTGAGTACTTTTCAGTGGCGCCACCTGAAGTCGTTCATATCACTAAGAAACCTTCATCTGCTTATGCGTAACAACTTTGCTTATGATCATAACATGATCAAATGCACAGTTTACGATTTAATTCACTTTGAGTCGGACTTTGGTCATTCCAATTAATAAACCTTCGTCGGATTATACGCAATAACATAGCATGAATTAATGTACAGTTTACGATTATAATGACTTTGAGTAAATTTCAGTGGCGCCACCTGTCGAAATTTCTTTATACCAAACCTTCGTCGGCTCATGTGCAACAACATTGCTAAAGATTATAGCATGACTATATGTACAGCTTACGATTAAATTGACTTTGAGTAATCTTCAGTAGCGCCACCGGAAATTATTCACACCAATTAAAAAGCATTCGCCGGCTCATGCGCTACAACTTTGCAAAAGATCATAGTATGATCAAATGTACAGTTTACGATTTAATTAATTTTTAGTAATTTTCAGTGGCGCCACCTGTCGGAAATTCGGTTTACTAACTTAAAAACCTCCGCCGGCATATCAGCAACATCTTTGCTAAAGAGCATAACATGATCAAATTCACAGTTTACTATTCTATAAAGAACATACATACAGACAAACATTCATTTGTTTTAAAGTTATAACATTACTAATTTTTTCCCCTTTTCATCCCCTAATTTCAAAAAGTTTCATATGTATAATTGGTACTTCTTTGGTACCAATTGAATTCGGTACATTTTATTAGAAAGCAGTTAACATAATTTTCCTATTCATATTACTTTTGTAGATGTTAAGTTATCAGTTTATCCCTTTTTTACACATTTTGGCCACGAAATCAAAAAAGTACCAAATACGTGTTCAATATTTCTTTCACATCTATTGATTGCAGTACAAAGTTTTTTTCTATATTCCTTAGTTTAAAATATAAGAGTGGGTTAAAAAGGTATCAAAAAAACTATTTTCACCCTTTTTTACCCCTTATCGGACATAGTTTCAAAATAGTACCAAACACCTGTCCGTTTATTTTCATAGCTGTTTAAAATGTAATTTAAATTTTGTTTCTATACCTATTACTTAAGGAGATATAGCGTTTTCGATTTTTTCCCATTTTTACCCGTTTTTACCCTCTTAGAGGCAAAGGTTCCAAAAGTCCCTTCTTCTTCGACCTATACATCAAAAAAGATAAGCACTGTCCAAATTTTATCAAAATCGTTAGAGCCGTTTTCGAGATAGTCATTCTATATGTATATAAATACATACAATTATTGCTCGTTTAAGAATATAATAAGATAAGATAAGATAATATTAGCCTGTAACTTACTCCATGTCTTGTGATATATCTAAAAGCCTATATTTATCAAGTAAGAGTGTTATATTCGGCTGTGGCGTATCTTATATACCCGCCGTCAAATATTGAATTTAGAGACATATCTCATAAATCTACGAGGTTGCAGCTAATTCAAAATATGGATCAAATGTGGTATTGTTGGTAAAATATTTGGATTTAATTCGGTTGCAGTAGCTTTATAGTTTAATATTTAAAATAACTAAGTGGTTTTCCTAGTATTTACTTTGCACACAATTTGGGCCATTACCGTGTATAGTAAAGCTGTTAAATACTTTTCGTTGAGCTTAATATGTAGTTAGGATAAACATGTTGATAGTAATATGGCACGTCCATATAAATTTTGTTAGGAGTTCCTAATGCCTCTACCGTATATAAAGTCTGGACTTAACATTGATTGAAAGCTATCTTATGCTGTAAACACAATCACGACGGCAGGCTACACGAATACCGACTACAAAAGCCGTTGGCTGCTTTCGTCGCCTTGTACATTTAAAGCTCTAAACACTTAGACGACAGCAGACTTCATAAATTTACGGCTTCAAATGCTGTCAACTTTAAATGTTGTTCTGGAGTCAGCTTCATAAATATTTTGAAGGCAGCAACCATAGAGTACTGCATAGAGTGCGATCATATGTTTTACTAAGCACAAAAAAAAATAGAAAGAAGTAAGAAAGCGCTATAGTCGGTCAAGCCGACCATACGATACCCTTCACCACTAAGGTCAAAGGTGTTATTTTTCCTGTGTAAGGACAAATATTTGCTAAATTTTGCCATCATACAAACATTTTCTCAAAACTTATATATTCAACCTGTTTCCGTCATTTGGACTTATATGAGAGCTAGGGTCAAATGTGAACCGATTATCTCGAAATTTGGCAGATTGATTACAGTTGTTACAAAAATTATGTATGCAAAAAATAGACTCAAAATTTCCATTATCTTTAGATTTACGAGCGTTTTAGTGATTTTTTGTCTCATTTAGTGCGTTTTTAAAGAAGAATTTGTATGGGAGCTATGGTCAAATGTGGACCGGTTTCAACGAAATTTGGTACAGTGATTTAGGTTTACATAAGCAGTATTTGTTTTAAATTTCATGAAAAAATATTGATATTTGTGGCCAATATAGCAATTCCGGGAAGTGGGACCTATGGGAGGTACCATAAATAATGGACCGATTTTGACCAATTTCAATAGCCATGGTCCCATTATCAAAAAAATGATCTCTGCCAATTTTCATCAAATTATCTTTAGAATTGCGACCTGTAGTTTGATTACAAGGTTTACATGGGGGTCCAGCCAGCCAGACGGACGGACGGACGGACATCGCCAAATCGACTCAAAAAGTGATTCTGAGTCTATTGATATACTAAAAGGTGGGTTTAAGACAAATATTTCTATGCGTTACATACATCAGCACAAACTTATAATACCCTTTCCACCTATGGTGGTGAAGGGTATAAAAATAGCAAAAAAAATGTATAATGACATATCTTTTATGAAGATGACGTCTTTTAAATGTACTTTTGACGTCTCTTAAATGTACTTGACAGTTTCGTCCTCAGTCTAGTTCTGGTTTATGGCAGCAACAACATTATAAACATGATAATGAACAGCTGAGTATTTCAGCAATACAAATTTTAGAGATGCCACATGTATATTTTATAATGAATCAAATTAAAGTTATTAATCAAAAACGTAATAATATCACGAAAAACTAAAAAAGACAAATAAATTCATTTCCTTTACTTCAATTTTGTAATGTTCGTTTATGCTAAATATTAAAAAAGTTTTTTGTTCTTATTGTTTTTAGTTTATATACATAGTGGCAATACTTTATCTGTTTGTTGCTGCCTGTCAAAATAGAAATTAACCTAAGTTGGCAGCAGCAGCAAATGCTGTTGTGCAGTCGTGCTGCTGCGCTGTCGTCTAAAAAATTGTTTTCTTAAAACACACGGATTTTATTTTTGACATATTGCTGTCTGCTGCTGTCTATGTGTTTAGAGCATAAAACGGCTGCTACATTCCGAAACAGCTGTTTATGATGGACAAAATAACAATTTATATTTTGATAAAAATAACATAAATTCATTTTAGTAATAAACCTCTGATATAAATATAGTATGTTTAAATCAAAAAATTCTTGAAAAAAGTATGGGTGTGATCTCTTATAGTTTTAGGGTTATGGGTTTTTTAAATTTCAAGAATTATACTGCATAACTTTAGAAACTTATTTTCGATATTAACTTTTTGGTATCAAACTAGAGCTACTGAAGATACCTTTCAAATGATATATATATATATATTCCTCTGATTCATAATTGATCAAGAGCTCATATACTAAAAACTAATTTTTATAACCGACTTTTTTTTTATATAAAAATGCGCATATCTAAAAACTATATAGATATAAGTATGATCTTTAAAATAAAGAATTTTATACAGGACATAATGGGCTTATATATAACATGAAGTGTGTGAGATATGACAGTTTGAAAATGAACTTCTTAAAAATTGTACTTAAAAATATATTGAATGCACCCAGCAAAACTTTGGTAATGGCAAGTACTCTGATAACTGGTTACCTTGTAACGACAACAACATACCATCCGAATAAATAATAAGTTATTACAGAATTACTTATTTGTAATTAAGATGGTAATTTAAACTGAATTGCCCCGGTTCAAATCCCACCAAGGGCAACAATTTTTTTTTTGTTTTTTTTTTTATTAAAAGAGTCTTTTTAAATGATTTTTGAATTTTAAGAACTTAAATATTATCTTCTGTAAAAAAAATTGTAAAACTAACTCACGTTATTGAAAAAATACCATCATGAGTCAATTTTGATTATGTAGGGGATGTTGAATACCAAACACGATTCTAATTGGTCTTAACTTGGTAAGCCCAACTTATCTTGGTCATCCTTCATCTCAACTGTGGACACACACCTCCTCATGGTATCACCCGGGGAGCTATTTTAACACCCATTAATATTGCGAGTTAACATGTTCCGAGAGTTGTCCCATAAGATCGATAAAAATGGGTTAGGATTACGGGCTAGTAACCCTCTCTTGAAAAAAATACAATGAAGAGGATAAAATTAGAATTGAAATGTCCCACTACCTAATATTAGAGGAGGATGTCCGAAACTTCGATAGAAAGACCAAGTAGAGGAACATTTTTCAAAGCTTGGCCTATAAAATTGGAGAATATTCGCACAAGATCGAAATCCATGGAATTCTAAAATATGCTCGGACTTTGACCTTAACAGGTTGTAACATTTAAGTAAGTAAGAGTCAATCTTATGTAAAAACTTATACAAAAAAGAAGATTTAAATTGTTTAAGCTTTAAAATAATTTTAAAAAGTTTTAAAATAATTACAAAAAATCGTATAAAAATATTTTTCCAAAAATTACAACAAAGCAAAAAAAAGCAGGGAAAAACAAAGTTATTTTCACATGATTTTGGATCTAAAAATTAAAATTGTTTATATTAATTATAAGCTGCTAAGTTTTCAACATATGAAGTAGCTCAGTGGAAGAGTCTCTGCCTAGCAGTCGGAGGGTCTGGGTTCGAGCCCCCATGGGATCATAAAAAAAATTTTGTATTTCGTTTAAAAATATATGTTTTTAATAAAACAACAACATAAAAGTTGTTGCTGTTGTTGTTGTTGCTTTCAAATTGCTTACCCAAGTCATTACTTTTCTGCAATTGGTAAGTACTTGCCTCCAATGACATCCCCATGTTAATGTAATGACTTAAACAGCGAACTAGTAAGTAGTTCGTGTTCAATAGTTTAACTGTTTAACTCATTATTTGGTAATGAAAAGTTTTACTGGGCATGTATTCTAATTTTGACAGGTTGTAGCCCGTAGCCTATAGCCGTGATTGTGTTTATAGAATTATATCTTAAGGTACAATCTTAATATACTAAATGTACCTCCAAATCTTTTTGATTCTAAATATAACAAGTTAGAGTATTATATTCGGCTGTGCCGAATCTTGTATACCCACCATCAAGTTGTACGAGAGTGCAGCTAATTCAAAATGTTGACCAAATGTGGTATTGTTGGTAATATATTTGGACCAAATTTGGTTGCAGTGGTATAGTTACTACAGTTCAACATTTAAAAGTATCTAAGTGGTTTCCCAAATATTTACCTTGGACAAAATGCTGTTCCATAACCGAATATAGTTTTACGTTAATAAGCTGTTTCGTTGTGCCATAAACATGTTGATAGCAACACGGCAGATTCATATATTTTGTTAGGAGCTCCTAATGCATCTACCGTATATAAAATCTGGACCTAACATTGATTGATAGATGCGATTTTAATATGTACCCCCAAATCTTTTTGATTGTAGATATAAAAAGGGGATATTATATATATAAGAACTACAGGCAAATGTTGACCGATTGTAACAAAATTTAATATACTGGCTGGTATTAGTATAAAGTTTAGCTGTGCAAAATTTAGTGGTCATAGCTGAAATAGTTTATAATTTAATAGCTTTTAACTGGCGTTTGTGGCATTTTAGTGGTTACAGGGAGCGGTTTTTATATGAAAGCTATGGTGATAAATGGACCGATTGCTATAAAATTTGACATATTGACTGAAAGTTGCATAAAACTTCTATGTTCTAAATTTAGTAGTCATAGATTTTACAATATTATTCAATTTATCAGCCTAAATGTGATTTCCGGGGCAGGGTTATATGGGAGCTGTAACTAAATGTGAACCGATTTTAGCCATTTTTAGCACACAATTTCTATAACCTATCTTAAATACTTTTGCTAAATTTTGTCTCTCTAGCTTTTGTAGTTAAGGAGCTATCGCGGTCTTCTCTGACAGAAAGACGGACATAAACCGTCTTTTCTTTTTGTATTTTTGTGTTTCCGTAAGTTTTTTATATGGGAGCTATGGTCAAATAGTAACCGATTGTAACAAAATTTTGCACACTGGCTGGCATTCACATAAAACTTCCTTTTGTAAAATTTTGTTGCTGTAACCCTTTTCGTTAAGGCGCTATGGCGCTTTTATTTGAAGGACAGACGGACATAAACCCCCTTTTCTTTTTGCATTTTTGTGTTTCTGTAAGTTTTTTATATGGGAGCTATGGTCAAATGGCGACCGATTGTGACAAAATTTTGCATACTGGTTTGCATTGACATAAGACCTCCTCGTGCTAAATTTAGTGGTTATATCTGTTACAGTTTTAGATTTATTGGCATTTAAGTGTATTTTAGGTGAAATTTTGGCTGTTTTCGTGAGTTTTTTGTATGGGAGCTATGACTAAATGTCAATCGATTTTAATGAAATGTTATATGCTGCCTAGGGCTTATGCAAGACTTCTATATACCAAATTTTATCATCATAGCTATTATAGTTTGTCATTTATTAGCAAATAAGCGATTAGCGTAGGCGAGGTTATACGAGAGCTATGGTCAAATGTTAAGCGATTTTGCCCAATTTCAATACCAAAATTATCGTGATTTCAACAGACAGACGGACAGACAGACGGATAGACAGACAGACAGACAGACAGACAGACAGACAGACGGACAGACAGACAGACAGACAGACAGACAGACAGACAGACAGACAGACAGACAGACAGACAGACAGACAGACAGACAGACGGACAGACAGACAGACAGACAGACAGACAGACAGACAGACAGACAGACAGACAGACAGACAGACAGACAGACGGACAGACAGACAGACAGACAGACAGACAGACAGACAGACAGACAGACAGACAGACAGACAGACAGACAGACAGACAGACAGACAGACAGACAGACAGACAGACAGACAGACAGACAGACGGACGGACAGACGGACAGACATACAGACAGACATATTTTAATGAAATGTTATATGCTGCCTAGGGCTTATGCAAGACTTCTATATACCAAATTTTATCATCATAGCTATTATAGTTTGTCATTTATTAGCAAATAAGCGATTAGCGTAGGCGAGGTTATACGAGAGCTATGGTCAAATGTTAAGCGATTTTGCCCAATTTCAATACCAAAATTATCGTGATTTCAACAGACAGACGGACAGACAGACGGATAGACAGACAGACAGACAGACAGACAGACAGACGGACAGACAGACAGACAGACAGACAGACAGACAGACAGACAGACAGACAGACAGACAGACAGACGGACGGACGGACGGACGGACAGACAAACAAACAAACAGGCAGATAGACAGACAGACAGACAGACAGACAGACGGACAGACTAAGGAAATTACAAACGGAATGACAATCTCAATGTACCCCCCATTCTTTTTGATGGTGGGTATAAAAAGCGGGTGTTATATACATATAGAAGAATTATATTTTTAATCGTCCGTGGCAGTCGAAAAAGATTCAAATATGATCAGAAAATAACAAAAATACTTACTGGGTTTCCACCTATGGTTGTGAAGTGTATAAATATCTTAGCAAAATAACATGGCACAATGTTATATTTTTTTATAGGTCGTTTTGGATTGAGAAATCGAACACCATGTAGAGATCTTAATAACACCTTAACTCGATAAAAGCTTAAGACATCTATTGACCAAAAAAAAAAAGAAGAACTACAAAATCTTTTTAAATTAAAAACTGTATTAGTATAAAAGTTTATTAGTTAAAGAGTTTTGGCCAATGAAAAACGATTCTGAACAACTGTGTGCTTGACACCCTGTATTTTCAATACATAAATATTATTAAAACTGAAAAATAACCATATTTAGAACAAAGGATAATAAGCTCGTATTTCAAATATAATTTTAACATAAACCTTCTCCGACATACATACATATATGCAAATATTTCTATACTTTTCCACTAGCAAAACATTTTCTATTTTTTCAATAAATTTTAAAGTTTTTTCTCCAAAACACCACGAGTTTTATATTTTTAATAAAAATTAAAATATTTTTTTGTTGTTGTTGCTGTTGTTTTGTATGATTTTGTCTATTATGCGTCAACATGCATCTGCATATAAATTGAAAAATTTTGTAATTCCATAAAATGCAACTAACGTTTCAGGAATACAAAATGAAAGCAGCGACAGGATATACATACATTTGTAGCAAAATAGGCTTATATGCAGAAAAAAAAGGAGAATACATAGAAAAACTAAATAGGGATGGCTTAAACTGTACCCGACTAACAATGATGAAAAAAATTGCAAAATATAAATGCATTTTTAGAAAAATCCATTCGTTTTTGTTGCATTTTTACAACGAGAAGAAATATTGCATTGCATTTTTATGCAACATCACAAAGTCTAGGAGTAAAAAAACAACAAAAATGAAATATTAAAAAAAACTTTGTTTTATTGGAGCTCAACAATAACAAAAAATGTTAGCAAAAAAAAAAATATGAAAAAACATATTAAACAGACCCATAAAAACCAACGATAGTATTGCCATAAATCGTTTTTAGTATATACTTCCATATACATACAATTACAAATATATACAGCCATTTACATACATCCATACATACATACATATGTAAATTAATGCATACATAGAATTTTGTATATGACATTCTATCAAATATAAGGACTACATACATTTGGCGAGTATATGGACCAGGACTAGACCATGATATTGCTGCCTGGCCTAAGCACTTTTGTCTGTTTGTATACTCATATGTATGTGTATTAGGGTGACAATAATTTTTTTTCTTTGATTTCAAATGTTTTTCTACGGAAAAACACTGGTACACTAGGTCTAAAAATTTAGATCTGAAAATTTGAGCCAAATCGGACAACGTTCTAGGGGCGCGCATCGGGTTCAAAGTTAATGAGCCCATTTGTATGGGGAAAAATGGGTTATTTTTTTGTTTTTGCGAAATTTAGACCAAAAATAAATAATTTTTACAAGAAAAAATAATAGAGTATTAAAGAGAACTAACACAGCTTTATTTCAAATCGTGAAAGGCGAAAATCTATGAGGTAGTTTAAAAGTGATTGCAGTTTTCCTCCCAAAATTCATGTCCTTGAAAACGCGCCTAAGAATATGCACCAAAAATTTTATGTTGTAAATAAAGAAATTCCAAAGTTAGACATGATTTATCATTACATGGCTTGTTATTAGTACATAGTTCAGTTTTATTTAAATATAATCAAATTTAGTTAGTTTTTTTTTTTCATGTTGGAAAATGGTACATTTTTCTCAGGTCGGTTTCAAAAATAATTTTTTAATTTTTTGAAAATTTCGTTCAACAAATATTATAAATTTAGAATTTGCTTTCTAGTTTGTCAAAACAGACAAATGGGAGAATAAAACCTAAAAAACAATTATTTTCCAAAACAATTATTTTCGTGCTTTTTTTTAATTCCCTAATTATTAATGGGTGTTTTTTTTAGAGGTATAGAACTTCGAATTGAAATAAAACACAAGAAAATCGTTTTAATGTCCATCAATTTGGCTTTATTGGAAGGATAATTTTATGCCATTAATGCTTAAATATGATTTCGGGCATGTGGCCGCCGCGGCTGGCTCGAATAAAGCCAATTCTACAGGTCCAATTTTCAACTACTTTTTCGAGCATATGGGGCCGTATGTTGGCAATAACGCCACGAATGTTGGCTTCCAAGTCCCCTAACGTTTCTGGTTTATTGGCGTAGACGAGCGACTTCACATATCCCCAAAGAAAATAATCCAGTGGTGTCAAATCGCACGATATTGGTGGCCAATTGACAGGTCCATTCCGCGAAATTATGCGCTCATCGAATGTTTCCTTCAATAAATCAATTGTGACGTGCGCTGTGTGGCATGTAGCGCCGTCTTGTTGGAACCACAACTCATCCACATTCATGCCATCCAATTGGGGAACAAAATAGTCGGTTATCATGGCTCTATACCGGTCTCCATTTATGGTAACTGACTCTCCAGCATTATTTCGACTCAATGACTCCACCAGCCCATAGAGCACACCAAACAGTCAGTTTTTGTGGATGTAATGGCGTCTCAAGGGTCTCATGTGGATTCTCTCCACTCGAAATGTGGCAATTTTGCTTGTTGACGTAGCCATTCAACCAAAAATGAGCCTCATCACTGAACAAAATTTTGCGATGAAAATCAGCATCGAGATCAATCTCATTTTCGGCCCATACACCAAAATCACGACGCATTGCATGGTCTCGCGGCTTTAATTCTTGCACAAGCTGGATCTTGTAAGGTCGCAAGCCAAGATCTTTGCGCACAATCTTCCATAAAGTTGATGGACAAAGCTCCAATTGCTGTGCACGGTGGCGAATCGATTCATTCGGGTCCTTCAACACTTTGCTCTACAGCGGCAATTGTTTCTTCGGTGCGCACTGTTCGACGTCGCTGCGGATGCGTATTATCACATAGAGTAAACGTAGTGCGAAAACGATCCATGGTTAACCGAATTAATTGCTCTGATGGACGATTATGTCGACCATAGAATGGACGGAGCTTGCGGTAAACTTCGCGAACTGAACCATTATTTTCGAAATAAATTTGCACGATTTGCAAGCGTTGTTCTTTTGTCAACCTGTTCATGATGAAATGGCAAACCAAACTAAATATTAATCACTTGACAGCTGACAAAATGGCCGCCAGTTAAAAAAGTGATGCCAACTTAAAGTTCTATACCTCAATAAAAAACACCCGATACTTAATATTCCGTAATCTCGCTTTGAACATTTTCAGAAAATCCAAATTTTGACATTTGAACGCGATGAAGAAAGGGTTAATATCGTCCAATATTAATATCGTCCAATATTAAAAAAACCCTTCAGCATAGGTTTTATATAAACAAATTAACAAATATTAATTACCACTTTTGTTAAAATTGAATACAACCCAGTAAAAAATAGGATCATCCAAAGAGTACTCTCGGAGCGCTCCTTTGCGAGTAATGGATTACTCCATTAAACTCCGAAATTCATAGGATTTTTAACACAGCATGTCCGCAGACACAAGTACTCCTTTTGAGCTCCTTATGGAGTGCTCGCTTTAGTCTTGAAAATGACACAGAGGGAGTAATCGTTTTTGTCTCCTAGAGGAGCATAAAGGGAGTAAACATTCATATAAAATACAAATTTGGTTATTTTTTACAAAAATTAGAAAATATTGATTTTTATTTATGTATATTGGAATCGTGCCTTCAAGGGCTCTGGGAAATTGAGAAAACTCAAATGTAAGCGCAAAATTTTAAATTTATTGTAGATTTTATCTGCTTTTGTTCCAAATGGATGAACAAGTCATTACTCCTTTGTTGCTCAATTATGGATTAATCCATATATTTTTTACTGGGAAGTAAAATTTACCGAGCATTTACTCGAATTCGGCCCACAAATTTACATTTTCGCGAAATTCATCAATTTAAAATCGCAGGTACGGCGAAACGATTCAAGATATCGACCTAACATTTTCAAAATTTTATTGTCCCATTTGTCTGTTTTGACACACTGTAAAGCAAATTTTAAATTTGTAATATTTGTTGAACAAAATTAAAAAAAAAATAAAAAATGACCTGAGAAAAATGTACCATTTTTCAACATGAAAAAAACTAAGTAAATTTGATTATATTTAACAAGCCATTAAATGATAAATCATGTCTAACTTTGGAATTTCTTAAAACATACAATTTTTGGTGCATATCCTTAGGCGCGTTTTCAGGGACATGAATTGTTGGGGGAAAACGGCAATAACTTTTAAACTACTTCATGGTTTTTCGTCTTTTATGATTTGAAAAAAGCTGTACTAGTTCTCTTTAATATTCTATTATTTATTTTTGGCCTAAATTTCGCAAAAACAAAAAAAATAACTCATTTTTCCCCATAAAAATGTACCATTTTCCAACATGAAAAAAAAACTAACTAAATTTGATAATATTTAAACAAAACTGAACTATGTACTAATAACAAGCCATTAAATGATAAATCATGTCTAACTTTGGAATTTCTTTATTTAAAACGTACAATTTTTGGTGCATATCCTTAGGCGCGTTTTCAGGGACATGAATTGTTGGGTAGAAAACTGCAATAACTTTTAAACTACTTCATAGTTTTTCGTCTTTCATGATTTGAAAAAAAGCTGTATTAGTTCTCTTTAATATTCTATTATTTATTTTTGGCCTAAATTTCGCAAAAACAAAAAAATAACTCATTTTCCCCATACAAATGGGCTCTCAAACGTTGAACCCGATGCACGCCCATAGAACGTTGTCTGATTTGGCTCAAATTTTCAGATCTAAACTTTTAGACCTAGTATCACAATATTCCGTACAAAAAGTCATAAAATTCGAAAAAGCATTTTTCTTCATACAAACAATTGTCACCCTAATGTGTATTGTTCTGTTTGAATACCTACAAATTCCAACATTTTTTCAAAATTACTGATCTATGTGATACAAAGTCCATGTTGCATATATGTATATTTACTTACGTGCCTGCCTCTATAGAGTCATCAACGTTTCTATTGCTCTAAGGTTGGTTTAATATAATGCAACTGCATAAAACAGTAAAGATCAAAACTTGAGGAAAGACTCAAACTAAATTCTATTTTTAGACTGAAATAATCTAAGATATAAGCTAAAATATAGACATCAATATAGATTGAACTAAGATGGGATTCTAGATATAGAAGTGAAAGAAATATGGTCACGTTTTTCCTTTTTGCAAACAACCGAAAACAAAATTAAAATACTTTATGTAATTTTTACAAAATTATGTTTTTATTAACTTTAGAGTTAATCACTTAAAGACACTTTACAAAATAGCTTTACAAATATTCTTAGTCTCACTGTTCTCTTATACGCGTCTCAATTAAAACTCTTCCCACAATATTCGTCCATCGGCCTTATATAGTAGAGAAGAGAGTTTTTCTGCAGACGTAAACAAAGAGCTGCTATCGTTGATTACACTAACAATATGGCTTACGAAAGTTCATGCATATTCCAATACATTATCACATGATCAAGAATATAATTTGTACAAACAGATTATCTGAAGTTAACAGTAACTGAAAGAAAGAGAGAATGTAGATACAAGAGAAAAAGGTTGCTATACTCTTTACAGCAAATAAGAGAAACATGTTGCTCTGCTTATGGACAGAATAACGACAACATCAACAAAAACATTCTAAAAAACCAGGGGATGAATTATAAGTAGTGAACTCTGCACAATAGGGCGGATAACTTAAAAATTCGTTACAATATCAAATCCGGAATTTTCTTGATGAAAGATGTTGATAATAACTAATTTCTTTTTGCTCAGATTCGTTGATCTAGTTAAAAATAACATTGCTACGTACCAAAACATATCAGCCCACTGGCTACCAAGATCGTGTGACTTCAACCTTATTCAACTTTTTTCGTGGGTTTTTCTTAAGTCGAAGGTGTATGTAAATAAGCCAATAAACCAAATCAAAAACGTCTACACTTTGAACAACCCCAACTTAATTTGGAACATTATGCGACTCAAGCTTGAGAACTTTGAACATAGCAGTTGCAGTATATTTTAATGCCGGCATATATATCTGTGGCAATATGGAAGAATAGCTTAAGTCGAAAATTTAAGTTTTGAGATATTATCAATTTTGTGTAATTTTTCTTCTGCTTGATTTCTCTGAATAATTTATGAATTAATATATTGGTAACATGTTTATTAGTAAAGAAGGATGAATATTTAAAAAATATATTGTTAAATTCAAAAGATTTCGCGTTTTTTCTACTTAAGCTCTTTTTCGAAACTGAAATTTGCCTTGAACTGGACCTTAAGTAATTTCAAGCGGTTCTCTTTAAATCAAAGGTATATATTGTGTAGTTTTATGTAAATACAAGTTGCTTGAAAATAATGATTTTATTTGTTAAGGTCAACATTTATACAGCTTAAATGAACTTAAGCAAAATTGTTTAAATGACGAAAGAAAAATATGAATATGTACAAAAAAATATGTGTACATAAGTTGTTTTGATCAATTCATTATTGATTCAAAACACTTAAGCTAAAAAGTAAACGTACATAAAATTGACAAAAACTCGAATTTTTTAATACGGACTAAGCTCATTTAAGCGCCTTGGCTTCTGTAATGCAATAAACGCCTTAACTCAATTCTCTCTTATGTCGACTTAAGCTACTCTTCCATATTGCCACAGATATATTCTTGCTCGATTGTGTATGGCAACTCAGCTTTAATTGTGTTGCCAATTGCAAAAACTTCATAACCGATAACTGTAACTCAGTTGCCTTGTCAATTATCATAAATATTGTAGATGACAACAAGAGTCAATTCCAGCTTCATTTCAGCAACCGGGAATTTGTGTATTTGTTTTGTAAAAATAGCGGAAAAAGTTGTTTCCATGGTGATGAGATAAGCACATGTATGCCATCTAAACATTAATTGTATGACTTCCTTTGGAATTAACGACGACGTAGGTTGTGTCATATCAATATTGAAAACATTTCCATGTGACTTCTGGAAACTTCGATCCGAAAAAAATCTTAAAGCTTCACTAATTTTTAAAAGTTTAAATATTTATATTTCCAATTTTCACTTTTTTTTTCATTAAAATGACATTTTTTTTTTCAATTTATCTTCTACTTAGTTGCCATTCACAATTTTTCAATAATTTTTAGCAACTGACATGTTGCCATATGCAATACAGTTTTTTACAGGTTGCGTTGCCATTATAATTTTGATATAGGCAACCTTTGCTAACCTGAAAACAGTTACTGATATAACGTTATAGACTTCTTTTCCTTATACCCGTGGTTCAAAACTGAAAACAAAACAAGAATAAGCGTAACCGGGCATTGACTAAGCGTTAAAAAAAGACTATATTAATCGACGATGTTCTCAACATCCTAAGAAAGCTTCTAAAAGGTAGTGACAACTATATTAAGAGCAGAATGTGACGTTCAATGAAAAGGAATGTGGTGATCCCGACTCCCTTAAGGGTCCAAAAATGATCACAAAACAAAATTGAATATTATAAAAAAGCCATAGGTGGTAGTACAAAACTGAATGACTTAAATGGACCAAAGACAAAATCTAACTGACGTTGATTCTAACGTTTCATCTTAGACTATCTTAAAGTAAGCGTTTAAAGATGAGGTAAAACATCGACAACTCGAAAACCTTAAGAGGTTCGATAAGCCCGATTCTAAAGCTCTGACTCCAAATCAATGAGAATTTCTGAAAGAGCGAGATAAAAATTTTAAAGCAGAATGTATTATCTAATTCGAAGAAAATTGTTAAAAAAAATACTACTCCGCCGGAATCCAAAAAGATTTTTTTCAAAGGCAATAATATTTATAATTGGAAGGGAGTTAGTTGGTGCCATTAGAAATATATAGTAACAAGTAGAATACCATTGGGAATGCTGTAGCTCCAGTGTACTCCAAAGTACTCTAGTGAAAGCGTGTACTTTTGCAATTTTTTGCAATTCTGGCTTATGTCAGTTCGTGTAAACTGTCATCTTCAGAGACAAGCGCTCTATCAGGAGCTATAATACAGTTCTGAGTGGTGTGATTTGTCATAGACAAGGATAACTACCAGCATGTAGAATCCAAAATTCGCAGACTTTAGCATTATAATTCCAAATTTGGTTGGGAGGTGCACTTAAGAAGAACATGTTGTCGGTACCTTGTTTCTTTCATTTTTCGACAAATATCGCTTTAGGTAAAAATAAAGTCGTATCTGTAAATTAGTATAACTATCCGCTAGTGCTTGGAGAGCGTAAATCACAAAGCTTTGTGAGGAAGAGTTTCTGGTAAATGAATTATATTTAGAAGAGACAAGTAACTTTTTCTATCTCGATTAACTTAATTGCGTGGGAAACCACTTTTTCGCAAAACTAAGAATTTTGCACGGAAAAGCTCTTTATATATACTTCTGAGGAAGCAGACGTAATGAGTTGAATTGATTGCTTTCTAAAGAGAAGGTTGGTCGCAGAGTTGTTTTTTATATAAAAGAGGTATGGGATATAAAAGAGAATGGGATAGTAGAGAGGTGTAAGGTGTTGAAAAGCAGAGATAAAGCTTTATATTATTCTACACTGTAATTGCACATGAGATCTATTTTAAGAATGTAGTTGGGTCATTTGGCTACTTTTTTATTTTACATTATTTTTAAAGGCTTTCTTCCGAAATAGATAATAACAGAAACTGATGTTGCCGTGCCCGGGGCTCGAACCCAGGCTGAATATAATATATTATGCTTAAAAGTCGACGTGCTAACTAACTAAGAATAACGTTTTCTTTCGGTCAATCCTTACAAATCAGAGTATGTTATTTTTACTTACTTAAATGGCCTATATTACAACCTGTTAAGGTCAAAGGCCGAGCATATTTTAGAATTCCATGCGCTTCGATCTTGTGCGCATATTCTCCAATTTCGTAAGCCAAGTTTGGATAAATTTTCTTCTACTTGGTCTTTTCATCGATGTTTCGGTCGTCCTCGTCTTCGAGTTCCCTCGGGATCATGATCAAACACTTTTCTTGATGGAGTATTTTCATCCATTCGCACCACATGTCCTAGCCAACGCAAACGCTGCTGTTTAATGCGTTTTACTATGTCAATGTCAGCAAATAACTCATACAGCTCACGATTAAATCGATGCCGAAATTCATTGTTAATGCTGATTGGACCATAGATTTTTCGTAGGATCTAACTCTCAAAGACTCCAAGAACAGCTTCATCGGCTGTGCAAGTGCCCATGATTCAGCACCATATAATAACACTGGTAGTATAAGCGTTTTGTAGAGCGTAATTTTAGTTCTTGTTAAGAGGATTTTATTCCTAAGCTGCCTGCTTAGGCCGAAATAGCATCTGTTGGCAAGTATGATTCTTCTTTTAATTTCGATACTTATGTCATTATTTATATTTACTGCGGTACCAAGGTAGACAAATTCTTTAACAACCCCGAAGCTATAGTTGTCCACGGTTACGTGTTGTCCAATTCTAGTGGATTGCTTGCTAGTAGAGACCATTAGTTTTGTTTTGGATTCATATATCCATTTTCATTGATTTCTTCTCAATACTGGAAAATGCGGCAGTCACAGCATTGTAGAAAATCCCACCAAAGCATCATCTAGACTAACCAGGTTCGACGACATGTTCATTTCAGAGATGTGTGGACTCTTTTAAGCAGAAAAATTTCCACAGATTGCAGTTTCTATAAAGATCCAATGTATCCTAAGTCATACCCTCTAACAAATACTAATCCAAGATATAGAACCAATTTTACCATCAACTGTAAATTTTTAGCTGCACATGAACAAATGAAACTAACTAAAAATTATGAATGCAATTCTCATTTGCTTTTCATATGCAAAAATTGCTTTTGTTCAGACATCCTTTTGAAAAAGGCTTAAATCTATGTTTTCATGTATGTGCTAGTATTTGTGCTTATATTAGTTTTTAGTTATATGCATGTACTTTCCGGTTTTCCATAGCTGCTCGCAAGTGTATATATGTGTATATTCAAAATGTTGTTCATTTTTGGTTTTTCTGTTATTGTTAGGATCAGGCTTAATTTTTTTTTCATTTTTTTTCTTATGTGTTTTAATTCATTTTCATAAAAATTACCATTTTGTGAACAATGTTGTAGGAGTTACAAACACTTTTTGTTCTATTCATTTTAATAGCTCAGGTTTTGTTGAATATATTATTATCGAAAAGATGAAAGAATTTAAACTTAAAGCCAGAATGATGTTTTTGTAAAAAGTTTAAATTGCTTTCAAGCGACGTTGAGATGAGGAGCGTATTTTTTAGATAAATATCAAAATTAAAGAGATTTTCGATTAAATTGTGTAGCATACATTTAGGTATAGTCTTAGCTAATTGCCAAGAAAAATGTCGAACTGCTATGTCATTTCTAACTGATGAGTTTTTTTTACTGCTCAAATATCCTAATCTGCTGAGTTATATCCAACTGCCGAGTCATCCCGATCTGTTGAGTCATCTTTGACTGCAAAGTCATATCAAACTGTTTAGTCATACTATTTTGCTGATTCATCTCAAAGTCTGAGTCATCTCTTAGTGCTGAGTCATCTACAACTACTGGGTCATCTAAAACTGCTAAATCATCTCAAACTGCTTAGTGATCTCGAACTGTTGAGTCATCTCGAACTGTTGAGACATTTTAAACTACAGAAATTCTGAATCATCTTAAACTGTGATATCTCAAACTCTTAAGTCATCTTCAACTGATAAGTTATTTTATGCTGCTAGGTCACCTTTAACTGCTGATTAATCTCAAACTGATAAGTCAACCCTAACTGCATTAGTAATCTTTAATTGCTGAGTCATCTTTGACGGCAAAGTAATTCCAAACTATTTAGTCATATCAATCTACTGATTCATCTCAAAGTCTGAGTCATCTCGAAGTGCTGAATCATCTAGAACTGCAGAGTCATATAGAACTGGGTCATCTAAAACTGCTAAGTCATCTCAAACTACTGAGTCGTCTCGAACTGCTAAGACATCTCAACTACTGCCATCTTCAACTACTGAAATTCTGAATCATCTAAAACTGTGATATCTCAAACTCTTGAGTCATCTCCAATTGATGAGTTATTTTATACTGCTAAGCCATCTCAAACTGCTGAAACATCCCAAACTAATGAGTGATCTCTAACTGCAGAGTCATTTTTGACTGCAAAGTAATACCAATCTATTAAGTCATATCAATCTGATGATTTATCTCAAACTCTGAGTCATCTCGAAGTTCTGAGTCATCTAGAACTGTTGAGTCATCTAAAATTGCTGAGTCGTCTCAAACATCTGAGTCTAGATTGATATTTGCTACCGCTGGACATCATAAATATACGAAGTTCTTCTTCTATGACAGTTGGGTTAAGAGAGCTTTATTAAAGGTCGAATAATGGCGAAGGTTACACTCATTATTTACGTCGGAATTTACACTGATGGCTTTCAGCTAAGAAATCATGTAGACATAGGGGACCACTCTAACCATAAATGTAATGTTTCTTAGGTCAAAATTTGGATATTAAGAAGGAGCAGATTTGTTCAGATATAAAAGTTGGGATAAATATATTCAAGCTGATATCCAGGCACGAGCTTCGATAGTCACAGATGACATAAAGAGGCATATTATCAGTTCAGGTGCCAAATTACCGCATTCGATATCGATCGAAAACTCAGACTTTTAAGCGAATATTGTAAAGTATACTTTAAGGATGTTCAAAGTTACTTCAATACAAAAAGTTTATTGAAATTTGGTATCCATTTTGATTCGTTTTTAAAAATATATATTGTTCAATTAAAAATCTTTTACTATTGTTCATCTTTTAGCAAATAACTTCAAAAAAATATAAATATATACAAATGATTTGAAAATATCTAAGATTTCGATCGATTTCGAATGCCGTAATTTGGCCCCAGAATGCATTATTTGATACGAATCTCATTCTGAGAGATATAAAAACAAATAATGATGTAAATTTCAGGACTACTTGTATCAAAAAGTATCAAGTTTCTTGCAATCAATTTAGTAAATTGAGCCTTTACTCTAACAATTGCCACTAACTATTGATTGTTTCAAAAACATTTTTTTACAATAGCTAATTTGCATTTATAACAAACCTTTCAATATGAAAACTACAACATAAATTAACAAAAATCGAAAAAAAGGAAACTATGTAGAAACGACAAAACAATATTTCAAAATTATTATTAACAAAAAAAAAAATCGAACAAAACAAAATAGCCTAAATGTTTTCAATATAGAACAAAGAATTGCATGTTTTGTCATGCTCCTGCCGGCACGGTTGATTGCATGCGAGTCCTTTTTTCTGTCAAATAAAAATAGAAAGGACAAAAAAAGCTATCATGTTCATTTTCTGTTATTTTTACGGTTTGTAACCGGTGTTTGATTTAAGGGCGTTGTTCGGACATTGTTATTCAGTTGTTGAGTTTTATTTTTTTAAATTTTTTCAAAATTTTTAAAGTATTTTTTTTAGAGATATGGGAACTCAATGGTTATTAACCCTTTGAAAAATCATAGGTCATTTGTGTTCTATATTTTCAAAATCTTATATGCTTGACAATAAAGTTGACAATAAACAATTATCTATTCATGTGAAAAACAATCACTTCCTTTACGTTTATTATTAACATTTGAGATGGTTTGTGTCTGAACTAAACAAATTGGTTGTTTCCTTATTATATCCACCATCAAAAAGAATAGGGGGTATATTGAGATTGTCATTCCGTTTGTAATTTCTTTAATATTGGCTCCAAAAAGAAAAGCGATATATATTCTGAATCCTTATGAAATTCTAAGACGATTGAGCGATGTCCGTCTGTCTGTCTGTCTGTTGAAATCACGAAAGCGCCTAAACGAAAGAAGCTAGCTCACTGAAACTTAGTAAAAATATTCTTCATCTATGAGAAAATTTTGGTATTGAAATTGGGCAAAATCGTTTAACATTTGACCATAACTCCCGTATAACCTCGTCTAGGCTAAACGCTTATTTCCTAATAAATGACAAATTATAACAGCTATGATGACAAAATTTGGTATCTAGAAGTTTTTTATACGCAGTATATAAAATTTCATCGAAATCGGTTCACATTTAACCATAGCTCCCATATAAAAAACTTACGGAAACAGCCTAAATTCTACCTAATTTTCACTTAAATGTCAATAAATGATAAACTGTAATAGCTTTGGCCACTAAATTTGGCAAAAGGAAGTCTTATGTGAATGCCAGCCAGTGTGCAAAATTTTGTCACAATCGGTCACCATTTGACCATAGCTCTCATATAAAAAACTTACGGAAACACAAAAATACAAAAATAAAAGGGGGCTTATGTCCGTCTGTCCGTTAGATGAAGCGCGATAGCGTCATAACTAAAAGGCCTACAGAAAAAAAATTTACAAAAGGAAGTCTTATGTAAATGCCAGTCAGTGTGCAAAATTTTGTTACAATCGGTCACCATTTGCCCATAGCTCCCATATAAAAAACTTAAAGAAACGAAAAAAATATAAAAATAAAAGGAGGTTTATGTCCGCCTGTCCGTCAGATAAAAGCGCGACAGCTCCTTAACTATAAAAGCTAGAGAAACAAAATTTTACAAAAGTATTTTTGATATGTAAGAAAAATTGTGTACTGAAAAATGGGCGAAATCGGTTCACATTTAGTTAGAGCTCCCATATAACCCCACCCCGGGAAACACATTTTTGCTGATAAATTGAATACAATTATTTTAGCTATGGCGACTAAATTTAGAATAGAGAAGTTTTATGTAACTTTTGATTAGTATATAAAATTTTATAGGAATCGGTCCATATTTGACTGTAGCTTTCATAAAAAAAACAGTCCCGGAAACCCAAAAATATTTAGCAAGGACCAGTTAAAAGCTATTAAAAGTAGAAACTATGACAGCTATTGCCACTAAATTTTGCAAATCGGTCAACATTTGGCTATAATTATTATAAATATATATATTACATCCCCTTTTTTATATCTACAATCAAAATGATTCGGAGGTACAAGCAGCATATTAAGATTATGTATATGGTAGATGCATTAGGAACTCCTAACAAAATATATGGACAAGTGGTATTACTATCAACTTCTTTATCCTAACTAAATATTAAGCTAAACGAAAAGTATTTAACAACTTATTAATGTAAAACAATACCCGGTTACGATAACTAATTTTGTTTAAAGTAAATAAATGCTCTGGAAACCACTTACATACTTTTGAATGTTATTATTATATTATATTTTACCAACTAGCGTAACAACTTTTTTCCAATTTGGTCCAGGGGCCAAATTACGGCATTCGATATCGATCGAAATCTTAGATATTTTCAAAACATTTGTATAGCATACTTTAAGGATAATCAAAATTATTTAAAAGATGCGCAATAGAGTGGTTCAAAAAAAAAGTTCAGTCAGTCACCCCCTAGGATTAAAGATAATGTAAAAATAATTCTAATTTTTTTTTTATTTTTTTACCACGCCTACAAATACCGCCCTTTTAGTATTTGGTTAACTGTGTCGCCATCTTTAGTCCGATCATAACACTTTAAACATCGATATTTGGGGCTGCGTAAGGGCTAGATTTCTCTCTTTGATAGTTTTTTACAACCTCGTCAATTTCTAGTCATTACTTTTTAAAATTGGAGTAGTACCCACACTAATCAAATCGAGTAAAAATCTAGTTTTTAAAAGTTATTACTATAAATTGACGTTGTAGTAAAAAACTATCAAAGAGAGAAATGTAGCCCTTACAGAGCCGCGAACACCGATATACAAAATGTTATGATCGGACTTAAAATGGCGACACAGTGAACAAAATACCAAAAGGGCGGTATTTGTAGGCGTGGTAAAAAAATAATAAAAATATTTTTTGGAATTGTTTTAACATTATCTTTAATCCTAGGGGGTGACTAATACAACTTTTTTTTTTGTATGGAAGGCGAACCGCTCTAATGCACAATTTACAATATTTTTTTGAAGTTATTTGCCAAAAGATGAACAATAGCAAAAGAGTTTTAATTGAACAATATATATTTTTAAAAACGAATTAAAACGGATACCAAATTTCAATAAACTTTTTGCTTCGAAGTAACTTTGAACATCCCTAAAGTATACTTCACAATATTCGCTTTAAAGTCTGAGTTTTCGATCGATATCGAATGCGGTAATTTGACCCCAAGTTTTGACTTTGCTGCACCCTCGTAGATATATGAGATATGTTTCTAAATTTAACACAACTTGATGGTGGGTATATAAGATTCGGCACAGCCGAATATAACACTCTTACTTGTTTTTCTCATCACTTTGCTCCTGTGTCCTTGTATTATTCGTTTGAAAAATAATCACTTTTTTACGATTATTATTTACATTTGTAAAGGTTCGTGTCTTAGCTAAAAAATTTGTTGCTTCTATACTTTCTTGAACAACGTTGCTCCTCCGTGCTTTTTCAAAAAAAAAATATATAATCAAAAAATTCTAATATTACCTATAAACAATAATGATCACTTAAGGGTTAATGATTTGCTCTTAACAATCTTCACTAAACACGTATGATGGTCCTATACATATGTATGTATGTATGCAACTGCAACTGTATGGGAATTCACCGAAAATATATGAAACGGAACTAAAATAAACAAACCCGTATTAGAAATAACATTTTAAAATTGAAATAAAAATTCCAGGAATTTTATACAACAAAATTCTAGGCATTTTTCGTTGTAGAAGAAATTTGAAATGAAAATGCAGCAATTTGATCCCCCACCCCTTTCATCACTAAATAAAAGGAACTAAAACTACTTTCATATTGCCTATCCTTTGTTAGATGGCAAATTGACTGAATTGGACATTAGAGGTTGTAAATGTGTTGATTGTTTTACTCATTCCAGTATTTTTAGAAGTAAAAAATTAAGTTTTTTTATTCTAAATCATGCTTCTAGGCTTTGGAGTAGCTAGTTTTTCGTTATCATTTAATTTAGCTAGTAATAATAACTTACATATAAATTGTATTTATAAAAAACTATTTATTAACTACAATAAGTTATGTGGATTTTAATATTAAGCTTTAAATTTTTAACAAGTTTCGTGGTCCGAATCATCCATCGTATTCGATTAATAGACTTTGCCTACTTTAAGGGTGTTTAGAAAATGTTAATTTCTATCAAGTTACAGTACTACATGTTAAGTAACAACAAGTAAGAAAGTACTATAGTCGGCCAAGCCCGATCATACGATACCCTTCACCACTAAGGTCAAAGGTGTTCTTTTTCCTGTATAAAGACAAATATTTGCTAAATTTTGCCATCATACAAACATTTTCTGAAAACTTATATATATAAAATGTTTAAATCATTTGAACTTATATGAGAGCTAGGGTCAAATGTAGACCGATTATCTCGAAATTTAGCAAATGGATTACAGTCTTTACATACAATTATATATGCAAAAAATAAACTTAAAATTGTCATTATCTTCAGATTTATGAGTGTTTTTAGAGGTTTTTATCTTATTTAGTGCTTTTTGACAGAAGAGTTTGTATGGCAGCTACTGTTAAATGTGAACCGATTTCAACGAAATTTGGTACAGTTTTTGGTTTGCATAAGCAGTATTTGTTTTAAATTTCATGAAACATTATTAATATTTGTGGCCAAAATATTAATTCCGGGAAGTGGGACCTATGGGAAGTACCATAAATAATGATCCGATTTTGAGGAATTTCAATAGCCATGTTCCCACTATAAAAAAAATTATCTGTGCCAATTTTCATCAAATTATCTTTAGAATTGCGACCTGTACTTTGATTACATGGTTTTCATGGGGGCTCATCCAAGCAGCCGTCCAGCCAGACGGACGGTCAGACGGAGTGACTACGCTAAATCGACTCAGAAAGTGATTCTAAGCCTATTGGTACACTAAAAGATGGGTCTAAGATAAATATTTCTATGCGTTACTGTGCTGATACAAACTTATAATACCCTTTCCACCTATGGTGCTAAATGACCTTTGTGGCTTTAAACTGGACCGATTACCATAAAATTTGATATACAGACTATTAGTTGCATAAAACTTCTCTGTTCTTTATTAAGTCGTCATAGCTATAACAATTGTATTTAATTTATCAGAATTAATGTTATTCCCGAGGCGGGGTTATATGGGAGCTCTAACTAAATGTGAACTGATTTCGTCTATTTTCAATATAAAACTTTTTCAACAAACGAGATATACATTTGTCAAACTTTGTTCCTTTAGCTATTTTTTTTTTTGTTAAAGAGCTGTCTCGCTTTAATTCAAGGGACAGAAGCCCCCTATTTTTTTATATTTTTGTATGTCCGTAAGTTTTTTATATGGGAGCTATGGTCAAATGGTGACCGATTGTAACAAATCGGTCATTGACATAAAACTTCCTTTTGCTTAATTTAGTGGACATACCTATTATTGTTCATAATTTATTGGCATTTGAGTGTATTTTAGGTGGAATTTAGGCTGTTTTCGTAAGTGTAAGTTTTGTATGGGAGCTATGGTAAAATGTGAACCGATGTCGAATTCTAGACGCTGCATAATGATCATGTAAAACTTCTCTGTGCTAAATTATGTCATCATATCTATTGTAATATGTCATTTATTAGCAAATAAGCGATTGGCCTATGC